>JASDQU010735289.1:118460-145340 GCA_032191745.1 Picea mariana
GCTAGGAGTGTATAACACATGTGCCTAGAAGTATAGGATTGCAATCATTCTTGAAGAGAATGACCTAGCAAGATTCATTAAATAAGATGTACCATAACCTACCGATGTTGCAGCTAAAGGAAAACAACAAAAGGACACAATTAGGGCCAAAAAAATTATTGCAGAGTCTATTAAATATAACTTGATTCCTCAAGTGGCTTCAAATAAAAATCCAAAAGAAATGTTTGATGCCCTAAGTAGAATGTGTGAAGGAAATAACATCAACAGAAAGATGAAGCTAAGAACTCAACTCAAAAGTACAAGGATGCATAAAGGTGAAACAATTCAGGAATATTTCTCTAGAATATCACAATTCATGGAACAACTAGAAGAAATTTGTAATGTTCCCAAACCATTATGCCAGGAACATCACGGTTTTGGGTGTTTTTTTTAACTTTTGGTGGTTGCGGTATTTTGTCAAACACTTTTCTTACAATTACGCTTAGGGTTTTACTGATGGTTTATATGTGTGTTTGCAGCAATAAACAAGAATATACAATGATGGAACATACCTCAACCATATGCAAGGTCAATAGTATGATAGACAAGCCAAAACATCTCAGATCTGATTTTATTCATAAATAGAAGAACCTACTACAATGAAGATGTCGATCTAGAATGCTCAACAAATGGATCCAACAAACATAATAAGAGTTGCTACAAAATGCTCCAAAGAAAAGACTACAAGCCTCCAAAGGCTGGATACTCAATGAAGACCATATACAAGAAGGAGATCTTAGATGTATGAAGTACCAACAATCCATCTAGAAGGTGCCACGCCTTGCTGGAGGACTGAAACCCTCAATAATTCGGCCCAACTAGAGAAATCCTCCAAATGAGCCCAAACTTGGCCAAATGATAGATCAGGGTGATAGGATTCCCCTCCTGAAGTCTCAAGACGAACTGATCTGCATAACTCCTCCGAATGTTGAACCCTCAATGAAGCTGAGTCCTCCTGAAAAATGAAAAACCCTACAATTTCATCCTTGATGAAGGAGACCTCCAAATACTCCATTGAAGATGTTGAACTATAGATCGGGATGAGTAGAATCCCCTCCTGAAATATCAGATCAAAATACCAAGGGAAAATCTTCCAAATGTTGAATCCCCTAATGGAGTTGTGTCCTCCTAAAACTGTCAAACCCTATAATTTTGGCCCTGATGAAGGAGGCCTCCAAATGCCCTAAAACTTGCTAGAAAGATAGATCGGGACACTGCAAGTCACTAGGTGAATTATTAGGGTCAGATATGAAGTATAACCCATCCAAACGGAATAGATATGAATCTCAAAATTGACCTCCTTCTCTCCAATTCGTCCAATGCATCCAATAAATCAAATGGTACATGAAACCCCTCCGGAATGCACTAGATCTAATGACCAAGCCCCTGCAATGAAAACCCAGGTGTTAGAATATGTCAAATCCCTTCCAATCCCTTGGAACGAACTTCTCTCAAAGAGTGGTGCACCCCCCTTGCTGGAAACCCCCAATGGTACGCCCTCCTTCTCTTCCTGTGCCTGTGGCTATTGTAGAACCCTCCTGCACTAATGTGGATCTAAACTAGAATGGTGTGGGAGAGTATTGCATCTCTGAGACCAAGCTTGGGACAAGCTAGGTGGAATCTTTCACCACCGAATCATCCTCTAGGGTTTGTTAAGTCAAAACCCTGAAAACCCCCAAGGTATGGGCTCTCTAGCTAGAAGACAATTATCAAAATGATAAACATACATGAATCCATGAGTAGAGGCCCTTGCATTTCCTTTATACTTTTTGGCTCCCCTTGTCCCTCCAAAGTGACTTTCATTTTATTAATATTATTTAATTAATTAATTAAATTACTTTAATTAATTAATTAACCTTTTTACCTATGAAAAACACCTTCTCTCTCCTTGTGGCTTCCTTGGCCACTGAAAGTCACTTCTCACTATCCCATCCTGTAGTGTTGCTCATCTCAATTCCAATGGGCTATTAAACTGAGAGGTTCCTCCAAGTAATGTGCCCAAAATGACCTCTTCAGTGAATTTAATTAACTTATAGCCCAAATAGTCAAAATCATGGAAATCATCAGAATGCAACGAAACCAAATCCAACCTGTGCGGAATGGCTCATAATGATGAAATATGATGAAGAATGCAAGATAG
The DNA here is from genome assembly GCA_032191745.1 of Picea mariana. Lineage (NCBI taxonomy): Eukaryota > Viridiplantae > Streptophyta > Pinopsida > Pinales > Pinaceae > Picea > Picea mariana. Next base: position 120,640 of record JASDQU010735289.1, read on the forward strand.
ACCCCACAATGCCTCTCAATAACCCCTGGACTCGATATAACATCCATCTGGCTACTCTGGTCATCATAAACCTTTGCACTGTGATGTTGTCCCAAAGTGGGGACATTACAGTCCTCCCTACTAGAAAATTGATTGTCCTCAAGCAATAACCAAATCCCCTCAAATAAAATACCAGGATACCATGTCCACCTATGGGATACACAGTAGAACCCATCTAAAGATGAACACTTATACACTCTGTCGCCTGGGTCCCATATCAAGTCATGAACTGCTAGCCCCTGGGAAGAATAACCCTGAAATATACCAACTCCGAGAGTCTCCTACACACAACACATGGCCCCATCCTAGAATGAGTCCATCCTCCAAGCTACTATCAAGATCAACATGGCCTCCATCAATTTCACATGCTGATGCTAGAATGAGGTACTGCAAGACCTCCATGAGAAACCCTCAAGCGATGTGCTCCCATCAACACTGAAGCTCAATGGGAAGTCAGAACAACTCTCCACTCGCCCCTGTGAGTCAGTGAAATGATCAACCCTGTAATCCCTTGGTCCCATGATAACCTTTGTCGAAGATCCCCATGCTGACACTACACTATGATGACCCTGTCTGACTTCTCCCTATATGTATACTATATCCTCCACTCCTGGATTGTCAAACTAAAATCCCTGTGGCCATTGGACCTACTGTCCAGAAATTGTACCTATAAAAATGTCTCTGTAGAAGTATTACCTGTCCACCCACCTCCATGTCCGATCATGATGATCAAGGGTGAAAATCTCCCTCGCTCTATCAGACAAATACCTACAGAACCACTCCAAACCAACCCCTGGTGGAGTATGTGGCTCTCTGACGCAACCTGGGTAATCATGTAGTGAAACATCTTGCTAACCAAGTGAACTCTCGGATCCCATGGAAAACTTGGAAGTTTATCACTTCCAATCTCTGTTGGTTGCTCCTATGTCAGACTAATAATTGTCTGAAGCCCTCTGTGCTCATTTGCTATCATCTGGCCTATGGTGTTCACCATCACACACCAAGTCTCAGTTGGCTGCCAATGACAATCCACTTCTATCCTGTTGGATGCCCTAAAAGTACTCCTATCAAGTGGTCTCAGCCTACACACTCTCCATTCCCTCTTCCACTGTCTATCTCTCCTCATGTTGTTGTCCATGATAAAAGTGTTGGAAAAGGGTAACATAGACATCTGTAGCTTACTGTGGGACTGAAAAATACTACCTTCTTTGGTCAATCCCAAGGATTCGACCAAAAGCACGTCTACCTGTACCCTTGATAATTTCTTGCCTGTAGCCATCACTAAATCCCAATCATTAGGTACAACCGGAAGTAACTCCTCTGAGTGCTTCTCAACCAACCTCCATCTCTTATCTCCCCTGCAACTGCTGAAATGGTGAAGGTGATCTCTCACAACTATGGGCTGCTGCAACGGAGTGACATATGCACACTCCCCTAAGTATATCTACTCCATGCAAAGCAATATACCTCTCTAAATCTCACTGTACATATCATCATGTCTCTGTGAACTACCACTCCTCTCTGTATGCTCCAGAATACTCATGTTGTCTCCCATAGACTCATGTTGCATCATAGATCATGGGCGTACTGCTGGATCAACCTCTACATCGAGGTCAACTTCTCTCGGAACACAAATGGAAGTGTCCTTCATCATCTGGTGCTCCTCTGCTAGATCACCAACATCCTCTAGCAATGTGACTAGGTGATACATCTGAGTGTCCACTAAGACAACTGACGTGGATCTCTAACAAATATCCTCAGGAGGCTCCTCTGATTTGGAATCTGATTCTTGAATGGTTGTCTGTGTGCCTCTCAACAATCCTCGAGTGCTCTCTAACTTCTAAGTAAGTTTGTCCACCTCCAACTCTTGCTCCCTCAGATCCTCATGATATATCTCACCCATCCTCAATAGGTAGTCTCTATCAGTCAACAACTGTTGGTATTCGGTCCTCATCATAAATACTCTCTCCCTGAGAATATGAAAATCATCCATGGCAAATCCCCCATCTGAACTATCATGTGCCACTGATGCTCTCCAACGGTAATCTATCACCCATGTATGCATGTCGTCAATGTGCCTGGTGGATTCCATGATCATACCCTCACTAAATCTCAATTGTGTTTCTAAGTGGTGTGACTCCTGATCACAGTCATGTTGAGGTGCCACCTCATATCCCTCACTGCTATTGTCAGTCCTGCTAGTGTCAACTCTGGAATCCCCAAAAACACCCTTTGCATAAGATAATGTGTTGAACTATCCACTATCTATTGTGCTACAGGGTACTCCTATATGCCATTGCACCCCATCACTAGATGCTATCTCCCCCTGAATCACAATGTATCCTATATGGGCAATCGTATCCTCTTGTGCACTCAACCTGCTACTATCATATGCGCCTAGATCCCATATAGATGTATCCAAACACATGCTATTTTCATCTTGATTGTTAAAGCGTGCATCCTCATCAATGCAGGTTGATCCTTGAAGTGAGTGCCCCATCAACCTATCAACATCCACAATCTACTCAGCTAATGGATCCTCCAAAAGCTATGACTCAATCTCATCATGATGATCTGTGTGTGTAAGGTCCATTGTTTGTACGCCCTGTACCTCATCCTGGATCTGTGGGTCTACATATCCATGGTGTGCATCCCTCACATAAGGCTCCTCCATAATATATGACATACTACTTGTATCCTCCTATGATGTGGCTATTGTGGGTGCCTGAAAGGGTGACAAATGTGTCACAGTCCTCATAGGAAGGTCATCAGATCTTGGTGATAACACATGTGAACCCTCACTAGTGTTACCACTCTGTTGAGGTGTAAGGTCATCAATAATATATGATATGTCTATTGAAGTACTGGTGCTATCACCATGTCCACCCGATTGTCACTATCCTCCTTAAGCGTGCTAGAATCATCAATGTCTGTGCAAGAGTCACTATCACTAGACTTTGTGCAAGAGTCACTGTCATCATCAGACTACTCCAGATAAGCATCTATCACTCCATCCTCACACACCTCATCATCATTGTCATAGTGCACCTCAATAATATGCTTCTTACCCTTACTCCTACACCTATGATCTGGTTCCCAAGGCACCTTGCAACTGTAGCAAAGTTGTGTGCTCCTACTGGGCATGATGTCTCTTTGTTCTTCCTTCCATATAGCTATGAGTGCTCTATTTTTCTTCATTTTGTTGACCCGGTATTGAATCTCTTCTTTGCTCCAACTAGGATTTTTATAGGATAGGAACCATTGGAATATTAATAGCCCCTTGAAATTCTCATTGAGGGTTTCATATTCCCTCTCACACTACACAAACCTGCTAATAATATTCATCTCCATTGTAACTTTGCTAATCCCCACTAGCTAGTAGGAATCTAAGCTTTGATACCACTGTAATGTTCCCAAGCCATTATGCCAGGAACATCACATTTTTGGGTGTCTTTTTTAACTTTTGGTGGTTGCGGTATTTTGTCAAACACTTTGCTTACAGTTATTATTAGGGTTTTACTGATGGTTTATATGTGTGTTTTCAGCAATAAACATTAAGATACAATGATGGAACATACCTCAACCAAATACAAGATCATCAATATGATACACAATCCAAAACATCTCAGATCTGATTTTATTCATAAATAGAAGAACCTGCTAGAATGAAGATGTCGATCTGGATTTCTCAACAGATGGATCCAACAAACATAATAATATCTACTACAAAATGATCCAAAGAGAATACTACAAGCCTCCAAAGGTTGGATACTCAATGAAGACCAAATACAAGAAGGAGATCTGAGCTGTATGAAGTACCAACCCTCAAGATGGAAGGTGCCACATCCTACTGGAGGACTGAAACCCTTAATAGTTCGGACCAACTGAAGAAAGCCTCCAAATGATCCCAAACTCAGCCAAATGATAGATAGGGGTGATAGGATCCCCCTCCTGAAGTCTTAGGATGAACTGATCTAGATAACTCCTCCTAACGTTGAACCCTCAATGAAGCTACGACCTCCTGAAAACTGCAAAACCCTACAATTTTGGCCTTGATGAAGGAGACCTCCAAATAATCCACTGAATATGTCAAACTGTAGATCGGGATGAGTAGAATCCCCTCCTGAAATATCATATCAAAATACCAAGGGAGACTCCTCCAAATGTTGAATCCCCCAATGGAGTTGCGTCCTCCTAAAACTGTCAAACCCTATAATTTCGGCCCTGATGAAATAGGCCTCCAAATGCCCTGAAAATTGCTAGAAATATAGATCAGGACACTACAAGTCACTAGGTTAAGTCTCAAGGTCATATCTGAAGTATAATCCCTCCAAACGGAATAGATCTAAATCTCAAAATTGGCCTCCTTCTCTCCAATTCGTTCAATGCATCCAATAAATCAAATGGTACATGAAACCCCTCCGAAATGCACTAGATCGAATGACTGAGCCCTTGCAATGAAAATCTAGGTGATAGAATATGTTGAATCCATTCCAATCCCTTGGAACAAACTTCTCTCAAAGAGTGGTGTGCTCCCCTTGCTGGAAACCCCCAATGGTGTGCCCTCCTTCTCTTCCTATGCTTGTGGCTGGTGTAGAACCCTCCTGCACTGATGTGGATCTGAACTAGAATGGTGTGGGAGAGTATTGCATCTCAAGACCAAGCTTGGGACAAGCTAGGTGGAATCTTTCACCACCAAATCGTCCTCTAGGGTTTGTTAAGTCAAAACCCTCAAAACCCCCAAGGTATGGGCTCTCTAGCTAGAAGACAGATAAAAAAATGATAAACATACATGAATCCATGAGTAGAGGCCCTTGCCTTTCCTTTATAAGTTTTGGTTCCCCTTGTCCCTCCAAAGTGAATTTCATTTTATTAATATTTAATTAATAAATTAATTAACCTTTTTACCTCTGAAAAACACCTTATCTCTCCTTGTGGATTCCCTAGCCACTGAAAGTCGCCTCTCACTATCCCATCCTGTAGTGTTGCTCCTCCCGTTTCCAATGAGATATTACATTGAGAGGTTCCTCCAAGTAATGTGCCCAAAATTACCTCTTTAGTGAATTTAATTAACTTATAGCCCAAAATAGTCAAAATCAGGGAAATCGTTGGAATGCAATGGAACCAAAGCCAACCTATGTGGAATGGCTCAAAATGATGAAATATGATGAACAATGCAAGTTGGATCCCACAATGCCTCTCAATAATCCCTGTACTCGCTATAACATCCATCTGGTTGCTCCAGTCATCATAAACCTCTACACTATGATGATGTCCCAAAGTGGGGAGATTACAAAATTGGAGACACCCTAGATGAGGATGAGCTCATAATGACAGCTCTTAATTGTATCACAATACCTTGGGATGCATTCATCCAAACTATCTGTGCCAGAAAGGAGAAACTACACTTTGACAGTCTTTGGGAAGAATGTGTTCAAGAAGAAGCAATAGTAGCTATCCGAGAAACAATACTATAAAAAGATTAAGATCAAGCCGTAGATGCTTACACTAAAGAAGGAAGAAAGAGGTCTTACTTCCATAAAGATACTCATCAACATAAGTATTCTCACTACCCCAAAAAAATCATCCATAAAGAATCTCACCCCCCAAGGAGATTCCAGAAGTTTCAGAAAGGTCAAAGAAGAGAAAAAGATTTCTCATCCTACCAATGTTACCATTGTGACAATATGGGACATATTGCTAAACATTGTCCAGCTAGAAGAGAAATAGAAGGCACCATGCCCATACAATTGAAGATGAAGAGCCACCCACGAAGATGATAAAAGAAGACATTGAACACTATGTCTTAATCTCTGCCCTCTCAAGATCAGTGACACCTTGTGAGGATAGTTGGCTCATATATAGTGGCTCTTCCAAGCACATGATAGGTCAAAAGACATTCTCTCTTGCCTTATAAAAAAGAACTTTCCCTAGAAAGTTACACTTGGAGTTGATTACCAGTACCCTATCAAAGGAGTAGGAGAATCGAATTACAAACTTTATTCAAGGACCCCAATGAAGATGAAGGATGTACTATATGTACCAAGTTTGACAAAAGCTTACTTTATATTTCAAATTTAGATAAGAAAGTCTTCAAATTTGTTTTCATAAATGGAAAATTTCTTATGTGGCCCAAAGGAAAACCCATAGAAGAAGCAATTGTTATTGGAAAAGAAGAAGATGGCTTGTATAAGCTAAAAGGCCACTCAGAAGAAGCCTTGACTCATTCCATTGAGAATCCATGTGAACTTTGTCATATAATACTAGCTCACATCAAGTACAAGGCATTACCATATGTAAGTAAGGCAGTCATGGGTCTACCAGAATTCAAGGTTTATCATGAAGGTGTGTGCAACAGATGTGCACAAGGAAAGAACATCAAGAACCCTTTCCTAAAAAGAGACAGTAAAGCAGAAGGAGTCCTAGATCTCATTCACTCAGTTGTATGTGGCCCAATGCCATCAACCTCCATCAGTGGGTATGTATACTATGTTTCTTTTATTTATGACTATTCTCGCAAAACCTGGGTTTACTTTTTGAAATCAAAAGATGAAGTATTTGGTAAATTCAAGGAATTCAAATCCTTGATAGGGAATCTCTTTGAAAGAAAGATCAAGATACGTTGTTCAGATAATGGAGGAGAATAAACCTCAAAAGAGTTTGTAATTTTTTTAAAGATGTTGGGATCAAGAGGGAGCTCACCACTCCCTACAATCCTTAACAAAATGGTGTATCAGAAAGAAATAACAAAACTATAATGGAAGCAGTGAAGACTATGATCCATGATTAAGATCTTCTAATGAGCTTATGGGAAAAAGCAATAAGAAAAATAGTGTATGTACAATACAAATTATCCCATAGTGCACTTGGGTTAAAAATCGTCGAAGAAATGTTCTCCGGAAAGAATCTAGAAGTAATCCATCCCAAAATATTTGGTTGTCCAGTATTTGTACACATTCCTAAAGAGAAGAGAACCAAGCTAGACCCTTCATGAAATAAGGGAATATTTGTTGGATACTGTGAGGTCTCCAAGGACTTCAAAATTTATATACCAGGTTACCACCATATTGAGATCAATAGAGATGTAACCTTTGGTGAACATGAAACACTCAAGAAATCAAGAAGATTCTAGCTTGAAGAAGTATATGAAGAAGAACCTGTAGCTTCTAGAGTTGCAAAACCAATGAGGGAAGTCATTAATTCCCCTGATGAGGAGATTCCAGAAGATCATGACATAATAGAATCTCAAGAACCTCCCCAGATGACAATCTCCCACAAAAGAAATCCATCTTGGGCAAGGGAACTTATTCAAGATGGAGAAAAGTATGGTGCCCCTGAAGGAACCATGAGACAATTCAAGAAACCCAATCCATTCTCTAGTTATATATATTTAATGTGTGATCTCTTAGAAAAGGAACCCACTTTCTTTGAATAAGCTATTCAGAAGAAAGAATGGGCAGATTCCATGACAGAAGAATACCAATCCATTATAAATAATGATGTATGGGAAATAGTTCCCAGACTAAAGAGCAAGGATGTGGTATCTTGAAAATTTCTATACAAGATAAAACATGCAGTTGATGGAAGTATTGAGAAATATAAAGAAAGATTTGTAGCTCGTGGATTTTCTCAAAAAGGAGGGCATTGATTATGAAGAAATGTTTTCTTTTGTAGCTAGATACACTTCAATCAGAACCATCATATCCCTTGCAGCTAAGATGAAGTGGAATTTACACGAGATGGATGTGAAAACAACCTTCTTAAATGGTTTTATTGAAGAGGAAGTGTATATAGAACAACCTCAAGGGTTTGAAGTTGAATACAAAAAGAATCATGTATTTATATTGAAAAATGATATGTACGGATTGAAACAAGCTCCTAGAGCTTGGTATGGAAGAATTGACAGTTTCCTGATGAGCTTGGGATTTACCAAAATTAAAGTTGACTCTAACCTTTACTTCAAATTTATGAATGATGAGCTTGCTATATTGTTGTTATATGTAGATGACTTATTTCTAACTGGAGAAGAAAATTTCATCACTAATTGTAAGAAGAAGGCCGCTACAGAATTTGAGATGAAATACCTTGGCCTAATGCACTGTTTCTTAGGTCTTGAGGTCTATAATAGCCCCGATAAGATATTCCTCAACCAAGTGAAGTATGCATTTGAAATACTGAAGAGGTTTGATATGTTGGAGTGTAAATCCATGAATACACCCATGGAAACAAAGTTGAACATCCTGGTTGACACTTCGTCAGAATTGGTTGATGTTACACTGTACAGACAGATCATTGGATCGTTGATGTATCTGACGAACACCAGGATAGATATATGTTTTGTTGTGAACACTTTGAGTAATTTCTGGTATAATCCAGACATGTTCACATTGTTGCTGCAAAACATGTGATGAGATACCTTAAGGGCATGTTGGATTTTAGTCTCAATTATAATGGAGATCAAGACTTCAGACTGAGTGGATATACTAATTCAGATTGGGATGGAAGTGTCTATGACAGAAAGAGAACCTCATGATGTTGTTTCAGTCTAGGGTTAGCCATGATCTCATGGAAGAGTAGGAAGCAATCAAGTATTTCTCTAAGAATGACAGAAGTGGAATACATTGTTGCATGTTCTGCAAGTTGTGAGGCCATATGGCTTCAGAAGTTGTTGACAGGTCTATTTGATCTTGATATGGAAGCAACTGTGATTTTATGTGACAACCAGAGTTGTAAATATGACAGAGAACCATGTGTTCCATGACAAGTCAAAACACATAGAGATCCTATATCATTACATTCTTGATATGGTTTAGAAAGGAGCCATTAAGCTCCAGTATGTTGGCACAAATGAACATGTTGTTGATGTGTTGACCAAGCCTTTGTCTCATGTAAAGTTTGAACACTTTCAAGACAAGCTTGGTGTAGTCTTAAAGGACATCTATAGAAAGGGGGAGTAGTGTTGATGCCAGCCTTGTGCTGAAGATTTCCAGCTTTGTGTTGATGTTGTTGTGATTCCAACCTTGTGTTGAATATTTCCAGCTTTGTGTTGATGTTGTTGAGATTCCATCTTCGTGTTGAAGATTTCCAAGTTCGTGCTGATGTTGTTGAGATGCTAGCTTTGTACTGAATATTTCCAGCTTTGTGTTGATGTTGTTGAGATGCCAACTTCATGTTGAATATTTCTAGCTTAGTGTTGATGTTGATGATGCTCCAGACGTTGTGATGTGATGTTGTTGTTGATGATGTTGTATCAGCCTTGATCTTTTATTGATGATGATGATGTATTAGTTTTATACTAATCCATGTTGATGCAGATGATGATGATTCCATTCCAACTCCGTGTTGTGGATGATGATATTGATGATGAGAAAAATTTCCAATGATTTATAGATATTCCAGTCAGTGTTCCAGATGTTGTTGATGTTGCTTCCCTCTCTCTCTCTTAATGATGTTGTAGAATACCCTTCTTGTTAAGGGGGGGGTGTTGAAATATTGTAACTGCAAAGAGTATTCTATGTATTATTGAGTCATTATTCATTATATCAATCCCCTTTTGTGGATTGATCATGTTGGGCATTGTAATTGACCAAATCCCCTTTTGTGAATTGATCATATCGGGCATTGTAATTGACCAAATCCCCATTTGCATATTGGTCAAATCCTAATTGTATTATGAAAATTAGAAAGTCACCCCCCATGCCTAATTAAAGTGGTTTTAACCACTAAGTAGACAATTCGACCCTACCCATCGAAGAGACACCTTTCTAGCACCTGCCAACTAGTATAAATAAAGCAAGCCATCGCCTCATCAACTCACACACTCATTTTCTCATCTAGTGCGAAAGTTTGGTAGCTGCAGTTGGGAGAAGAAGGAAGAGAGAGGTACATTTCTCAGTCTTGGATATTCTCTAGTGTTTTGGTTTATTGTCTTGGCATTGTATTGGCTAGATATATTAAGGAAATTTTTTGTTGGGTTTTCTCCCCCGTGAGAGTTTCCCAGGATAAATGTTGTGTATCTTGTGATTGTGTTTCTCTCAGTGATCCTACCTATTCTATTGTTATCTATTAAATTGAAAAGAAACCTAATAATAGCTCAAAACTTAACATACTTCCTCGTACTTTTATCTCATCAATGTAGTTGCAGGTTGATAAGGGAAATAAACCTATGGGAGAGGGAAATATTACATCATAGGACAATAGTATAGGTCCATGATGTGCACAATACAACACTTTTCACATCTAACACATGTGATATATTAGTTCAACATCCATATTTAATGTTCAAGTGGAATCACTACTTATTTAATATTTTTTGTTGCTAGGTTGAGCCCCCATTCAAAGGACACAACGTTGATGATGATACACTTCATGACCTTGAATCTTACCTTACAAAAAATCATGATTTGGAGAAGTGAACAATGTTATACTTAGGTTTGGTCAAAATTTATAATCTTGAAAGGCTCTAGGAACAAGACCAATTACTAAAAATCTTGAATAAATCAATATACAGTAAGAAAATGAACTTAATGGACATTATAATTTCATGATTAATAAATTCAACATTTATTTTCTAGTTTCAAAAAATAATGACACTTTTATATTCATTGTAGTGAATTTTGGACTTTTCCCATACTATCGATCAACAAGTTGGTCTTAATACTAATCCTTAACTGTCAATGGATGTATTATCCACCATCCCCCCATACCCACAAACAACTCCTAGCCTCCATCTGATGACATTGCACAAACAACCCCTAACCTCCATCTGATGACACTGCACCCACAAAAAACCCCATTCATCCATCATAAAACACACCACAAACGACCTTTGAGATCCATGTCAAAAGTACCCACTAAACATGATCCTCGTATTGGTATTTTCTACTCTTCTACTCCAATTACTATTGTTTGTATCACAAAACAAATGAAAATAAAATTTCATTTGGATAGTGATGGAGTCTCCTTAAAGAAAAGACAACTTCCTAAGAGCAATTAATTTTTTGTTGACTTATATGAGAAGGCATTTATCCTTTTTATACCCACTATTAGAATTTCCTAAGGTTCCCGAGACTCAAAATTGATATTAGATATTAGGAAGTACATGGTGAAATGATATGGGGCAATAATCAATGAAAAAAGGTTGATTCCATTGTTGGAGAACATTTATGGGAGTTATAAAACACATTGTGAAGGAAGTTGGTAGATAACCCTCACTATGAGAATCCTTCCTTGATACTAGAAGAAGAGCAGAAAGTTATAAGAGGGGAAGCAAGGGGAAAATGATTCAAGAAATTAGGGATAATACCAAAAACTACTAGGTGAGTCAACATAGTGTTAGATATAACTTTTAAGCTAATTGTACATGAATGTTGTTTGTCTTGTCATTTTCCTCCACCTTGCCACAATAGAGTGAGTCAACATGGTGTTAGATATAATGTTATGGTCCTAACCCACAAATAGGTAGAACATTATATTCGGATGTAATAAAGGTCAATATTAATAAGGCTTTTCAATAAAATCGAATAAGGTGGATGTAACAAGACCTAATAGAAGCTTCTGCTTCTAGAAGGATCTTCCTCTAGATGCTTCTTTTTAGTATAAATAGGAGTCGAGGGTATGAGAACCCTAGCTTGGGTATTATTGTAATAGAGCTCTGCTCAATTGGAGGTTTCCCCCTCGAAGAGGCTCATGAACATTGATTTTAGATTCAAAGAGCTATTTATGTTATTATTCTCTTATCATTTTAGTGATATTGTGGTGAATGTTCTGGTTATACTGTTGTTATTCTGCCATTTCTAGCATTTTATTTCTGTTCTGCATACATTTTATATCTGGTATATTACAAGTGGTATCAGAGAACTTTCCTCGACAGAAAGTGTGGGTTAATTTATTTTTTTTCAGAGTAGAGACATATTCCGGCATCTTTAAGCCACAGAGATCTGTCGTTACGCGCATAAACCCATGGTTGAGGGATTCATACGCACAGGAAATACAAGTGGTACTTAATCGCACATCTGTTGGCCACCCTTGTAACCCCTGTTGGTACCCCTTCGAGTGGTAGCACATCAGACAACACCTATGTATGGATTGGCCTAGATTACCTGAAGCCCTCTTTAGATAAACCGATAAACCGCCTTACTGCTATAGTATCACCGAGAACAGAACTTGGGAAGATACTCTCTAGTACTTGGGTAGTCGGGTAGTATGGCTAAGGGTACGGTCTATCCTCATTAGTTAGTGCCCTGAGATATTGGGCCGAGTACTACTGTTGGACCCCACACCTATATCAGAGAGATATAGCACAGGGCAAATCCTTATCTGTAGAACCCTTGAATACCTAACCCTTGGGGACAGAAACATAAACAAATTAAAATATACAAGATCTATTGCCGCGCAACTGTGTTCGGTTTTCCAAGTAAATACACATTTCTTTCTGGTTAAGCATTTGGGCATTTCCTCTCTGCAGTATTATTCAAATCGGAGTATAACTCTGCAGGTGTAAAAAAAAAAAAAAGGTTGGAAATTTTTTCACCATTATTTGAGACCTATTCCATTGGATTCATCTCTTTGACCTTATCACATTCATCCATATCATTTTTTAGAAAAAATTTTGACCCCGCCTGCTCCTTTTCAGTTCCCCCATCCTCATGGCCCATACCCGTAGCCAAGACTTGGAAGTTCGCTTCAACACCTTGCAATCTGGCCTCATTGAAACCCAACAAGAAGTGAAACAACTCAGTGCCAATGTTGCAACCATCAATACAACCATGCATTCCTTAATGGAGGAAATCAAACAAGACCTCACCACCCAGCTTGAATTAGTCTTTGCGGCACTCTACACCAAACTGCATATCCCTACAGATAACCCTTCCTCTTCCTCACCTCCACATCCTGAAGGTGGTCATTCCAATAACTTTCAGAACCATCACTTTCAATGTGACCTATGCCTTCCACGGGTGGATGTGACCAAATTTGATGGCTTGGACCCCACTAGTTGGGTAACCCAAATGGAACATTATTTCTCTTTATATGACATTACAGATGACTTGGCCAAACTCCAGCATGGTGTTCTCCATCTAGATCAAGAACGGTGGCAATGGTGGCAATGGAGAAAAACTTATTTTCAACGGTATATTGCTTAGACACACTTTGTGGCAAAGCTTTATGAACGCTTTGACACTGACACCAACCATTTGGGCCATTTGACAAAGTTGAATAAATTAGGAATAGTGGAAGACTTTATAGCTTCCTTTGAGAGCCTGTCTTTTAGAACAGAGGGCATGTCTGATGCCTTTTTCTGAGAGTGTTTTATCAATAGCCTCAAGGATGAGATTCGGGCCCATGTCCTCATGGATCGGCCTCAGAGTTGGGTGGAGGCTACTAAAAGATCTAAACAATCACAAAAGGTGCTATCCTCTCAAAACCGAAAACCCTCCTTTATCCCTCACCCTAAACCAGTAAATCCCACTACTCCAAAAATTGACCAGGGCTAAAATGGATGAACGCCAACTCAAAGGCCTTTGTTATAACTATGATGAGAAATATTTCTCAGGCCACAAGTGTAAATAACAAAATATTTTTATGGCCATCTCTGAGGATATTTTGGAAGAGGATGTAGAAACTCCCCTTGTGTTTGAGTTAGCTGAATCCACTGACATAACCCCTCCCTTGGACCCTCCAGAAGTAGAACAAGTCATTTCCCTCAATGCTCTCATTGGCTTCTCCGCTCCCCAAACCCTCAAGCTAATTGGTTACATAAGACATCAGAAGATCATTATTCTAGTTGATAGTGGTAGCACCCATAATTTTATTCATCGCCGCATTGCCCAAGAAACTCATTGCTACATCCATGCCGTCAATAATTTCCAAATCATGATTGTCGATGGTGGTTCCATGAAATGTGGAGGGCATTGTGAAAATGTGAATCTCCAAATTGGTGACTACCACCTAAAATCCCATATGTTTTCTATCGACATGGGAGGTTGTGACATTGTGTTGGGTGCAGACTAGCTAAGGACTTTGGGTCCCATTCTCATGGATTTTAAATACTTAACCATGCAATTCGACCAGGATGGCCACCAATATAAGTTCCAAGGCATCACTGTCGGTTCACCTAAGATCATTAGTACCCATCGCATGGAAAAGATGCTAAAAAAAGGTCATTCTGGTGTTATCGCCCAACTCCATGCCATACAAGAAACATAGACACTCTCGGTCCCACAAGACCTCCAAGCTATCCTTTATAAACATCAATTGGTCTTTTCCACTCCCCAAGGACTCCCTCCTTCCCATGGTGTTCATGATCATTCCATTCCCCTTGTACTCGAAAGCCTTCCTTCCAATATTCGTCTGTATCATCACCCCTTTTCCCAAAAAAATGAAATTGAGAAAATGGTCTAGGAACTCCTTAATGCAGGCATTATCCACCCTAGTACGAGCCTCTAATCTTCTCCTATGGTCATGGTCCTAAAGAAAGAAGGTTCTTGGCGAATGTGTCCTGACTTCTGTGCCCTCAACAAACTTACCATCAAAGACAAATTCCCCATTCCTGTCATTGATGACCTCCTGGATGAATTGAGTGGCACCCAATTCTTCACTAAAATGGATCTTTGTTCAGGCAACCACTAGATACATATGAAAGAGGAAGACATTCCCAAGACTTCCTTTAGAACTCATGAGGGCCCCTATGAGTTTTTGGTCATGCCCTTTGGCTTGTGTAATGCCCCCTCCACCTTCCAAAGGCTCATGAATCATTTCTTCCGTCCTTTTCTCCACCATTTTGTCTTAGTTTTCTTTGATGATATCCTCATCTATAGAAAAACCTAGACAGACCATCTTTCTCATGTGGATCGGGTTCTCCATCTACTCTCTCAGCAACAACTTTTCCTGAAACAGTATAAATGTGCTTTTGGCGCCTCAAAAGTAGAATACTTGGGTCATCTGGTTGGAAAGGATGGTGTCAAGGTGGATCCTAAAAAGATTGAAGCTATGCAAGATTGGCCTCACCCAAATACTCTTAAGAGCTTGCGTGGATTTCTGGGCTTAAAAGGGTATTATCGCAAGTTTGTTAAGAATTATGGGAAGATTGTAGCACCTCTCACTGCTCTCCTCAAAAAGAACTCTTTCACTTGGACTCCAGTCGTTGCTCAATATTTTCAAACCTTGAAGATGGCCATGTGCACCACTCTAGTCCTCGCCCTTCCTAATTTCACAAAGACATTTTTGTTGGAATGTGATGCCTCAGAGAAAGGAATTGGTGTTGTCCTTATGCAAGAGGGTCGACCTTTGGCCTTTACTAGTAAGAAACTATATGAAAGAAATATGGGCAAATCCATCTATGAAAAGGAAATGTTGGCTATTTTGCATGTCATTGATCTGTGGCACCCTTATCTATTGGGGCAACGTTTCCAAATTAAGACAAACCATCAAAGCCTCAAGTATTTTCTGGAACAATGCATTTCCTCGCCAGAACAAAAAAAATGGGTGACTAAGCTCTTTGGATATGATTATGAGATCATTTACAAGAAAGGAAAAGACAATGTGGTTGTGGATGCACTTTCCTGCAAATATGAAGATGAAGGATCCCATTTTTCTCTTTCATTCATTGTCCCATATTGGCTCCAAGCCATTCGCCAGGAATGGCTACAAGATCACAAAAGTTCGTATTTGATTCAATAATTGCAGTCCAATGCTCTAGCTTCCCCAAGGTAATCTTGGCTCCATGATGAACTTCGATACAAAGGCTGTTTGTATTTAAGTAAACAGTCAAAGCTTAAATCCACAGTACTTTCTATGCTTCATGCTACACCCACAGTAGGGAACCCTAGATTCACCAAAACCTATGACAGGGTCAAACGTTCCTTTTTCTGAGATGGTATGAAATAGGACATTTGTAATTTTTTCTCTAAATGTGATGTATGTCAACACAACAAGGGAGAAACAGTCAAATCTATGGGCACACTACAACCACTCCTGATTCCACCTGCTATTTGGAAGGATATCTCTATGGATTTTATTACCGGCTTACCCAAATTGGGAAATAAATTAGTCATCATGGTGATTGTTGGTCGCCTTTCCAAGTATGCTCATTTATGCGCCCTTCAACACCCATTTACAGCATCCACAGTGGCTCCAATTTTCATGGATCAAGTCTTCAAGCTTCATGGCATGCTGCATTCTATTGTTTTTTATCGTGACCCAACTTTCACAAGAAATTTTTGGCAAGAACTATTCAAGATACAAGGCACCGAATTACATCTCAGCACATCTTATCATCCCCAGACTGATGGCCAAACGGAAGTTGTCAACAAGTGTTTGGAAACATATTTGAGGTGTTTTGCCTCGGAAAAGAAAAATCAGTGGGCTCAATGGTTACCCCTAGTTGAATAGTGGTACAACACTTCATACCATACAACTACACACATGACTCCTTTTGAAGTAGTATATGGACATAAGCCACCTTCAGTTCTCTCATACTTACCAGGTGCCTCGAAGGTCCAGGCGGTTTACCTAACACTTACAGCTCGAGAGGCTATTCTCCATACACTCAAAGAGGATTTGTTCATGGAACATAATCGCATGAAGCAACAAGTAGATCAAGGTCGCTCTAAACGTCAATTTGCAAAAGGGGATCAGGTGTTTCTTTGACTGCAACCTTACAAGCAAACTTCCCTCAAGGTTGAGCATTGTCAAAAGCTAGCGCCCAAATTTTATGGTCCTTATATTGTTCTCAAGCGTGTGGGACAAGTAGCCTATCAGTTAGCTTTGCCCAACCATTCGAAGCTACATCATGTTTTTCATGTTTCATGCTTAAAGAAGGTGATTGGAGCTAAATGCCAAATTCAAACCAAACTTCCAGAGTTAGCTGAAGAAGGATCCATTTGGCTACAGCCAGAAGCAGTTTTGGACCGGCATGAGTGTTCCCTACATCAGAGAACCATCAAGGAAGTGCTAGTCCAGTGGAAAGATACAACTCCAGCAGATGCCACTTGGGAACCAGCTACCATTCTGCAACCATTTCCTCATCTCAAGCCTTGAGGACAAGGTTGTTTTTAAGGGGGCAGACATGTTAGGGTCATAACCCGCACATAGGTAGAACAATATATTCGGATGTAATAAAGGTCAATATTAATAAGGCCTTTCAATAAAATAGAATAAGGCAGATGTAAGAAGACATAATAGAATCTTCTGCTTCTAGAAGGATCTTCTTCTAGATGCTTCTTTTTAGTATAAATAGGAGTCGAGGGTATGAGAACCCTAGCTTGGATATTATTGTAATAAAGCTCTTCTCAATTGGAGTTTTCCCCCTTGAAGAGGCTCGTGAACATTTCTTTCAGATTCAAAGTGTTATTTTTGTTATTATTCTCTTATCATTTCAGTGTTATTGTGGTGAATGTTCTGGTTATATTGTTGTTATTCTGCCATTTCTAGCATTTTATTTATGTTCTACATACATTTTATATCTAGTATATTACATATAAACTTGAGGTTTTCAATATAGATAACAAATGTTGGAGTTAGATCATGTCCATACCTTCTAGTAGATTGATTTGTGGATACATGGATGAGTTTCTTTTTGATAATGAAGTTGAATAGTGTGTTGAAAATTATGAGTACTTTTTTTATAGTGGAAACAATTGTAACAACAAACACCAATCTCTTTGGAGTGATATGTTTAATGCCTGAATTACAGTTAGTGTGGTTTATGACATGGTGGATGATGTAGGATTCACTCTTGATGAAACTAAGAATGGAAATGCAGGGAGATTTTTCAATCATAGTTGTTCTCCTAATATGTTGCACATAATGTACTTTATTACCATGATGATAAAAATGTTGCCTCATATTATGCTCTAGACCCTTTTTATCACTACAATTACATTATGGATTAGGTTTTTGATAGTTACAGTAACATATAAAAGAATTGTTTTTATCATGGCTCTTCAGAATGCATCAAGATGATGTATTAAACATCTATGAAATTATGAGTGCAAGATCTAATATACAGTCAATTATTTTTCTCATGATATTGAAGCTTCACACTCTCCATTTATAATTATTATTTTTTTCAATCATATGTTCTTTAATTTCCTATAAACCCATATACTCATTTTATTTTAAGCAATTTCCTTAAATCCTTTCTATCTACATTTATTTGATTTTGGTTATTAGATAGTTTAATGTCATTTTATCTCTAAATGTTTAGTATTTAATAATTGTTTTAATCATGATAAGTATGGAATTTGCATTTATTAAACCAGATTTTTATCTATCATATTTCATATTATTGTTGTTGTTGTTGTTGTTGTTGTTGTTGTTGTTTTGTAAAAGACACTTCTTATATATATAGAAAATTATTTACATCAACAACTAGAAAGACATGAAAAAACCATAAGGGTGTATATTATAATGAACATCGTATCCTCTTCCGTAGGCATACTGAAAAAAGTATGAAATTAGAATAAGTGGTTGGATCTAAGAATTTGGCATCTCTAATCAATTATGCCCATTTTGCAAGGAGTTGCATACATACCTCATCTCGTCATAATTGTCAAAAATCTTACTGAGAACTAGTCTCACTATTAAAAACAAACTTGCAATGGAGTTTCCAAATGATACATAAGTCAGAGACTCTTAAATAGTTCCAATAACCAACCAAGGAATCTTTGATCATCGATCTAGAATCACCAAAAAATAATGTGCGCCAATGCAAATTCCCTTGAAGAATTTTTTCCAACTGAGATTGAATCTCATCCCAACAAGATCTCGCAAAGGCACACTCTCATAAAAATGATTCACTGATTCAAATATTAAGAAAGAGGGGCAAAGGCCACTAGAAAGGCCACTTTTGGCAAGCTGGGCTTTGCAGGGGAGACCTTGGTAGATCACCAACCAAGCAAAAACCAAGAGATTATAAGAAGTTTGAATCGACTAGACACCATGAAACCTCCAAACCCAATGGCTCTATGCATCTGAATAAATACACCTGGCATTGAGAATGGGACCTAATTCATGTCATTGATGCAAAATGTAGTAGATATTATGGGAATCATATTGGTTCAATGGATGTCCAAAACTCTTCTCCCAATCTTGCAAAAAGGGCCCAGTCATATCAATATTCATCTTTAAAATCTCCTCTTAGGGTATGATCCCAATAATATCCATCCAGGTAGGTCGATCCATAGAATGAAATGAAAAATCCCTAGCCACTAAACGCCAAGTATTTCATGTATGAGCATTGGAATCCTAAAGATCTCTCTAGAAGAAACATTTTTTTGTTAATCCTCCTTTCCTGAAAATGAGAGAGGTCAAATATGAAAGTAACCTCCTGCTTCCAACTCCAAATTGGCCTCCTATCCAGATACCAACTTGATCTAATTCTATCCCACTTCCAACAAACCAAGACTATTACCATCCTCCAAGCTATTTGAATAATCTTGAAGATTAAGGACCCTGAAATTTCAAAATTGTGAGGATTAGAGATGATATCACATAAAAAGAATTGTCCCTTTACTTTTCCAACATGCTGGGATGAAATCAATCTATGATGCATCAAAACCTTTCAAGGATATGATCCCTCTAAACACCTAACCACCCATTTAACAACCAAAATGCTACCTTGGGTCACCACATCAACTAGGACAAGCCCCACTCAACCTTGGGCATGATATAGACTTCCCAAGGGACCATGGGAAGACCACCAACCCCACCATACTTGGCCCACATTTGCACATGCAAAATCTATTCCACTAAGTGAAACTGCACCTTTCTTGGAAGCCAACAAGACACATAGTAAATGTGGGAGGCTTGATGAATCCTGCTCACCATCATCATTAGTAACATCCTACTCTTGCGAGCACATGTTATTGACTTATTATTGAGGACACTTGTGTGCAAGTGATCTGGTTATAGTACATGGTTATTATTTCTCTTATGTATTCTTATGATGATGTTTATGGATTGTGATTTAATGTTATTTTTTATATGCATATTGACAAATGTTATTGATGAGATTTCCCTGAGTGTGCAGCAAATTGACAGAGTGTGGATGTCGATGACATCAATGGATCTCCTTGGGCTCCGGATTGAGTCAGGGAGTGGATTGTATTGGTTTGAGTATTTAATTTATGAATATGTGACATATGATTGAGTATATTATGATTTTGTTTATGGATCAGTGATAGTGTTCCATTGATGCATGCAGGCTGACAATTGCTTGCTAATATGACTCACATAAGGAGTAAAGGGACCATGCACATAGACCAGATATTAAGGGAGAGGTGTGGCAACGTCCTTGTCACAACCTACTAGCACTCTTGTCATGGATCGAATTGTAGGTTAACAATTACCTAGTTCTAGAGGTCCACGATGTCATGAGGGAAGACTAAGACAATCGCTCACGAATATTTCTAAGGGGCATGCAATAAGGCAGGGTCCTTGTTCCTTAGAATCCCTTAGTCTGTCACAAGGTCACCCAAATGGAGTGTTGACTCCAAGGGTTGGAAAACTACCAAAACCAATCAAAGGTGAGTGGCACCCTTGGAGCATAGAGTGCGTCTTGAAGGGCATGTCACGTAATTAAAAATTTGAATCAAAGGCGAGTGACAACCTTGGAGCACGGAGTGCGCCTTGAAGGGCATGTCACGTAATTAAAATTTGAGTCAATGAAACTAGGTGGCATAGAAAACCTTGAGCGAATATTCAACCTTGTAAAATCTTTAAACATGGTCGGATTTAATTAATTAAGGATCAAAATTATTAATTTTAAAATCCCCCAATTGGATGTAATGACCCTCGTCGTTACAACAACGTACAACGTGTAACAAGTGCTAATTTTTTTGTTTTTTGTTCTCTTTGTTAAAGCAGGGAAGTAACAACAACAAAATTCAATCAACTGAACTCGATGGCGAACACAACGCACACAATCCAGCCAACATACATCATAACGACCTAGCATACTAGCACAACAAACAACTGGATGCAAAAAACAAAGATCAACTAGACAAAATAAAAACGACTACCCACCCGTCCTATGCTGCAATGGTTAGGACCTGCAAGAAACATAAGCAATGCTCAAGCCCAGGTTCCCATCGAATTTGACCATTTAAGGTGTCAAGGATAGCGACTATTCTGAGGAACAAGGAGGTTTCTACATCCCACCTGACACAATAAGTCCAGACGACTAAGATAAAGGACAACAAGGATCATTTAAGCACAACCAACGTAAAAATGACAGTACTGTGAACATCCACGATCAACTAAGACTTCATTCCATTAATCTTAACATCAATTAACCATGGGAAAGGGTAATCAATACTGCTGGAAATCATACATCAACTTTAATTAACATCTCATTAACAATCTAGTTCAAACCAGTCCAGCATCATCAATATTATGGGCGTTGTAACATATCCACTACCTAAATAACAAATATTTTTGTTCTTCCTCAAGGAACCGAATCCCCGAAGTCCTATGGGGGTCTAGTGCAGGTTATTTCTTCCATGTTCACCTCCCTGTGATCATGGGTTAGGACCACAGGACAAACAAACCAGGTGCCTTTCACAACTCGCGACCTCGCGAGTCATGAATCGAAGGCCCTCCACTCTTCTTCACATATCACTGATACCCGAGATCACGAAATGGGTATAGCTTCCTTCTGTCAGCGTCTGCTACACATGGCCGCTGGATAGGATAAACTCTAGCTCCTCTCACCACTCGTGACTTCGTAAGTCCAAGTGTTGAGCTTGCATGCCCTTCTCCCACGAATCCCCAAGACACGAGGAGTCAACGGAGCATTGACTACCTTCTCTAGGTGAGGCAGGTCCACCCGTCAATCATGCGGGCCCCACCTAAACGTGTTGCCATGTGTTCTCTCGTGCTTGGCTCTCAGCACTTCACTACTCGTGACTTGGAGCGCCCAACCTTTGGGTTCTTACCTCATGAACCTCCGAAGTATCGATATTCCTAGATCTCTGCCACCTATCCTCCTCGGATGGATGGCCCCGATCCTCTCGTGGCTTCGCCACTCGCGACTTGGAGCATCCAATTTTTTGGCTCCTACCCCGCGAACCTCCGAGCTCACGAGATCACCAGATCTCTGCCACCTGTCCTCCTCATATGGACGGCTCTTATCCTCTTGCCACTTCATCACTTCATGTCCTCGCGCCTCACGACTTTTAACACCAATTACTTGGGCGTTCACCCTGTGAACTCCCGAGTTCGCGAGATCTCTTGATCTCTGCCACCTGTCCTCCTCGGATGGATGGCTCGGATCCTTTCGTGACCTCGCCACTCATGACTTGGAACGTCCAACTTTTGGACTCCCGTCTCGTGAACCTCCAAGTTCACGAGTTCCTTGGATCTCTGCCACCTGCCCTCCTCGGATGGACGGCTCAGATCTTTTCGTGACCTCGCCACTCGCGACTTGGAACGTCTAACTTTTGGACTCCCGTCTCATGAACCTCCAAGTTCAATAGTTCCCTAGATCTCTGCCACCTGCCCTCCTCGGATGGACGGCTCGGATCCTTTCGTGACCTCACCACTTGCCACTTGGAACATCCAACTTTTGGACTCCCATCTCGCGAACCTCCAAGTTCACGAGTTCCCTGGATCTCTGCCACCTGTCCTCCTCAGATGGACGGATCGGATCCTTTCGTGACCTCGCCACTCGCGACTTGGAATGTCCAAGTTTTGGACTCCCATCTCGCGAACCTCTGAGTTCACGAGTTCCCTGGATCTCTGCCACCTTTCCTCCTCGGATGGACGGCTCGGATCCTTTTGTGACCTTGCCACTCGCGACTTGGAACGTCCAACTTTTGGACTCCCATCTCACGAACCTCCGAGTTCATGAGTTCCCTAGATCTCTGCCACCTGTCCTCCTCGAATGGATGGCTTGGATCCTTTTTGCCCCCATTCACGAGGCTTAACCCTCATCTATCTCCCTAAATATCTAACGACTGTCGAGATTCCTAGTTCAGATCTGACGAGTCAGATCGGTCCCGATGTCGTGCCCTTTTCTACTACTCTTTGGACGTGGAAAAAAAATCAATGGTCTAGATGTTCTCATGGAGCCTGGGGGTCTACAATTCAGATTTCCTCGCTATCTTCGAAGATAGAGGAAAAAGGTTTAAGGCAAATAAAGCCCTCGTTCATTCCTTTGACTTAACGGTCATGAATGACCATAGGTTCCCTGACCGGATCTCATCTGTTGATCAATACTTATTCTTACGCTGCTACTTCGAGATTTTGAAGAGGGTCATTCCTCTTCATATAGGGTTGCTATGGCTTGCACATCCAAGTCCTTTTTCCCGATTCTTGGTAAGCTTTTCTAAGAAGGAAATCTCTGTGAAGAGATCAAACTCAGGGCATTCCTGGATACAAAAAAGGGGAACGAATTCCCGAGAACGGACTGGATATCTGACTTAGTTCAACTTGGGTATTAGATTCATGTTTATCGACATAAGCCGTGCATGGCTTCCTCTATTACAAGCATATGTCCATTAATTATCATCAAAACATTCACAGACATTTTTACACTAAAATCGTTCACAATCTTACAGTGTTGTGAGTATATTTACCTATATATATATATATATATACCAGTGTATGAATTTCAAGATGCAATACATAAAATACTTATCGGAAATAACACCAGAAGTGGGTGCAACTACTGAGAGCGGTGCTCGTTTCCACCCAACCGTAGGCTCAGTGACTCCCAACGTATTTACCACTAGCCACCCCTGAGATGAGACCACGATGCTCTGAGACTGCGTCTCTCTGTCTGCTAGTGACCAGGAGCGAAGGCTGCAATCCTTCCTCTCTGCTATCACTCACTCTGCGTAATGCCAGAGTTCCCCTCACGTCCCCCTCAATCGTTTCTTCCATACACATTATCCTCTCGCGAGGTTGCGTGTGGCATGATTACCCTCGCGCCGATCAGGCCTGACGACTCTACAGATGGGTGGTTCACCATCCCATCCCTCATTGAGCCATCCACCTACCAGCCTGCGAGGCATTGAATTTCAGGGCCAGCGAGCCGCTTTTGGTTCCCTAGGCCAGTGGAGTCCAAATACGGTATTTAATTCTCGGTGGAAGTTAACGCTACCTTTTCAGGTGCCCTCCACCGCCATCGTGGTCTCTTTTTCTGCACATCCCCTCATCATTAGTCCTGCAATAAATTCAGAATGTTATTCACATTCATTGACCTCTTCTCAAGGTCCATTTACATCACATATTCTCATTTACGAGTTTGCCATAGTTCTTGGCCAGTCTAGTTATATTTACAAACTGGGGGAAACAGGGTGTTACAATTCCCTCCTCCTTAAAAGGGAACATCGTCCTCGATGTTCTTAGCTACTAACATGAATTACATGTACAGAGGTAAACAAAATTGGATATGCCTGTCTCATGGCATCCTCCATTTCCCATGTAGCCTCATCTGGGCCAAAATCTTTCCACTGCACCTTGACCTGTGCAATGGTTCTATTCCGGAGCTGGGTTTCCTTTCTGTCCAATATGCATTGGGGTTCTGGGAGAAATTCTCCCTCCGGTTCCACCTAGATCGCAGACCAGTCAATTATATGATTAGCATCATGTACATATTTCTTCAATAATGAAACATGGAAAACATTATGTGCTTTTACTGTGGGAGGAAGTGCTAGCCG
>JASDQU010735289.1:155567-219549 GCA_032191745.1 Picea mariana
AATTCAATTCGGTTCCGGTATTCCTTGGGTAGCCCACTGATGAAGCGTTGTGCCTTCGCCTTCTCTGCTTTGATGTAGGGTACATACCTCAGTAAGTCAAGGAATTTATTGACATACTCCTCCATAGTAAATTGTCCCAGTTTGAGTTCATAAAACTCTTTAGCCTTCTCGTCGAAATACCTTTCCGAAAAATACTTCTTCCGGAAGTACTTCTCAAACTGTTTCCAAGACAGGTCCTCCTCGCGGACCCCTTTCATATTCTTAAGGTCTTCCCACCAGATGGAAGCCTTTCCATTCAGATTGAAAGTGGCCACTCGGGCCTTCAAGTTCTCTGAGAAATCATGGACTCTGAAATACTTCTTCAGTCTGAGTAGCCAAGCCTCAGCTTCCTCTCCCTTCTTTATCTCGCCGTCGAAGGAGGGAGGTTTGGCCTTTTTGAATTCTTCAAATTTATGACTCTTGGAAGTCTTTTGTTTCTTCTGTTTCTTTGGAGAATAGGAACTGGTCCTGCTGCTGGAAGAGCCTTCTGAATCACCAGCTTCCTTCTCAGTGGAATCGTCTAGTACTGGTCTTTTACCTCTGGGGTGGACCTTTCTGGATGTGCTTTGTTCAGTGTGGCCGCTGACACGACCACGATTCTGCATCTCGGGTTCATGTTGTATTTGTCACTGTAGGTCAGATAAGCTCTGCAGTAGAACTGCATTAATCTTGGTTTGCTTTTCTTGTTCTTTCATCATCGTTTCATTATCGGCCTTGCAGCTTTGTAATTCGACCATGAGACTCCTCACAGTCTCAGCTAGGCCTGGAGGGGTTCCTATTGCTCTTCTTTCATCTGACTCTTCATCTCTATTGTGGGAGCCTTCTCCCACCTCTTGGTGAGTCACCATTCTCTGCGTTTGTGGATTCCCACGGTTGATCGTCCGCTTAAGTGAAAAGACAAATGCTGACTATTAGTCAAGAGTTAAATTCATTTTTATAAAGGCGCATAAATTCATAACTCTTTCACATGCACACACAATCAGGTTTTCATTTTCTTGGTTTTTTAATTTTGGGTAAGGTAGTTAAGTCAGAGGTTACTCCTCATAGGAGTGTTTCGAACGAAGTTTCTGCACGACTGGTGCATGAGCCGAATCAGGCTGAGTGTTGTAACCATTCTCTAATACCACTTTGTAACATATCCACTACCTAAATAACAAATATTTTTGTTCTTCCTCAAGGAACCGAATCCCCGAAGTCCTACGGGGGTCTAGTGCGGGCTAGTTCTTCCCTGTTCACCTTCCTGTGATCGTGGGTTAGGACCACAGGCCAAAAAAACCAGGCGCCTTTCACAACTCGCGACCTCGCGAGTCGTGAATCGAAGGCCCTCCAATCTTCTTCACATATCGCCGATACCCGAGATCATGAAATGGGTATAGCTTCCTTCTGTCAGCGTCTGCTACGCATGGCCGCCGGCTAGGATAAACTCTAGCTCCTCTCGCCACTCGTGACTTCGTAAGTCCAAGTGTTGAGCTTTCATTCCCTTCTCCTGTGAATCCCCGAGACACAAGGAGTCAACGGAGCATTGACTCCCTTCTCTAGGCGAGGYAGGTCAACCYGTCAATCATGCGAGCCCCACCTTGACGTGTTGCCATGTGTTCTCTCGTGCTTGGCTCTCGATACTTCGCTACTCGTGACTTGGAGCACCCAACCTTTGGGTTATTACCTCGCGAACCTCCGAGGTAGCGAGATCCCTGGATCTCTGCCACCTGTCCTCCTCGGATGGACGGCCCTGATCCTCTCGTGGCTTCGCCACTCGCGACTTGGAGCATCCAATTTTTGGGCTCCTACCCCGCAAACCTCTGAGCTGACGAGATCACTAGATCTCTGCCACCTGTCCTCCTCGGATGGACGACTCTAATCCTCTCACCACTTCATCACTTCGTGTCCTCGCGCCTCGCGACTTTTAACACCAATTACTTGGGCATTCACCCTTCGAACTCCCGAGTTCGCGAGATCTCTCGATCTATGACACCTGTCCTCCTTGGATGGACGACTTGGATCCTTTCATGACCTCACCACTCACGACTTGGAATGTCCAACTTTTGGACTCCCGTCTTGTGAACCTCCGAGTTCACGAGTTCCCTGGATCTTTGCCACCTGCCCTCCTGAGATGGACAGCTCAGATCTTTTCGTGACCTCGCCACTCGCGACTTGGAACGTCCAACTTTTGGACTCCCGTCTCGCGAACCTCCGAGTTCATGAGTTCCCTGGATCTCTGCCACATGCCCTCCTCATATGGATGGCTCGGATCCTTTTGTGACCTCGCCACTCGTGACTTGGAACGTCCAACTTTTGGACTCCCATCTCGCGAACCTCTGAGTTCACGAGTTCCCTGAATCTCTGCCACTTGTCCTCCTCGAATGGACGGCTCGGATCCTTTCGTGACCTCGCCACTCGTGACTTGGAACATCCAACTTTTGGACTCACATCTCATGAACCTCCGAGTTCACGAGTTCCCTGGATCTCTGCCACCTGTCCTCCTCGGATGGACGTCTCGGATCCTTTCGTGACCTCGCCACTCGCAACTTGGAATGTCCAACTTTTGGACTGCCATCTCGCAAACCTCCGAGTTCACGAGTTCCCTGGATCTCTACCACCTATCCTCCTCAAATGAATGGCTCGAATCCTTTTTTCCCCCATTCACGAGGCTTAACCCTCGTCTATCTCCCTAAAGATCTAATGGTTGTTGGGATTCCTAGTTCAGATCTGACGAGTCAGATCGGTCCCGATGCCGCGCCCCTTTCTACTACTCTTTGGATGTGGAAAAAAAATCAACGGTCCAGATGTTCTCATGGATCCTGGGGGTCTACGATTCATATTTCCTCGCTATCTTTGAAGATAGAGGAAAAAGGGTTAAGGAAAATAAATCCCTCATTCGTTCCTTCGACTTAACGGTCATGAATGACCGTAGGTTCCCCGACCACATCTCATCCGTTGATCAATACTTATTCTTACGCCGCTACTTTGGGATTTTGAAGAGGTTCATTCCTCTTCATACAGGGTTGCTAAGGCTTGCACATCCAAGTCCTTTTTCTCGGTTCTTGGTAAGATTTTCTACGAAGGAAATGTCTGTGAAGAGATCAAACTCAGGGCATTCCTGGATACAGATAAGGGGAACAAATTCCCAAGAATGGACTGGATACCTGACTTAGTTCGACCTGGGTATTAGATTCATGTTTATCGACGTAAGTCGTGCATCACTTCCTCTATTACAAGCATATGTCCATTAATTATCATCAAAACATTCACAGACATTTTTACACTAAAATCGTTCACAATCTTACAGTGTTGTGAGTATATTTACCTATATATATATATATATATATATATATATAGATATATATATATATATACCAGTGTATGAATTTCAAGATGCAATACATAAAATACTTATCGGAAATAACACCAGAAGTGGGTGAAACTACTGAGAGGGGTGCTCATTTCCACCCAACCGTAGGCTCAGCGACTCCCAACGGATTTACCACTAGCCAACCCTGAGCTGAGACCACGATGCTCTGAGACTGCGTCTCTCTGTCTGCCAGTGACCAGGAGGGAAGGTTGCAATCCTTCCTCTCTACTATCACTCACTCTGCGTAATGCCAGAGTTCCCCTCACGTCCCCCTCAATCGTTTCTTCCATACGCCTTATCCTCTCGCGAGGTTGCGTGTCGCACGATTACTCTCGCGTCGATCAGGCCTGACGGCTCTACGGATGGGCAGTTCACCATCCCATCCCTCATCGAGCCATCCGCCTACCAGCCTGTGAGGCATTGAATTTCAGGGCCAGTGAGCTGCTTTTGGTTCCCCAGGCCAGTGGAGTCCAAATACGGTATTTAATTCTCGGTGGAAGTTAACGCTACCTTTTCAGGTGCCCTCCACCGCCATCGTGGTCTCTTTTTCTGCACATCCCCTCATCAGCAGTCCTGCAATAAATTCAGAATGTTATTCAAATTCATTGACCTCTTCTCAAGGTCCATTTACATCACATATTCTCATTTATGAGTTTGCCATAGTTCTTGGCCAGTCTAGTTATATTTACAAACTGGGGGAAACAGGGTGTTACAGGCGCAATAAAACACAAGTTAATCAATCATTTCATCTACAAGGCGGAAGAAATCTAAAAAAAACAACCAGTCACAATCATAATAAGTTCATGGCGCAACAAGTTATATTTTAATTCATAGTGCAAGGGTTCTAATATGGTGTCAACCACACATTAACATTTCGACCATGCGCTAGCGATCAAGTCCACTTTAGTCATAATTATCATTATTCATGGCGCGCAATAAGGATCTACTACGACACACATCCATCTAGCTAGCGCCATAGCCACCTCTGAAGCATATTATATAAAGGTAAACTAAAATAAATCCTCAACAATAAAACCCTACTTTTCAGAATTAAGCCATGCTTCCCTGCTTTCTTTTTCAAGAAAATTCCTTAACATTAAGAAGAATAAGTCAACTATAATTAATAATTGCAAATATCATAAAAGGGTTCCAATGGCAACCTTCATAATTTAAATATGTCCTTATTTATTTTTCTGTTGTAACGACAATTAAAACCGAAAAAACAATGATCCCAAATAACTAATAAAACTAATGAAAAACAGAAATCTAACTAAGCCATAACAATAATTAACTAAGTCCCCAATCATAATTAAATCACTAAAACTATTGCCTTGAACAATTAAACCAATAAAACTGTTACTCATAAACAATTGATATAAATTATAATTTCACAATAAAAATGGGTACGATGGTTGCTTTAATTACAATTGTAATATCCACATCCCTCATTAAAACAATGCAAATGTCGTTTACACATCGTTTCATCGTTCATCAACATTCATTTCTTTCAATACATTACTACCTATCTCAATTAAACTAAAGAACTGGGGCGAACGGTTACTAAGGTAAGGGGTAGTCGCCAATATTTAATTAAACAAAAAGATGACTGAAGAAAAACCTTCGTGCTATTAGATGTTAGATCGTGAATTCGTTGTGATGTCATTTTCATAATTTACTTGAGGCTTGTTTATTTTATATGGATATGATCTAATAATAAGCGAATAAAATAAATAAAAATTCCACAGAGTTATCGATCAACTGGACAAGCATCTTAACCGACAATGTTTCTGGAAGGAGACTCAACTGAAATAGATTTTTACCAAAATTTAATCTCCAACAGTTGAAGACAATTCTCAATTAGAGTAGAAACATGTTTATAAACAGGTGGTCTAGAAAACAAGGACAGGTCAAAATTAAAAAGAAAGAGCGAAACTGGAAGGCAACCGATGCAAGGAAAATGCAGAGGTTACTTGATAGCCTCACTGTGGGAAGATCACAAATTATGGGCGCAACTAGAAGGCAATAGATTCAAGGAAAATGAAGAGGTTACTTATAGCCTCGTTGTGGGAAGATCATGAATTCTAGGTGCAACTAGAAGGCCATGGATTTCTACACCACTCCTAACTAAAGATGTTATCCCAGACTGTAAGCAATGGCAATGCAACCTGCATCGTAACTTCAAAAACTTGACAAGGTTTGGACATCGACCACTTGGAAGGATGGTGACTATTGGTTCCACACTTTCATTGGGAAAAACCCCATGAGATTCCATTGAAAGGAAGTCATAGTTATAGTGCCACGTTAAGCTCTCCATTAAATCAAATTTGACAATAAATTTAATCAACGGTGAAAAATAATAGCCGGAATTAGCAAAGAATTCAAGATTGAAGGAGTTTAGGGATTCGAAAGTCAACAAGAGATAGTAAAAACACAATAACCGTAGAGTAAGGAAGAGGAATTTTCGCTATACAAGCAAACAAATCGCTGGGCAAATTAAAAATGGATTTGCAGAGAGTAAAAACATAATAATCGCATAGTAATAAATCATTTGGTGAACTGGAGAGACATCCCCAAATTGTTGTGTGGAAGAACGAGTTTGCAGAGAATAAATAACAATATTTGCAGAGGCTAAGGAGGGAATAAACTCCAAGGAGAGAATTCTTTGTTGGGAAGAGAAATTATTCTACACTTATTATCCATGCATAGGAAAGTATGGCATTTGAATCTAAATATTTAACACCGAAGTGAAAGACAATCGATTCGACTCCTGGCCGACTGCTCAGGAACAAACTAATAACTTAAAGGATAAAGGAAAAAAAGATAAAAAAACATTTTTTCTTTGTATTAAAAACAATAAAAAAAAATGCAGAGAAGTCATTTTCATTCAGAGTTTGGGTTCGCCATTGGAAATCAAATCAAAAGTACAGTGAGCATAAGGTTGGGATAACTTTGAATTCTTTGATCATAAAACGTTGGGCTCATCAAGAAAAATTTGATGAAAGAAAAAAAAAGGAAATCTCTCGATAGTGTTACGATGAATAAAACAGAAACATTAACACAATAGAAGTACCTTAACTAAAGGTGCACAAACATAATTTAACTACCCTTCAACCAAATTTCAGAAGCATAAATTACCAGGACATAAAATTAACTAAATTTTTAACACAGTGACGCACACATGATTTCGACGTTAGAGAGATGCATATACAGAGAATTTAACTAAAATTCAATACAAATATACACATGTGTACTGTAGCCAAATGTGAATGCTCTAAAGTCGTTGTCTCGCACGTGCTCCGTCCAACTCTCACTTGCCAATCGATGTGACATCACCGTTACCTCCCAGCCAACTCTAGTGGTACTATTCTTCCCCCTGAGCCGACCCGCAAAGGGGAAACGCACACAATACCAGAGAATGCTAGCTCCCATATCGCCTCGCAAGGTCGAGCTACCACTTATTACCTGAGCTGGGTATCGCAACTCCCACAAAAGAAACACAGTCAAGATAAAATTCGACAGCGTAACGTTAAGCAAGCCAGATGTGATCCCCACTCCTCCTCTGCCATCCTTTTTATAGAGTTTTTTTATTCATTAGTTTCCCAAAACCCTCATTAGATTCCTTTTTCATTTAATTAATTTCGAAAAACCTTCCTCATACACATGTCGCCCGATCCCCTAGTTGCACCAGAAAATAAACTTATTAATTAATTAAATTTTTCTATTTCCCTCACCCACCTAAAAGCATTCCTAAAAATTCTCCTCGGTGTCCCATTATTCCCTTACAAATCTTAAATGACTTACGCCTTACTTAACTCCTAGTTGAGTTCATAAATAGAAAGTTCCAAAGGCTAGATACCTTACTAAGCTAGACATTCACCTTTTTCTTTAAGTTTCCCCTTTTCTTTAAGTTTCCCATTTCCCTTAGGTTTCCCCCTTCTCTTTAAGTTTCCCTTTTTCTTAAAGCTTCCCCTTTTTCTTAACTAAGTTCATAATTAGCAAGTTTAGACAAAAACAACCAATACCTCGTTTATTAATTAAACCTTTATTAAAATTCCCACTTGAATTATTAATTATTGAATTTTCTTTACCCCTTTTCTATTATTTTTTTTTGTTCAAGGGTTCTACTCAGACCTAGGTTTTCAATTCACTAGGCTTGGCGACAATTTTTAAGGGAAAATTTGTTATTGAAATTTACTTATCACATTATTCATTTTAAGTCCGACCAGGTCCTAAGGAGGCAGATTTTTCTAGGCTTTAGGTTTATTAACTTACCATAGTTAAAATCACGATGTTCCCTTTAGGACACACCATGTGCTCCAAGGGTGCCACTCACCTCTTTCCGTTTTATTCGCGTGACATTCCCTTCAAGATGCACTACGTGCTCCAAGGGTGCCACTCGCCTCTTGACTGAATTTGGTAGATGTCAAACCCCTGGATTCAATACTACGTCATGTGATCTTGTGGGAGACTAAGGGCCTCTAAGGAATAAGGACCCTTCCTTATTGTGCGCCCCTTAGAATCATTGTGAATGACTATCACAGTCTGCCCTCACGAAATCATGGGTCTCTCGAACTAGGTAATCGTTAACCTATAGTTTGAGCCACGACGGGAGTGCTAGTAGGTTGTGGAAGGGCTTCTGACACACCTCTCCCTTAATGTCTCTGGTTGTCATGCGTGACCCCTTTACTCCAAATGTGAGTTTGGTTGGCAAGATATTGTCATCCTACATCCATCAACGAATCATGTCAAGAATAAAAATCACCATCATAATATCTAATCATATGATATGTCACATCAACAACATTCAAACCCTAACAATCCACTCCCTAACTCGATTCAGAGTCCAAGGGGCTTCATCGATGCCTCGACATCCTCAATGTCTAGAGTCCTGCACACTCAAGAGAGCCCAATCAATAGCACATTTCTATGTAAGTACAACAAAACAACATATCATCAAATCCAAAATATCTCATAATCATAATCAAAACAACCAATAGTATAATGACCCGGATCACTTGCATGCAAGTGTCCTCAACAAATAAGTTCGATAAGAGTGTGCAAGAGTAGGATGTTGCATACACCCCCTCTTGTTTAAACTTCATCCGGAAGTTTGACARTATGTAAGTTCCGAAATAAAGTGTATCAGAATATCATAGTTCTAGCTACCAAACAAAAACAGAAATTGTTGACGCATATCATAGGCATCYTCCTAGGTCATCGAGGGTGGATTATAGTTGTCCCACTATACCTTGACCTGATCTACTATTCAACATCGTAGTTGTTTAATGTGATGGTCCAGGATGTGGATTGGCTCCGCCGTGAGCGTACCCTTGTCCGATACCTGCAAGGAACTCATGTCAATAACATGTGTAGGATCACTAACATAATGTCTCAAAATAGATACGTGAAACAAATCATGCATACACCCCAAAGAATCAGGCAAGGCTAGTCGATAGGCCACGGGCCCCTTCCTTTCCATAATATCGAAGTGTCCCACGAACCTATGAGATATTTTAGCACCCTTTCCAAACTTGATCAAAATCTTATGCGGTTTCACCCGCAAGAAGACTCGATCACCAACTTCATAACTACGATTGATAGGATGTGCATCGACAAGATCACCTTTGATATTCCATTTCTTGGATCTCTTCTGGTCCCACTAGGAACCTATCCTCAAGCCAATCCCAACTCAAAGGTATCCGACATGGTCATCTGTAAAGAAACTCGAAAGGCACCATCTTAATGGTGCTTTGATAATCGTTGTTGTATGAAAACTCTACCAGTGGAAAGAATTCTTCCCAATGCTTCTTTTGGTCCATCATGTACATACGCAACATATCCTCCAAGATTTGGTCTGTTCTCTCGGTCTTCCCTTCTGTTTTCAGGTGATACGCAGTACTAAAGTTAAGTTGGGTTCCCAAGGCCTCTTGGAAACTAGTCCAAAATCGTCCTGTAAACAATGGTCCTCTATCTGATATAATCTTCTTAGTTACTCCATGCAGCCTCACAATCTCACTGATTAAACATATAGCTATGTCAGGTGCCTAATACATCGTACGCACAAGAATAAAATGATCACTCTTCGTCAGAGTGTCGACTACCACAAAAATCGAGTTGTGTCTCCTTTCCGTCAGTGGAAATCCAACAACGAAATCCATCAAAATGACCTCCCATTTTGATTCTGAAATAGCGTGTGGTTGTATTAATCTTTTCGGATGTCTATGTTCAGCCTTCACCTGCTGACATTATAGACATCTTGCCATGTATTTGACTATGTCTGCCTTCATTCCTTTCCAGAAGAATAAGGGTTTAAGGTCTTCTCTCATCTTCGTGACTCCAGGATGAGCCATGTGCACTGCTGTATGAGCCTCATTTAGGATCAAACTCCTCAACTCGTCATTGGGTGGTACATAAATTTGACTTTTAAATCTCAATAATCCATTTTTTTCCACAGTAAATCCCTCAAATTTTGGTACCATCATTGTGTTTTATCCAGTAAAATCCTTGACTTATTTGTACCAGTCATCGTCGCACTGTAAAGTTAGGATATTTTCATATATATTTGTCTAAAGAGGCATCACCGAAAATATGTGTTCTCTCTGACTCAATGCATCCGCCACTCTGTTCATTGTTCCTTTGATGTAAGTAATCTCGAAATCGTACTCGCTAAGCAATTGCGACCAACGTCGTTGTCACTCGTTCAATTTTCTTTGCGTAAAGATGTGTTGTAAACCACAATGGTCCATTTTTAGTTCAAATCTTCATCCAATAAGGTAGTGTCTTCAAAATCTTAAGGCATAAACAATGGCTAACAACTCCAAATTGTGCATCGCATAGTTCTCCTCATGCCTTCTCATGTTTCTCGAGATGTAAGCGATCACTCTATCATCTTGCATCAAGACTATGCCTAATCCTTGTTTGGATGCATCAGTGCATACCAAGAAGTCCACATTAATGCCAGGGACCTTTATTATCAGTGTTGTTGTCAACATCTCCTTGAGCCTCCAAAATGCCTCCACATATTTCTTGGTCCAAACAAACTTCATGTTCTTCTTCTGCAATTCCGTGATCGAATTTTCTATCTTCAAAAAACCCTCAATGAAACGTTGATAGTATCCTTCTAAACACGTGAAGCTATGCACTTCAGGGACATTCGTCAGCACAAGCCATTCCATAATAGCCTCAAATTTTGTTGGATCCACAACGATACCTTCGTCAGAGAAGACATGCCCTAAGTAGTGAATCTTCGATTGATAAAACGAGCATTTAGACAATTTCCCATATAATTTGTTCTCTAATAGACACTGTAGTACCATGCACAAGTGCTCATAATGCTCCTCCATCTTCCGAGATTAAATCAAAATATCGTCAATGAATACTTGGACGAACTTTTCCAAGTATTCGCAGAACACCCATTCATCAAACTCATA
The DNA here is from genome assembly GCA_032191745.1 of Picea mariana. NCBI lineage: Eukaryota > Viridiplantae > Streptophyta > Pinopsida > Pinales > Pinaceae > Picea > Picea mariana. Next base: position 166,386 of record JASDQU010735289.1, read on the forward strand.
AATACCCCTGGGGTGTTTGTCAGTCCAAATGGTAAAACATTAAACTTGTAATGTCCAAACCTTGTATTAAAATAAGCCTTAGTGATGTTGTCCTCCTTGATCCATAACTAGTGATACCCTGATCTCAAGTCAATTTTTGAAAACACTGTCGCACCTTTCATTTGATCAAACAGATCATCAATCCTTGCCAAAAGATATTGATTATTGATCGTTGCCTTGTTGAATTAACGGTAGTCGATGCAGAGTCTCCATGGCCCATCCATATTCCATATGAAAATAATAGGCGCCCCCCACGGTGACACACTCAGAAATATAAGTCCTAGCTCCAACATCTTCTTCAGTTTCATTCTCAACTCCTATAACTCTGGGGTCGACATCCGATAAGGCATTTTTGCTATCGATTCAGTTCCTAGTTTTAGGTCGATGGTAAATTCTAATTCCCTCTGTGGAGACATCCCAGGTAACTCCTCAGGGAAAACATCCACAAAATATCTCACCACCGAAAGGTGTTCTAGACCTTGCACTACTCCCTTCTCATTTAACACAAGGATCGAATAAAGATTACATCCCTTGTGCATGATCTTCCATAGTTGCAAGGAAGATATGAACCTCAGTCAGACTCCCTAGTTTTGACCTACAATCATGTGTCTTTGTCCCTCATCATCGACCAAGCTCAATTGTTTCATCTTACAGTTGAGTATCGCATCATGCAATTCCAACCAGTCCATACCAATCACGACGTCATAAGACCCTAAGGTTGTGACGTACAGGTTGGCCCTAGGGAAAAACTCTCTTAGGTTAAGGATACATCCCATAATCCTCCCACCAACCTTTTGTTTGGCTCTCGAAGCCATTTCTACAAAGATAAATGTGTCACGTTCGACTGCCCTTACCTTAATTATTTCTAGCACTACACCAGAGATAAAACTCTCGGTAGCACCTGGATCTATCAAAATACTTGTAGATTTTAATCTCGTACAATATTTGTTGCAAACAAATATTCAGTAAAAGAACAAAAAAGATACAATGGCAAATACAAACATTACATAGATATTTTTCCCTTGGAAACCTAAACGGGGAAAACCAACATATTCTATATTTTCATTGTGTTACATTGTTTACAATAAAATATACATATAGGAGCCAACAACATTCAAAACCCTAACCCAAATGACTTGGATTAGTCAACAACCTTAATTCGTTAACTGAAAATAGAAAACCATCGACAAAGAAACCGTGTGCCAAAAAACCACCTAAAAACTACTACTCGTGCAAAGAATATAACACATATCCAACAATATTAAGGGTCTGGTTAGCGATGGTACCTGAAGTCTCGATCATAGTCGACTGGTGCTCTACTTTGCAGTTATTCACTTCTGCATGAATCTAATGGGCCTTGCCCAAATCTCCCATGGTAGTGGATCCGGATGATCTAGATTCTCTGGTCCTCTCCACTAGGAAGTCACATTGGTAATGTGGCTCCACACATGTCCAACACCCTTTATTCAGTCCACTACTCCTGGTACCTAAAGTAGAATATGATGTCCCACCGGACTGGAACCCTGGGTTGTTTTGTTGAACATGCCTAAACTGTTGTTGTTGCGGTCGACATTGTTGTTGGTGTTGTAGTCCTCTATAAGGAGGCCACTACTAAGGCGTCATTCGTTGAGGTGTAGTGAAAGTGGATTCTCTCTAGAAGCCACGATATCCTGGTGAATGCCTAGCTAGTGTCTGATGTTGTTGCGCACCAGATGACACCTGCCCCGCTGGTCTCACTGGATTCTTGCTCTAACCCCCATTGATAATCTCCTCCTCTTCTATGAGGGCCTTCTGGACATAATCATGCAAGGTTTGAGGAATCAGAATCCTAACCTTTGCACGAATGCTAACATTAAGGCCAAACATGAACTTCTTGACCTTAAGTTTCTCAATATTCAGGTGCGGAGCATACCAAAGTAGCTCCATAAAACATGCCTCGTACTCAAGCAGCATATGACCGCCCTGTCGCAAGGTGTTGAATTTGTTGAGTTGACGCTTAATGAATTCCTCCAATAGATACCTCTCCCAGAACCGTTCCTTGAATAGTTCCCATGACACATCTTTGATGACCATATTCAATTGTGGCAGGAGTGTCTTCCACCATAGAAGAGTGCTCCCCTTCAGTTGAAATACTGCCATGCAGACCTTCATGTTGGAGGTATATTCGCGAAGTGCAAAGAATATCGCCATATTCTCCAACCATGCCTCAGTTGTTGCGTCGTTTGGGGCACCAAAGAAATCGGGAAATTTTACCTTCTCGAGTTCGCGGTGAATGCTACCAATACCGACTGGAGCGCGCAGTGGACCCTCAGGGGGTGCCAGCACCCTGGCCTCATCTCTATCCAAACATATGATTAATGCCTCAGACATCCACTGGAATTACCTCCTCATCCCAACCACATCACCCACATCTATTTGTTCCTTCCCAACAACCTGTTTGTCTCCCTGGAGGTTAGACCCCTCGGGCATAGATGCTACTAGGGTCGTTGGGCCTCCTCCCCTAACACTCAGTCGTCTGCCTCCACGGCATCCTCTAACCATGCTTACCTGCATGAATACAAATCAATTTAATTAGAAACATCATAATTAAATATCTAATCAATGGAATTCTTAGTGATCCCAAGTCATGTGTCAAACCCGCTCTGATACCATATGTAACGACCCCCGTCATTATGACAACATACAATGTGTAACAAGTGCTTTTTTTTTTTTTTTCTTCTTTGTTAAAGAGGGGAAGTAACAACAACAACAATCAATCAAACACAACTCAATGACAAACACAATGCATGCAATCCATCCAAAAGACATCATAACGACCCACCATACTAGCACAACAAGCAACTAGATGCAACAAGGGAAGATCAACTAGACAAACTAAAAATGACTACCTGTCCATCCTACCCTGCAATGGTTAGGACCTCCAGGACACATAAGCAAAGCTCAAGCCCAGGTTCCCATCGAATTTGACCATTTAAGGTCTCAAGGCTGGTGACTGTTATGAGGAATAAGGAGGTGTCTACATCCCACCCGACACAACAATTCTAGGAGACTAAGCTAAAGGACAACAAGGGTCATTTAGGCACAACCAATGTAAAAATGACACAGTACTGTGAACATCCATGATCAAATAAGACTTCATTCCATTAATCCTACCATCAATTAACCATGGGTGAGGGTAATCAATACTTATGACAATCATACATCAACTTTAATTAATGCCTCATTAACAATCTAGTTCAAACCAATCCAGCATCATCAATATTATGGGTGCAATAAAACACAAGTTAATCAATCATTTCATCTATAAGGCACAAGAAATCTAAAGACACAACAAATCACAATCATAATAAATTCATGGTGCAACAAGTTATAATTGAATTCATAGCGCAAGGGTTCTAATACGGTGTCAACCACACATTAATGTTCTGAGCATGCACTAGCGATCGAGTCACCTTTAGTCATAAATATCATTATTCAAGGCGTGCGATAAGGATCTACTACGACACACATCCATCTAGCTAGCACCATAGCCACCTCTGAAGCATCTTATATAAAGGTCGACTAAAATAAACCCTTAAGAATACAACCCTACTTTTTAGAATTAAACTATGCTTCCCTTCTTTCTTTTTCAAGACAATTCCTTAACATTAAGAAGAATAAGAAAGCTATAATTAATGATTGCAATTATCATAAAAGGGTTCCAATGCCAACCTTCATAATTTAAATATGTCCTTATTTATTTTTCTGTTGTAAAGGAAAGTAAAACCAAAAAAACAATGATCCCAAATAATTAATAAAACTAATGCAAGACATAAATATAACTAAGCCATAACAATAATTAACTAAGGCCCCAATCATAATTAAATCACTAAAACTACTTCCTTGAATAGTTAAACCAATAAAACTGTCACTTGGAAACAATTGATATAAATTATAATTTCACAATAAAACTGGTTATGATGGTTGCTTTAATTACAATTGTAATCTCCACATCCCTCATTAAAACAATACAGTTGTCATTTACACATTGTCTCACCGTTCATCAACATTCATTGCTTTCAATACATTACTGCCTATCTCAATTGAAATAAAGAACTGGGGTGAACGATTACTAAGGTAAGGGACAGTTGCCAATATTTAATTAAACAAAAATATGGTTGAAGAAAAACCTTCATGCTATTAGAGCTTATATCGTGAATTTTTTGTGATGTCAGTTTCATAATTTACTTGAGCCTTGTTTACTTTATCTGGATGGGCTTGAATAATAAGAGAATAAAATAAATATAAATGCCACAGAGTTATCGATCAAATAGAAAGTAGCTTAACTGGGGAATTTTCTGGGAGGAGAGTCATCTAAAATAGATTTTTACCAAAATTTAATCTTCAACAGCTGAAGATAATTCTCAATTAGAGTAGCAACAAGTTAAGAAAAAGGTTGTCTGGAGAGCAATCATAGGTCGAAATTAAAAAGAAAGGACAAAACTGGAAGGCAACTGATGCAAGGAAAATAGAGAGGTTACTTGATAGCCTCGTTGTGGGAAGATCACAAATTCTGTGCGCAACTAGAAGGAAACAGATGCAAGGAAAAAACAGAGGTTACTTATAGCCTCATTGTGGGAAGATCACGAATTTTGTGCACAACTAGAAGTCCACAGATTTCTATACCACTCCTAACTAAAGTTGTTATCATAGACTGTAAGTAATGGCAATTCCACCCACATCGTAACTTCAAAAATAGGACAAGGGTTGGACATCGACCACTTGGAAGGATGGTGACTACTAGTTCCACACTCTTGTTGAGAAAAAACCCACGATCTTCCATTGAAAGGCAGTCACAGTTATAGCGCCAAGTTAAGCTCCCCATTAAATCAAATTTGACAAGAAATTTAATCAACCTTGAAAAATAATAGCAGGAATCAACAAAGAATTCAAGAGTGAAGGAGTTTAGGGATTCGAAAGGCAACAAGAGACAGTAAAAACACAATAACCGTAGAGTAAGGAAGAGGAATTTTCGTTGTATGAGCAAACGAATTGCGGGGCAAATTAAAAACGGATTTTCAGAGATAAAAACACAATAATCACAAGGTAATAAAACATTTGGTGAACTGGAGAGACATCCCCAAATCGTTGTGTGGAAGCATGAGTTTGCAGAGAATAAATCACAATACTCAGAGGCTAAGGAGGGAATAAATTCCCAAGAGAGAATTCCTTGTTGGACAAAAAAATGATCCTACACTTATTATCCATGCAGAGGAAACCAGGGCATTTGAATCTAGATCTTTAACACCGGAGTGAAAGATAGTCGATTCGGCTCTTGGCCAACTGCTGAGGCATGAACTAATAACTTAAAGGATAAAGGAACATAAGATAAAAACAAATTTTTTCTTTGTATTAAAAACAATTAAAAAATTCGCAGAGAAGTCATTTACATTCAGAGTTTGGGTTCGCCATTGGAAATAAAATCAAAAGTACACTGAGCATAAGGATGGGATAACTTTGAATTCTCTGATCATAAAACGTTGGGCTCATCAAGACAAATTCGCTGAAAGAAAAAAAATGAAATCTTTGGATAGTATTAAGCTCAATAAAACATAAACTTTAACACAATAGAAGTACCTTAACTGAAGATGCAGGAATATAATTTAACTACCCTTCAACCAAATTTCACAAGCGTAAATTGTCAGGACATAAAATTGACTAATTTTTTAACGAAGTGACGCACACGTGATTTCGACGTTAGAGAGATGCATATACAGGGAATTTAAATACCATCCAATACAAATATACACATGCATACCATAGCCAAATTCCAATGCTTCGAAGTTGTTGTCCCCCGTGCACTCCATTCAGCTCTCGCTTGCTAACTGATGTGACCTCACTGGTACCTCCCAACCAACACTAGGGGTAATATTCTTCCCCCTGAGCCCCCCGAGCTGCAAAGGAGCCATGCACATAATACCAGAGAATGAAATCTCTAAGCTTGTCTCGCAAGGTCGAGCTACCACTCGTTACCCGAGCTGGGTATCCCAACTCCCACAAAAGAAACTCAGTCAAGATAAAATTCGAGAGCGTTACGTTACACAAGCCATATGTGATCCCCACTCCTCCTCTACCATCCTTTTTATATATTTTTCTTAGTCATTAGTTTCCCAAAACTCTCATTATATTCCTTTTTCATTTAATTAATTTCAAAAAACCTCCCCTGTACACATGTCGTTCGATCCCCTAGTTGCACCAGAAAATCAATTTAATAATTAATTAAATTTGTCTATTTCCCTCACCCACCTAAAAGCATTCCTAAAAATGCTCCTCTGTGTCCCATTATTCCCTTACAATTCTTAAATGACTTACACCTTACTTAACTCCTAGTCGAGTTCATAAATAGAAAGTTCCAAAGGCTAGATTCCTTACTAAGTTAGACATTCCCCTTTTTCTTTAATTTTCCCCTTTTCTTTAAGTTTCCCCTTTTCCTTAGGTTTCCCCCTTTTCTTTAAGTTTCTTTTTTTCTTAAAGTTTCCCCTTTTTCTTAACTAAGTTTAGAATTAGCAGGTTTAGACAAAAACAACGAATACCGCTTTTATTAATTAAACCTTTATTAAAATTTCCACTTTAATTATTAATGCTTGAGTTTTCTTTATCCCCTTCCTGTTATATGTCTAAATTTTTTTTTTTTTTCAAGGGTTATACTCAGACCTAGGTTATCAATTCACTAGGCTTGGCGACATTGTTTAAGGGAAAAATTGTTATTAAACTTTACTTATCACATCATTCATTTTAAGTCTAATCAGGTCCTAAGGAGGCATAGTTTTCTAGGCTTTAGGTTTATTAACTTACCATAGTTAAAATCACAATGTTCCCTTCAAGACGCACCACGTGCTCCAAGGGTGCCACTCGACTCTTTCTGTTTTATTCACGTGATGTGCCCTTCAATATGCACTACGTGCTCCAAGGGTGCCACTCGCGTCTTGACTGAATTTGGTAGACGTCAAACCCATGGATTCAATACTCCATCAGGTGATCTTGTGGGAGACTATGGGCATCTAAGTAATAAGGACCCTTCCTTATTGAGCCCTCTTTAGAATAATCATGAGCAACTGTCACAGTCTTCCCTCACGGCATCGTGGGTCTCTCGATCTAGGTAATCGTTAACCTACAGTTTGATCCATGGCGGAAATGCTAGTAGGTTGTGGCAGGGATGCTGCCACACCTATCCCTCAATGTCTCTTGTTTTCGTGTGTGACCCCTTTACTCCAAATGTTATTATGGCCGTCAAGCTATCGTTAGCCTACATCCATCAACGAATCGTGTCAACAATAACAATCAACATCATAATATCTAATCATATGCACATATGTCACATCAACAACAGTCAAACCCTAAACAATCCACTCACTAACCCGATCTGGAGTTCAAGGGGTTTCATCGATGCCTCGACATCCTCAACCTCTAGAGTCCTACACACTCAGGGAACCCAGTCAATAACACCTGTCTATGTAAGTACAACAAAATAACATATCATCAAATCCACACTATCTCATAATCATAATAAAAAAAACCAATAGTATAATGACCTGGATCACTTGCACACAAGTGTCCTCAAAGAATAAGTTTGGTTAGTGTGTGCAAGAGCGGGATGTTACACTCTTGGAGCACGGAATGCGCCTTGAAGGGCATGCCACGTAATTAAAATTTGAGTCAATGAAACTAGGTGGCCTAGAAAACCTTGAGCAAATATTCAAAACTTGTAAAATCTTTAAACATGGCTGGATTTAATTAATTAAGGATGGAAATTATTAATTTTAAAATCCCCCAATTGAAAGTCCAAGCCTACTCAAAAATTAAGCCTAAGTCTAAAGTTTGGTTTGAATACTAAAACTAATTCTAAACTAAATAAAATAGGAAAGAGGTAAATCAAATTAAGAAATTAAGGAAGATGAAATAAGTCTAAAGAAATAATATAATACACATGTGTGCAGAAAATACCAATTTGGAATTTAATATAAGGAATGAATAAAGCATAAAATATTGTGCACACATAGAAAGGTATCTAGAGTCTAGTTAACACTAGTCTAATTAGAGAAGAATCCTATTTTAACTCAACTCATTTTTAGAAAGGCGTCAGTAATTAATTGGGAATAAGGGGAATAAAGAGACAACTAGGAGTTATTTAAGGAGCGCTTTTAGGAGAGGTGAAAGAAATTAAATTAAATTAAATTAAATTGTGGATTTACTTGTGCAACTAAGGGAAAGGGTGACAAGTGTACCGGGGGAAGTAATTATAAATTATCTAATTAAAAAGTGAACTAAATGTGCAAGTGGGGGTTTTCATTGAGGAAACTCCTATAAAACAAATGGTTGAGATGAGAAATAAATCACACAAGTTATGGGTAAATTTATGTTGCATAATTTTTGACTAGTTTTTCTTGTGAGAGTTGGGATACCCAAGTTGAGAGAGAGTAATGGATCTACCTTGCGAGGCAAGCTGGGATGTAGAGTATGTCTGGTTGTGTGGGTGCATGGCCCATTTGTGGCTCAGGGGGCTAAGGGGGAAGAAGAGTACCCCTAGCATTGGATGGGAGGTGTTATCTCCCAAAATGAATCAGTCATTTTGTTCCATTTTGTAGGTGATAGCGTGGTTATAAATAAGGTTCTATATAAATTTTTAGAAATTTGAAATATCAAAACATAGGATTTAAGGTGTTATTCTAGAAATAAATCGATCCTCAAAAGGTCTTTTCAAAAAATCAAGAAAAATATTTTCAACGGCTAACATCTGTTTTGAAGTTGAAGTTAGTCGGTGAAAGCCTCAAGTTTCAACGGCTAAAGGGTACTCCTAGTAGCAAGCGAGCCGGTGAAAGTGTTAACACGGGTTTTTCTCCAACAACTTTAGAAACCCAAAAAGGGTACATTGGACACATTTCATACGATCATCATGGCGAGTTAATGGAAGCAAATGAGTGGTTACACCTTTTCACCACATTCTAGAAGGACACCATGATGGATTGTGATCACCTATTTCGTGTGACAAACAGAGAAGGGTTTGAAGATGTGAAAAACTCTTAATCATCATTATAACCAGAGGATAAAGTACCAAATATATGTTGACATCAAACCAAAATCACCATTTCTTATTTCAAACTCACGGTGTTTAAAAATTCTATTATGGGGTTCAATATGTCAATTGATGACACAGGGTCATTTTCACCAGCGCCAACCCTTTCCTTATTTAGAAAGATTATTGTGTCAACCATGTATAGATTAATTGGTGATTAAGTTGCAGATGGAAAGGAAGCGAGGAGGACCACTTATGAGGAAATAATTAGGCAAGTTATCTTTTTTGCAGTCTCATCCATAGGTTCAAAAGCATTTTTTAGATGCAGGATGTATGACCTATGTGGAAAAGTTGCAGGAGAAGATACTAGCTAAAGGTAATCCAGAATACTCCATGGAATCTGCACATAATCTTGAAGGTTTCACTACCTATGATGAAGGTGAGACATCCAAAAAGAAAAGGCCAAATGACTGCAAGATAATCAAGAAATTAAAAAGGACAATCAAAAAACAATAATTTCTTGAAAGAGTCATAAAAGAAAGGTATGCAACTCTATCAGAAAATTTTTCCAAGACAAATGAAGCTTTCGAGAAACTAGCCTTGAAGAGGGTAAAAGAAAAGAAACGGAAAAGGAAGATTATCAAAGACAACATTAAACTTTTGAAAATAGCAAGAAGTCTGAAGATCAAGAATAAATTGTTGAAAGCAAGATTGGTTAATCACACTCCCTTGCAAATTTTAGCAGAGACAGCTAAGAATTTCAGTAATAATTAAATGCAAACAATGGTTTTGAGTTTGGCTACAAAGAGATTTATTTTCTTAAATAGAGCTTTCATCGACTAACTAGCAGATCTTAAGGCATAATAGCATGTGAAACCGCAGAGAAGATATTTTGGAGATTTTGAGCCCATACAGAGATATTTTTGGGTGATTTGAAGTATAAAGTGACATCAAAGAATAAATCACCAAAATTTTGAGATTTTGTTTCAAGATTTATAGGAGATATATGAGGTGAATACTCATATGATCAACTAACACCTTACTTACAACTGTGAAAGTTTTCCAACCACTGAAGACATGTGTCCTTTCGTCCATGACACATCAGAGACATAGCAATGATGAAGACCAGATGTCGAAGACAAACTTTGAAGACAGTTTGATTCATAGGAACTAGTTCTTTAGTTATCCTATTGTATTTAGCTTTGTTTTCTATTTTCTATATATAGAAATCCAGATCCGGTTTTCCAGGATCTAAGACTTGTTGTAAGTTCTATAAATGCCTATCTTTTTCACATACCAAAGATTCGATTTTGGATACATGGACTACACTATTTTGTAAACAACCTTTTCATATGATAATACAAATTACAGTTTTCTCTCTCTATTGATATTAGATTTCACCTTTCCTTCTATACTCTTATTCAAGTTGTTTTAACTGCAATATGACTATCATCTCATTAGTCAGTTCATAACTTGATAAATAGTTTCTTACATTGTTTATAAAACCCTACATTGTGTATCTGGTTTATAAGCATTGATTTCTTCACCCACTTTAAAGATACTATCTGATTATTGATCCTTGAGAGCACTGGTTGATTTGATTATCCATTTGACTGTCTGAATGTCACACTGTAGTTGAGTTATCCCATTGATACACACATACAAAATACAAAAACAAGTTTACCTTAAGTTACCAAGCATCTTTGATCCACAACCTCAAAGAGTTTCTTGGAGTGATAACAAATTGGCGCCGTTGCTGGGGAACAGAAGACTGAAGTTGAAGATAACTTCCCTTGGAGATGACACAGAGCTGATCCATTGATGATAGACAAGGATCATACATCAAAATTGGTTGTGATCATCTATTTGGCGACTTCACTTTTTCATCCTGTCTCCTAAGAAAATCAATACCAAGGTGAACCCACAACATCCACTTATCGCACCAGTGTCAAATCTAGAACATATTCTCAGGAGAGGGATAACTTTTCAAGGTCAGTCATCAAAATTAGGTAAATCAAATGCATCTCTTGCTCATTCTACGAAGTTGATTGAAGAAAATATTGAATCTAGTTCTTCAGAGCTTGTTAGTGATAAGTCCATTGTAACAGAAGAAGCTTTTGTTGAAGAACCTTTAAATCAGATTGTTGATATAGAAGAAGGATTAGACTCAAACATTATTGGAGAATCCCCTAAAGCACTAAGAGACAATAGTTCATCATCTTTTGAATCTAATCACTCACAGCCTGAAAAAGAACATCTGAAGATTCATACAAGCTTGCTTTCTATAGAACACATATTGGAAGACTTATATACTGAAGGAGAGAAAAATCTAGCTGAACAACTAGCTAATTTTTACATAGCATCTTTTCAAAATCCTTTCGAAGAAAACTTTCCTATCATTGAAGAGTCTGATAAGAGTTTATTCCCTCTTTCCCCATTAGGAGAGATGGTTGCGCCTCCTCCTTTGACCAAGATGCAACAAATCCTAGCTACTAGGTATGCACCATTAGTATTGACAAATCCAGTATCAACCATGCCTACATGAGACTATCAGAAGTACATGCCCAAATTCACAGGTGAAGGTGATGTGACTGCTGAAGAACATATAGAGGCCTTTTACAGTTATGCAAAAAACTTTAACATTGAGGAGGAAGATGTTTGGACCCATGTTTTTGTCCAAAGCTTAGATGGCCATGCCAGGAAGTGGTTCAAAGAACTTTCTGTTGGTTCAATAGCTGGCATAGAGAAATTGGACGATATCTTTTTGAGGCACTGGGGTGATAGAAGAGACTTTTTGTACTATATTACTGAATTTGGAAATCTAAGGAAAGAAAATGGTGAATCAGTCTCCGATTTCACTAAAAGGTTCAATAGGATGTACAATAAAATACCAGCTAAGATAAAGCCCTCAGATACCTCTTCCAAAATCACATATGCAAATTCTTTTGATTCAGAATTATGTCTTTTGTTTAGAGAAATAAGGTCACCTACACTATCTCTGATGCAAGATTCTTCCCTTGAAGTGGAATCAAATATATTGGCTACTCATAAGTTAAATGGAAACACTGATAGAAGAAAGCCTAGAGATGAAACTTCTTCTTCATCCAATACTAATCCAAAATTAGACAAGATGGCTAAAATTTTAGAGACTTTAACTTCTGAGATATCTAAACTTAAAATTGAAAACAAGCAGCCTGTCAAGGTAAGGGATACTTATGATTAGACAGACAGAAATTCCAATCAGAATCCAAACAACTTCAGGAGAAATAATCAACAAGTGCAAATTTTGTAGAGAGAAAGAAATCCTACTGAGGATCAGAAGATAAAGGATCCTCTTCAAAATGTTGTGATGGAAGAATATGATGAAGATGAATGTCCAGAAGATCAAGAAGACAATATTTATTGTGTCAAAGCAGAGCTGGAAAAATCATTTTTGACTCAAAATGATTATGAGGAGGCCCTTATAAATCAACAAATTAATTCATTTTCTGATAACAATGGTGTATTTCAGGCAGATGAGAAAAATAGATACAATCTCATATCTAAGGCAGCTGCTGCAAAATAGAGTACTACACCTCATCCTCAAAAGAAAAACCTTGTACCTGTCAAGAAGCAGAATCAAGATCAGTGGAATATAAAGGAGCAACAGATTGCATTAAAAGCACCATCTCATGAGATAAAAACATCTGAAAAGACCTCATTAGCATTTAGTCTTGAAGCAGAAATCCAAAAAATTAAAATTCCAATCCCTCTAGTTGAGTTGATGAAAAATGAGTCATTTAAGAAAAACATTTTGAGCACCCTTGATCCTAGATGCATTTTTTACTCTGCTGATATCCTCAACATTCAAAATAATCATCCCACCATTGTCCTAGGCCCTATGATTGAAGATAGGAATGAGATTTTTTCACCATTTTACATTTCCTTGAATATTCATGACAAAATCTTGCATAATTGTCTCTTAGATTCAGGTGCATCCCATAATCTGATGCCAAAAGCTGTGATGGAAGAACCTGGTCTAGAAATCACTAAGACTTATCATGATCTCTTCTCTTTTGACTCTAAGAGAGTTAAATGCTTTGGGCTTATTAAAGATTTGGCAGTGACCTTGACCTCAACATCAATGAATACCATGGTGATGGATGTGGTTTTGGCAGACATCCCTCCCAAATTTGGGTGTCTCTTGTCTAGATCTTTCATGAAAAGACTTGGTGGAACTCTGCAAATAGATCTATCATATGCCACAATTCCAATGTTTGGTGAAGAAAATAAAAGATTGTATAGAGAATCTCAACTTGCATACATAATCAGTGATGATCGGAATCCTGTCAATCACCCAATTTATTCAGTGGACACAGGTATGGGGTCATGGATACTTCAAATCGATGACACTCTTTCAGATTCATTATTACTTAAACAACCCATTGTACAGCCAGCAGAAATAGGTGAGAATGATTTGTGGACAATGTTCTTTGATGGGGCATGTACAAGAGAATCAGCTGGAGCAGGTATAGTCATCATTTCCCCATCAAAAGAAACCACTCATTTCTCTTTTAAGCTTGACTTTAAAGTCACAAACAACATTGGAGAATTTGAAGCATTACTCTTCGGTCTAAATGCAGCTAAAGATATGAGGATTAAGAATTTGTAGGTATTTGGGGATGCAGATCTGATAATCCAACAGGTAAATAAGTCCTATCAAGAAAAAAATGTCAGGTTAAAAGCCTATAGAGATGAAGTTTTGACATTGATTCATGTTTTTACAGATTTCAATATTAATTATGTTCCTAGAGCCATGAATGAACTAGCTGATTCATTGGCTATTTCAACCTGCTCTTTCATACCTCCATTACCTCCTAAATTAAACTATGAAGTACAAGTAAAGTATAGACCATCACTCCCTGATAATGTAAAGTTTTGGAAGGTTTTTGAAGATGATGATGAACTCACCAGATTCCTTGCAGTAATGGATGAGTTTGCAGATTTGCAGATTGATTTGGAAAATGAACATGATGAAGAAGTTAAGAAGCCAAAACTCAGAAGTAAAATTGGAGCACATGAAATTGTTCAATTGTCCACTAACATAATTCCTAAAGGATTGGTCCCTTTAGAAAAGATTTTTGATAATAATGATGTGGTTGTCAAATTGGAAAAGAAGGAAGATGAATCAGATGTTTTTCAGTTTAATGTAGCCAGTGAACAAGATCCTAAATATGTCAACTTAGCTTCTCATTTGTCTGAAGAACAAAAGGATGATTATGGTGAGTTGTTAAAAGAATTTGCTGATATCTTTACTTGGCAATATGGTGACTTGAAAACATTCAACACTGAGATAATTCAACACAAGATTCCTTTAAACAAAGATACTAAACCATTTAGGCAGAATCTTAGATCTTTCAGTCCTATGTTGTTGCCTACCATGGAAAAAGAGATCAAGAAATTATTGGATGCTAAAATTATTATACCTCTTAGATACTCAGATTGGATTGTTAACCTTGTACCTGTCAGAAATAAAAATGGAGAGATCAGACTTTGTGTGGATTTCATAAATTTAAACAAGTGTTCTAGGAAAGACAACTACCCGCTACCCAAGATGGAACACATTTTACAGAGGGTGTCAGGGTCAAGTGTGATGTCCTTTATTGATGGATTCTTCTGATACAATAAGATTGTTGTCCATCCGGATGACAGAGAAAAGACTGCCTTTACCATTCCATGGGGCACTTTCATGTATGAAAATATGCCTTTCAGACTGATGAATGCTGGAGCTAGTTTATAGAGAGCAATGGACATTGCATTTGTTGGAGCGAAAGACAAATTTGTTTTGATATATCTTGATGAAATAATTGTTTTCTCGAACCGCCATGAAGATCATTTGCAACACTTGAGGAAGGCATTCCTAAAATGCAGAAGGTATGGCATTTCTCTTAATCCTAAGAAATCTAATTTTTCACTTAAAGAAAGGAAATTGCTTGGACATATTGTTTCAGTTGATGGGGTAAGGATTGATCCAAAAAGAGTAGAAGGCATTAAAAAATTGTCTCTTCCTAGATCGAAAAAGGATATTCAGTCTTTCCTTGGAACTATAAACTTTATCAGGAGGTTTATAACAAACTTTGCATAGCTCACCAAGCACATCACTTGTATGTTAAGAAATAATTCTGAAGTTAAGTGGACTGAAGAATCTAAACATTCTTTCAATGCTATCAAAGAATCTATCATAACAGCCCCTGTTTTAATCAGTCCTAACTTTGACAAAGATTTTTACATATTCTCATTTGCTTCAAAAGATACAATTGCAGCTGTACTATTGCAGAAAAATGTTGATGTTCAAGAGCAGCCAGTTGCCTTCTTCAGTAAAGTTTTGAAAGATGCTGAAGTAAAATATGAACCATTGGAAAAACAAGCATATGCACTAATCAAATCATTAAAAGCCTTCAGGATTCACTGAGTTGGGATACCCAACTTGAGAGAGAGTGGTGGATCTACCTTGTGAGGCAAGATGGGATCTAGAGTATTTCTGGTTGTGTGGGTGCGTGGCCCATTTGCGACTCGGGGGGCTAAGGGGGGAGAAGAGTACCCCTAGCATTGGATGGGTGGTACTGATGAATTCTCAACGATTAGGGAGCGAAGGAAGGGAACTCCATTTCTGAAGATCATCTCTGACTTCGTCTCCTTCAGTTATGCCTTAGGCTACAATACTCTTGTTTGTGATTGAAATTGTATTAAGATTTAATTGTACTTAATTAGTTTAAGAAATTGTCGTCAGTGTTTGTATTTCTGATATTGAGTTGGTGAATTCCATTGATGGTTTTTGTGTTATAGAAGGTGAATTCTAGCATCGCTATTTTTCCAAATTGAACTAATTGTAATGAAATTTCCTTGTTCGTTGTTATCCATTTTCCCATCCTCTGGATTCTACTAGAATGCTGCTAGTTGGTGTATGTATATACAGAAAACAAAACTCTCGATCGCTGCCAATGAATTCGTATGCCAGTGAATTCGTATTGACTTCTAGATTTATGTTCCGGTTATTACATTTACGTTGAAGTATGGTGTGGCGTATGTTGTATCAGAATGATTGTTGGTTATATAATTTTTGGGGTAGATAAAATCCTGAAGAAACAAAAACCCCTTCAACCACTGAAATGAATTATATTTCCAGAGAATAAACGCTCTTGCGTTACTATGTCCAGTTCTGAATACTTGAAAAGAACGATAGGAGGCCCTTCTTATTTAATGAAAGACTGGGAGTATTTTTGGGCGTTTTCTCTGTGTGTGGATTTTTAAAATTCGGATCGAATTTTATCGTTGTCTTGAACATGCTCAGAACACGATTCTCTTGTTTGCTGCCTTGAGTAGGCATTCCAGAATCTAATGCACACACTCCGACCTATTCTACTTCCCAACGATTCGTACTTCTCTGAGCTCTTAGCTCAATTGTCCGAAAGGGAAATGGTGAAGATTCTTCGAAATTTTTGAAACAATTGATTCAATGTGGATTTTTCAAGTCAAATTAGGATTCGTTTCTGCTTTCTGCGGGGTTGTGGCCTGGCAGACTGAATTACAGACCGAGCTTCAATTTTCATGTGGCTGGGTAGTATACGAACTGGGTTTCGTGATTTTCCTTCCGCGCCTTGTGTACTGAGCTTAGGGTTGACGGCCGTGTGTAATAAATGCTAGTACCAGCCCTTGGCGTTGTGTGCGCCTTGGTTAAAAACTGCCATCTACCTTCGATCCCTGACGTTGGAGTCTTAGCACGCAGCCCTTCTTTGAAGTCATTTCGAATTGTTGAACGCTGTTTAATGTTGGCGATTGATACTAAATGCTATTTGCATTCTTATGAAAAAATTTTGATAGTTGGTAAGTATTTATTGTTGCTAATTTCCTTAAGGGTTTCTCTAGCCAGCTTGGGCGTTCTTTTAAACCTTCAAATGAACTTTTAATTGGGACTTGAAACTCTCCTATATTATTTTAATCACGATTGTTCTTCTTTTAATTAACTAGAGTTCCAGGGCATCTCTGAGTTATGTTAATTTATGATTACTCACGCGCCTGGAAAATGGTGGATGTTTGATTGATGTTGTGATTAAATTACTTGCGCCATGCAAATAAAATTGATGATTATATTTGTGACATGGAATATGTTGATGGTTAAGTAATTAGATGGCTTGAGATATGGATTAGTGATGATGTATAAATGATTATGTTATTAGATTATTCACACGGATGGAATAATATTGATGTATGGTTGATTGAATAATGGATTTCTCTTGCGCAATGAATAATATCAACGTATGAATGCTTGAGTATTTAGATTTCTCTTGTGCCATGAATAATATTGATGTATGAATGATTGAGTGTTTAGATTCCTTTTGTGCCATGAAGTATAATGATGATGATTGCTTGAGCTAGTTGGATTTCGACTTGATTGTGTTAGTGGGATTTAGACACCTCCTTGTTCCTTAGAATAGTCGTCATCCCTGAGACCTTAAATGGTCAAAATCAATCGGATGGATCCTGGGCTTGAGCATTGCTTATGTGTCTTGGAGGTCCTAACCATGCAGGATAGATTGGACATGTAGTTCTTTATTATTCAGCGATATGGTTGATGATTAATTATATTTTCTTCAGTTGATCTTGTTGTGTTGCGTTGCATCGCTATCATGTATGATTATGTGTTGATCAATTGTCGTTATTATTTGTGTTTATGTGTTGATTGAATCGATGTTATGTGTTGATTATATGTCATTTTTAATTGTTTTAATGGATGGATTATGTCATTCCAGTTACGATGAGGTATGTTGTTATTATGATGTAACGAGTTTAATATCCTAATGCAAAACAGAAGAAAAAAAAATTTATTTTTTTTTTACCATGTACTTCGTTGGGTTGTCGTAATAGCGGGGATGTTACATCATCTTAGCAGCAAAGGAAAGATCCTTGCACTGCCAAAAAATTAACTTACGCTACAATATTTCCAAGAACCAATCCCACATAGAAATCATTGAAATGTCTACCCAAAATGGTATACCAAGATACCACACAATAACCCCAGATCCCACATAGCAATCATCGAAACGTCTAGCCCAAATGGTATACCAAGATACCACACAATGGCTATGTTCTTTGGAATAAGCTTGATCAGTATTTGATTAAGTGATTCTTAAAGACACCTTGTGGTAAATTCCTTATGCCTAAGATTGTAAAAATCATCCCCAACTGTGTCCCATATCTCCTTGTAAAACTCAGAAGGCAGACCATCAATACCTGGGGAATTCCCATTTTGCATTGAAGAGAGTGTAGAAAAAAATAATCTTTCATAAAATATCTTTCCAATCTATCTGGATCTCTAATCAATACTTTTCACGACATTTCTCTAAAGCAAGTATCCCTAGTATCCACAACTAACTCCAACAAGTGGTAATCATAGAAAATATTTTGAAAGTGACCACTAAACATACATCGAATCTCTGTTGGGTTCTCCTTAAGAGTCCGATCTTCGTTGCGTTGACAAATAACCATGTCAACCATAAATTTCCTCTTCAATAAGTAAAAAAAGAACTTATATCCCTTGTTTCCCTCTTGGATCCATTGTAGTTGAGCTCTGACTCGAGCCCTTTAGCAATATAATCCTCCTCCTTGTAAACCACCATCTCAAACCGTGTTGCATCCTCCTGGAGGGTGATGTTATGAAGGTCCTCCTCCAAGAGGATATGCACCTCCTCTAATTTATGTTGAGCCTCTGAAAGCTCTCTCCTACACTTCCACACAATCATATGACCCCATCCATTGATAAACATTTCAATATGGAAAATGGTCGCCTCCCGCCATAAGAGCTACACTTTGTCCCCACTAGGATGAGGAACAAGATACCATACACTATGCACCAAAGCCTTGAAATATGCAAACTCCAAATGGGAGACATTAAGCTTGAACAAAAATGAAGGTTTGGAATCCACCACATGTCGTACAGAAATAGAATTTATAATGTGTAGGTGATCTGAACTCGTAGCTACAATTAGCACATCAATCGAACGCATAGTCCCAGAAAAGGAGATAGCATCCCTCAAGCCATAGATCCAATCGAGCCTAGCGTGAAGCCTGACAAATCCATGTCTAAAGTTGGACCAGGTAAACCAACCACCATAGTCAACCCATTTCTTTCCCCAATTGTGTTCGAATAGCCGAAGAGAAGCTTTACACTTAGACCAAGTTTGCTTCTCTAAACCACTAATCACATAACCAACCCTTCCTCCCCTATCACCATACCATTCAACAATGTTGAAATGTTCACCAATTTTTCACATAAAAAAAACCCAACAATCTCTCCTGAAATAACATAGTAATCCACACACAACAATTTCTTGCATCACTCCATAAAGCTTAAAAAATAATTTGTAGATACAAAGAAATAGCTAACACCGCCCCACTCTTTATGTCGAGGGACTAAAGAGTCTCCAACACCAATATGTCGACCTCCCGTGGGACTAGGCGGGAAGAGATGAGAATGTCACCCTGGGTTTAGAGCCCTAAAAAGAAAACACATTAGACTCTGAGCTAAATCTCCTCTAACCTAAAGTCCAAGCATGAATTCCCTTTTTCTTTACATAATTTTTATAATATTTAACTTTGAGTTCATAAAGTTGAAATAACAAAGTTAAATAATAACTTAAAAGAAATTAAACAACTAAGGAAAATATGTACAAGAAAAACTCTAACTTAATAATATTTTTGTATTTATTTTGTAAGAAAGTAAACTAAGACAAAACTAATGAATAGTTAAAATATGTTACTGCTAAAGTGAAACAATTAAAAGAAATGCATACTAAACAAGAAATTAGTTTAAAGACTATTAAAATAAATTATAGTAACACTTTAGTAAAATAAGTAAAGAAAATAAACAAAATTTTGTAGATATTAAAATTGGCTAATAAAAATAAAATGAAAGAAATTTATATACACAATTTTACAAAAGTAATAAATTCACTACTTTGTATTTTTTCATAAGTCTTGAATTAAGAAAAAGATGAAGAAAAATGAGATTCAAAAGAAATAAAGAAACAATTTTAGAGCTTAAAAGATTTTGAACTTTATTTAAAAATGTTTCGCATATAATTTTTGAATTTTTGGAATTTAAAGTCTCAGCGTAGATTTGGGCCAGGTATTTAGCCTTTAGTTATCTAGAACAAAGTTAAAATAGAACGACCACCAACGAAAAAAGAAGAAAGCTGAGCCAAAATGGAATGGAGCAATGGTGGTGATAACACAAGGTGAGAACCAACATATGAGAAACTGATTAGTACTGAATAAAATCAAGCCTAAATACAACAAACTAATAAGTAAACCATTCACCTTATGAGAACCAACAAAGCTCATCCTCGCTTCATCCCTTGGTTGCTTCACAAGACTCCCTGCTGCCAACAATTCCATCAATCCCTACTAAAAATATAGAGGATGAATAATTATTCAAAGAAAAAAACCTCACTGCACTTCAAGCATTTCTCTCTCAATTTTTTTCCTCCTCCCTTAATTGGCTTCTAGTTCGTGATTAAATAATATTTAATGAACAGTTATGGTATTTTGGGCCATTTTGGATTCACATACTAAAGAGTAAACTTGTTGGAACTACCTAGGGTTTCGCCCTTTTATAAAAAAAAAAAAACATATGAAAACAATATTTGTTAGAAAATTCGTTATTGTTTTTCCTTTTTCGCGTGGTACTCACACTGTAAGCTCTGCAGGCTCATCCATTTTGAACTTGCATTAACACTCTTCTCGTGCTAACGTAATAAAGTCTCTTTTACTTTTTGATTACCAGCCAAAGGTTATCATAATGTGGCGGATTGATTTGGTAAAACCAATATGAGCCCATAAAATAATGTTGCCTTGCCACATCTATTACTTTCATAGTGGTTGAATAATCCAATCCCTTCTTGCTTGTGATATGGCATGAGGATAATGCCAAAGTGATAATCCCAAAAAAGTGTGGTATGACTTTTATGTTATAATTAGATACTAGAGAGATATATCTTGAAAAAGTGGGTTATGAAAACATGGAGTACGATGCAGGGTTTGTCATATGATGCAGGGAACATCATATAATGACTTTATGAAGCGAAGTGGATTAATCCAAAGATATTAAAATAATGTAATGCATTTATGTCCATGTCATATGATCAAATAATATATATAAATTTATTTTTTTTACCTTTATCATATAATTAAATAACATATTTTTTTTTAGTTTATGTGAATTTGGTAAAAAAACAAAATTTATAAGTCAAGTTATGGTATAACTTTTTTGAGGTGAAGTCATAATTAGAATGTTTAAAAGAGAAGTGTAAAACCATAATTTGGGTTTAAACACATTGTGTTAAAATGTAAAACTAGACATTGTGAATAATGTGAGGGTTGATAAAAGGTTATGGTTAAGATGTATGATGATTTTTCTAAGTATTGAATCAATTTTAATGAGAGTTTGTGAAACTTTGTGTAAGTAGTGTGATTTGAGGGGCAGCTTGGCAATGCTTTGCTGACTAAATATTGTTGACCAAAAATGTAGTCAACACCCACCTCTTCCTTGAGCATGATTTGTGGCCCAGAATAGACCATTCTACACATAACTCATGTGACTGAGAAGCTCAAATTTGAATGAATTAACCTCTTGAAAAAAACTATTTATAACTTAACCTTTTGAAGAACTCCTCAAACAACCGACTTCTTATCATCCCTCAGACATTTCATGAAAAAAAGAAAGCTTTCATTCAAAGAATAAGGAATTGGACAAAGTGTTTACCTTATTAGATATAACAGGAAAGAGCCCTTAATTTACATATTTCATGGAAACATGAAAACAAAAAGCTTAATATATATGGTTTCAACCCAATCTTGTTCTTTGGTTTTGAGAATTTTTTTTAATAATAATAAAAATCCTTTAATATAAGAATTTATTTTAATTGCAACTATACTTTGAATTAAATATATCATTCTATTGTTAAAATAGAGGAGAAATTGTGTTCTTAGTTTTAAGAATGAACAATGTTAAAATAGAGGAGAAATTGTGTTCTTAGTTTTAAGAATGAACAATGTAATTGGAGAAGGCGTTTTTATATGAAAATCATAATTTTAGTGAAGACTTGGATGCACCATTTACATGAGTTATTTTAATTTTAAAACGTAAATGTTTTACAATATGTGTATTTGAGGTTTTAATATTTGTATTTGGGTTTTAATATCTATATTTGGGATTTAGGATTGTGAGTTTTCAATAAAACTTAAAACTTAAATTGTGATTAGGTTATTTTGACATTTTTTTATTTTTATTAAAAATTATTCTTTATTTTTTACATCATTTATAATATTTAAAATTAAAATTATGTAAAATTGATAAAAAAAATAAATCTATTTTTCATCAAAAAAAATTAAATCTATGAAAAGATAAGGTAAAATAAGATGAATAGAAAGTGCCAAATTGAAATGGGAAAAAAAATATTTTATGGAAAAAAATAAAAAAAATATTATTATCTTATAAAATATATAATTCAAAATATATGATATATTAAAATAAAATATATAATTTAAAAAATTTGTAATTTTCTCTTTTCCATGTTGGATACTCGTTTTTTCATGTTTAAAATTTGTTTTACCTATTCTACACTGCATTTAATTCATTAGTTTGAAATTATATATTAATATTATTATATTAATATGAAGGAAAATTTAACAATATACAAAAGTCTGTTAGAAAAATTTAAAAACTTTTATATTTAACAATCTTAATGTTTTAGATTTTTTATTTTATTTTATTTTATTTCAAACTAATTTAAATTTTAATAATCATTATATTTTTTTATAATAATTTATTTTTATGATAAATTAATATATATAATAATTTATTTTTATGATAAATTAATATTATTGTATTTTCAACCTTCTGTTTTTGTTCACTTTATTGTAATTGTTGAAGTTCTTTCATTGACATCCTTTTGATTGGAGTTTAACTATTACCTTCTTGATAAAAAGGAGAGTACACTCTTGCAAAGTTCTTTGACAATAATATGAGCTCATTTTTGAAAACAAGTATGGGCTGCTCATATTTTTTTTTTAATAATTTTTTTTTTTTAAGGGAAATTGATATTTATTAAATTGTTTTAAAGGAATGGTTTGGGATTTTGACTTCTAATGATGTAGATGTAAAGCATCACATTTTTTTAGTTGGACAACTTTTTAACATTTTAGCGGGGATATACAATGCAAAACTTTTGACATGGATTATGGAGGTAGGGTATTAATAGAGATTATGTATTATTGCAAGTTCATCTAGCTAAATAATGTGTTTTAATTTTTTTTATAATATATCTATTCTATTTTATGTGGATGAAATTTTCTTGTGTCATGGTTATAAATGGGGTAAGATAATTCATTTTCTATGGTACTAATCATTGGGATGTTTTATATTGATGCATGTTTCAATGTATTAGGTTGTATGCACTTGTAATCCATTTCTAATAAGTATAATTTTCTCTATCTATATTAATTGTTTCTCTTGATAAACTTCTAAAATTAACAAAGAAAGAGCTAATACAATTATTAGAGATGTTGTAGTCTCAAACTTTATAAACATATAAGATAACATGAATGATGAGAGTCTCACAATAAATTTTTTCTTATAACAAAATCAAAAGGTCCACCATAATAAACTTTCCAGCTTTCATTTATCCTTTTCATAATATTATAGTTCCACTTAAACTTATAATAAAAATGAATTTTAAAATATTTTTATAAAAGTGATTCAAAATTAAATTTAAAAAAACATACCTATTCATTTCAATGTGCTAATTCAAACTACAAGGACTAAACTATTATCACCCTTCTCTACAAGTTTTAATATATCATGATACCACATAACACAGCGATCAAGTAACGGAGGCCCCTTCATATTCCTTTGGACAGGGTGGTGGCCTGGTTTGACGGGGCCTCACAACTGGGAGGCGCACTATGCGGAGTAGGGGGGAAAATAGTGATAAATTCTCATTCGAGTATTAACTGGACTCTGAATTGCAGCCAAGGTTCTAACACTAAGGCGGAGCTCATTGGGGCTTGGACCTCACTCTTCTTGGCTAGTCGCCACACAGATGATTTGCTTCTCCTCGGTGACTCTAAGATCATCATTGATTGGTTGAATGGATTGGATGGTCTCCGAGTGGCAGCCCTTAATTGCTGGAAGGCACGGATCAAAGATACTACTCTTCTCTTCAGAAATCTCACCTTCCAACATATTTTCCGTGAAGAAAACAAAGAGGCTGACTCACTCTCAAAAAAAGCTTTGCACCTCCCTCCGAATCAAATTTACTTTACATTTTGGGAGGATGGACATGAAGGCATTTCATATAAGATAAAACTTTGAGTTGATCCTTTTCARCAATTTCAGAWCATAGACAATTTKYYGTTTYTATTGGAACATAGATGGTWTTKCTTCAAGTAATCGTGGAATCGGCTTGATCCRCTGCTATACTAGAAATCCRCCTTGTAAACTTTTATATCCTTTTGAATATAAAGAGCATTTTTTTCTCGTGGAAAAAAAAGTAATGGTGTCTTTTACTATGGTTTCACATCCCTTTCTAAGTACCTCTCTACCCATACTCTTAACCTATCAAAATCTGAAACTGATAAAAAGTTTAATAAATTTTCCCATTCTATTTTTTATTATTATTACGTTGAAAGGCGTATACCTATTGACAATGAGCACAATTAATCACCTTTTAATCTAAAATTCTAATCTGATGGTTAACAATTGAAGATGCTGGCATATTCTTAGTCGTCCTCCCAAATCAATGAATGTGATTTACTCTTCATAACTTCTTTGTATTTCTGAATGCATCCGTTACCCTGTTTACTTTTTAACATTTACCTAATCATATTAAAAAATTACTGTAGCACTATATGATAGCCACGTTTAAATGATTAATCTTTCAGATTACCATTTAGATTTCCTCAACTGTCCAGGCGTTTCATTTTCTGACTGCCTATGTGTTTCATTTTCGCCACGGATTTTAGCTGTCCACCCTTTCGGCGTTCTCAGCCGCGAGTTAGCGGCTGTGCTAGTTTATATGATTTTCATGTACATTCTGATACAGTCCCTTCAACGGCCACTGCCCACAGAATTAAGGTTTAGTGCACAGCTCGTGATTGCATCGCTTTGCCAATTCCCTGATGTGCATTATCTTATGGAAACACAATTTTATTATATAAAATAATTAATAAAAATGTATTTTTATTTTTATTTTTATTAAATATATTTTATATTAATTAATTCATAATTGATAATTTTATGAAAATTCCATTCATATAATTAAAATAAATAATTTCATTTATATATGAAACATTTATAACTTTTCTCATTAATTATATATAAAAAAAACTTTAACATGGTTTTTTTACATCAACTTCTTAACCGTTTTGAATAATTAAAAAATCGGACTAATTTACAGATGTACTTGTCAGATATCAAGAGCACAAAGTTCGTTTTGTTAATTCTTTGTCGTGCATTATATTCCATAGAAACATCGATTTCATATAATCATTATTAAAACACGTTTATCTCATAGTTTTTTCCTAATTTTTCAATACATTTATTTCATGGTTTTGATCTGATTATATCTATGAAAATATTTTGATATGACTATTTTCTACCATCTTTTTCAGAGCGTTGAATAAATTTAAAAAAAAATCAATTCCAATATACTAATAACATAGTGCTGGCTTCATTAATTCCTTGACTTGCATTACATTCCATAGAATTATTTTCTTCATACAATCATTATTGAACATTTTCCTTGTTTTTCAGTGTTTTATTACATTTGTTTCACTATCGACATACATGATTAATTCAAATTGCAAATTTTTTATACATTACAAAAGTTTGAGAAAAAGTTTGCATATAGAGGAATTTGATTCCTCAAGAATTAATGAACTACCACATTAAAATTTTAGATGATTATTATTATTTATATGTATGTGTTTTAAATAGATTTGATCATTTAAAAATAAATATTAAGTATTATTTATGATCTAGAGAGTATTAACAAAATTACTTCAAAAGTTTCTTGATAAATAAGGTGAATATTAACAAAGTAACAATGTTCAATGATCAAGAAGATGAATAGTAAGAAAATACTAAGATGCATATAATTATAAAAATAGATTACACAATAATCTTCTCAATCTATGTTCTTCAACTTTTTTTATAACCACACCTAGTAGCCTTCTCATCTTTTCATATCATTCATATGCGAAAAGAGGTAAGACTATTCAAAACTTTAACTCAAGATATTGAAGTACAACTCATACCCAAACTGTTTTTCTTTCCAATATTAATAGTTTTTTTCTCCAACATCAATACTTATGACCGTACGAAGCATTGAAATCAATTTTATCCATTGTACACACATTGAAATCAATCCACGATAGTAAGAGCAATGCAAAAAACAACTTAGTTATAAATCAGTGACTCTATGAACATTGAAATCCATGGAATATAATGAAATCAATGCATGAAGCATTGAAATCATATTTTCCCATTTTAGAAACACTAAAATCAATGCACTATACTAAAAGAAATGCAACAAACAACTTAATCCATTTTAGAAACATAGAAATGAATGTCGATATCCATTGTACAAACACGAAATCAATGCACTGTCGATTTTATCCATTATACGTCTTCAACATCACAGTTTGTTGTAGGTTTTTAGATTTTAGATTGCTCCTTTATTGTTTCTTAAATCAATGCATTGAATCATTTTTAACTATATCATCATTGAAATCAATACATTTATAATGAAGGGAAATGGAAAGGCAAGCTAGGTTGTCATGGGCATCTTCACGGGATGATTAATAAAAATCCCAAGCTTCTTCCATTTTTATAGGGGTAATTCACACATAAATGTTACCAACAGGGGAACTACATTCATCTCCCTCACTCTCTGTAATGCTAAAAGGAATATTTCCCCTAAATCCTAAGCTATGTTCCAACTCCTTTACCATACTTTTAGTAATTGCATTGCAATAATCTTATTATTGTCTCCAGGTCATTTAGCAAATGTTTCTATTGGATATGACTCTTTTTCCTTAGACATGCAATTAAATCAATTGTCTCTATAGGTATTTTAATTTACATTTCTAGTTCAATACTCTATTCATTGCTCAAGCAACTTCTCTAATCCCATATGCTCACATTTCCAATAATTGGTGTACCTTTATAAATATTACCAATAAACAGACTTTGTAGCTATCAAAAGTCATCCCCTAAAATAGATATTTGACTCAGTAAATATAGATCTTGATCCTTTGGATCATTTGACTTGACTATTGATTGAAGTACAAAACATTATCAAAGACATAAATTTAAATTATTGATGGTTGTTGTTTCTTTCTAAGTAGATTGTCTAGTCTATTGTTTGGAGTTATATCTACATTTTATGTGCATTCAATGTTATAACTAGTGCTCATTTTATCATTTCTTAAATCAATCCATTGAATAATTTTTCATTGTATCATCACTAAAATCAATGCATTGATCAAGAAGAGAAAAGGGAATGTAAGCTAGGTGGTCATGAGAATCTTCACTAGAGGATTATTGGCCTAGGATTCTTCCATATTCATAGGGGAAATTTGCACATAAATGACACCAACTGTGGAGCTGCACTTGTTTCCCTCACTCTCTCTTATGATAAAGGTAATATTACCCCTAATCCTATGCTACCCTTCAACCCTTTTAACATACTTTCAATAATTTCATCATGTTAATCATATTAATGTCTTCAGATAATCTAGGATATGTTGGTCTTGGATATGAATATTTTTCCTCATACCTGGTATCAAATCAAATGTTTCTATATGTTTTTGAATTTCTAGTTCCACTTTGCCACTCAAGCAATTTCTCTGATCATGTACACTAACATATCCAATAATTGATGTATCCCTAGAAATATTTCGATTAGACAAACTTTTTAGTTTTCAAATGCCTTCCCATAAAGTAGATGTTTGATTCAATTAATCCAAATCTTAATGTTGCAAAGAAATCCCCCCTATGGATAGGTGAGAACTCCCTCGGATCTTCCCATGATCTGAGACAAACTATAGGATATATCACTACAAGTTTTCCCTAGAACTATTAGATTTATTTCTATCTACGCAAGGAGGTAGAATGGCATACCTTTTGTCTGGTAGTTTTCCTTATATAATCCTCACTGATGCAATTCCAAAGATCCAACTCAAGCTCCTACAACCTGCTTCCTACACACAAGGAGACAACAAGTACCAACCCTCAAGCCTCTTCAAGCATTAATAATTTTAAATCCAATCTAGATCTAATCTAATATACTCAAGGAAAGAACATATCTATCATCTATGACTGAATATAGTAGCATTGGAAGGGGAAAACTATGTAGATCTATATTAATAATGGATAAAAATGTACATCAATCAATGGATTTTACCTTGAGTCATGATTGAATTTCTCCTTGGACCTTGCCTCAATTCATCCTTAGCCCTCACACAAGCAAGGTTGACGTAATATCAAGATTAAATCCTATAAAAGAGATCCTCTGAAATTTCTACAACATAAGTTTGTAATAGATTCTTCCTCCTCTTACCCATGGAATGCCTTCTTCATATAGATTGATGGAGGAGGTTAGGGGGTGCTTCTAGATCTCTAGAACTCAGTGAACCTCAATTGTATGAAGAGTTCCCAAGATCATATCAGAAGAGAAACAAATCACTCAACATTGATCTCCTCATAACTCATCATATATAGAAGGTTACAGGGGTGGTCACAGGCTGTAGTGATGCAACTCATGACTAGTCACGTGCTAGCAGTGATATAGGTTGTGACCGATTATGCTCTGATAGTAAGTAAGAGCGTAAACTCCATAAAAATTGTGAAATCCAATGAAGCAGAGTGTGTCTCGGTAGGAAAACATCAATAGGTCATCCATGTGTCCCTAGGGTGGAAAATAGAGCTATAACACCTAATCCTCTAGATCAATTGAATGTAAATATTGTTGAGAAAACAAATTTTACTTGATATCCTTCTTAGTTTTTTCTATGTTTAGTACCCTTCTTATTAGTTAATATCATTCTTGAGCCAAAAATTATCTAATATATCTCTAAATTGACTAGAGTTTAGCTAGAGAAGGTGCTCTCTAGTGGGTATGATTATACATCCTTGACACTGCAGATGTTAAATGGAATGTAGGTGGTATCTATTGGATCCATGCAATATGTAACGATCCCGATTGTTACGACTACATGCGACGCAAAGCAAGTGCAATTTTTTTTTTTTTTTTAAGCAAGAAGGCAATCACGACAACAATTAATCAACACAACTTGACAACGAACACAACACACGCAGATAAGGCAACAGACAACAACGACCCAGTATACTAGCACATCATGCAATTGGAAAAAACATGCGATAATCAATAGATAGATAAAAATGGCTAGCCACCTGACACAAACAAGACAACACCTACAAGCTAAAGGACAACATCAACATCCCGACAAGTCGACTTCGACGACCCGCAACTAGAAACTTCTATGGCGTGCAAAAACAATCGCATCAAGACGTTATATAACCAAGTACCAACATCAATTACAACGAACAATGTGCCCACATCGAGAAGCACAAGACTCCGGCCAGGTTATTTTTCACATCTATCCATTAGGGCACGCAATGATCCCCTCTTCATGAATCATGTCGTCACAAAGCGGTAGGCGTGAAAGTAAATAAGGCACAACATAACATATCTAGACCAATGTCCCAAGGAAAATCCAATGCGTTAGGAGACCGAATTAACTGTCATAGATGAAGACTATACTCAAGCACCCAATCGAGAAGTCAACAAAATGCAAGGGAAATCTGACTACTATAACAATCATACATCACCTTAAATTCCAAGCAATCCTACATCAACATGGTTAATGGCGCCAAGGAATCTAATCTTTAACCAATCATAGCTCACATTAAATTCTTGAATCCACATGAGTCATACATTCCTTAAACTGATCTTTCTTTACCATTTATGGAATAACTGCTTGTTTTTTTGCATTAAAAAGTGAACTAATATATGCACTTAACATAATCAATACTAATACTAGTGTAATGGGGAATGTAATGATGAATTACACCATGTTCGCATAGTAAGAAGTATATTCTCTTATAAGTACAATTTATTCCATGGTGACGCTTGACTACATCAATCTGTACACATAAAAATAATTATTATCAACAAAAAGTTCATTAAATATAAAAATTGTTGTCTATTTAAAAATCACTGTCTATTAAATATACGCTATTGTTGTCTATTAAATGTATGATATTGATGTCTAGTAAATACATACTATTACTGTCTATTAATTATACACTATGGTTGTCTATTAAATGCATGACATGGTTGTCTAGTAAATACATACTATTGTTGAGTTAATATGATATCGCTGTGTAAATATAAAATATGAAATATAAAAATTGTTGTCTATATAAAAAATTTACTGTCTATAAAATATAAAAAATTGTTGTCTATAAAAAATTATGTCTATTAAATATATGTTGTCAACAACAATAGAGTTGTCTATTAATATATGACATCGCAGAGTTAAATATGAAATCACTGTGTAAATATCAATAAGATCCATAACTATATGATATCGTTGTGCAATTACAATAAGATCCTTCACTATATGATAAATAAATATCATTGTGTAAATAACAATATGGATGAAATTTATCGATATCATAATAATATCGCTGTGATATATTGTTGTGTGAATAACATTATTGTCAACAATATTAATCGCTATCCATGATATTACTATCCATGATATTAAATCGCTATTCATGATATTGCTCTCCCTAATATTAAATCGTTATCCATAATATTGTTGTTAATTAATTAAGATTTTATGTCATACAATCATTGTAATACAATAAATGTGATGTTTCTATCCATGATATGGGTATTGCTGTTAATACAATCGCTGTCATACAGTATATAAAATCGTCGCCTAATAATAATATTTCTATCCATTAATATTCGTTGTCAACAAAATTAATATTGTTGTCCTTTAATGAATCTATGTCTAACAACGATGTCGTTGTCCAATAATAATATTTCTTCCCATTAATATTCGCTGTCAACAAGCATGATATCGCAACTCATATGCTAATCAATCAATGCTATTCAACTGCAAATCAAATCACAGTAGTAAAATAAATCGCTATTCAGTGCCAATCCAACCAAATGCTATTCAAATGCAATCAAATTGCAATGGTAAGGGATGGGTGAATTCGCTGTGTCAAAACTGGGTAATTCACCCAGAATTCGTGGCGTGAAAAGGTTGTTCAATATGCAAAAATCGCGGTGTAAAATCTAGGTAATAACTCCAAGAAAAACATGGTGTAACTGTTGTTTAATACGCCCATAATTTTGTGGTGGGATTACTGTGTAATATGCCAAGAATTCATGGTGTGAACACTCTATAATATGCCTAGAAATTCATGGTGTGAATACTGTGTAATATGCCCAAAAAATCGTGGTGTGAATGCTATCTATAAAAAGAGAATCGCAGAGTAAAATTTTGGGGAGGACTCAGAGATACTCATTCATAGAAATGCAAGGATTAATCAATCCACAATGAATCAATAAAAAACGCAGAGATACTCAAAGTTTAAGAAATTAAAAACGTAGAGTATAATAGGAGTTTAATCAATCAAGATGCAGAGAACCAAAACAACTCTGAGAATCAATGCAAAGAAAAAACAATGATGGACTGGAGAGAATAAACACCCAGGAGAGAATTCCTTGTTGGGTAGGGAATGATCCTACAGTTATTATCCATGCACATGAAAGTAGGGAATTTGAATCTAAGTCTTTAAACACCAGAGTGATGACTTTTGATTTGGCTCCTGACCGACTGCTCAGGCACAGACTATTAACTTAAAGGATCATAGAATAGCAGATAAAACACAATATGCATCGAGATCTTCTCCATGGAGAAGCAAATAATGAAATAAAATTGAAATCAAGGAATCAAGAAAACGCAGGCAAGAGATACAAGAACGCAAGCAAGGTTTGATTTGGGGGATCATTTTGGCCAAACGCAAAGAGACAGTAACTCATAATTAAAGGATACAGTGGATAGAAAGGGTTATTACTGAATAAATCAAGTGACAAGGAGGTTACAATTACCGTAGGAATGCATGTGCAAGAAAACTCATGGCAATGAAATATTCAACTGAGTACAGAAAAATAACATGTGTAAATTAAATTCATTGCAAGTAACAACTTTAACAGGCGTACCTTATCCAAATGCGAATGCTCCAAATTCGTTGTCCCCCGCGCGTGCTCCATCCATCTCCTGCTTGTCAACTGATGTGACCTCACCGGTACCTCCTAGCCAATGCTAGGGTTACTCTTCTTCCCCTTGAGCCCCCTGAGCTGCAAAGGGGCCATGCACACAATACCAGAGAATGCTAGCACCCAGATCACCTTGCAAGGTCTAGCTACCACTCGTTACCTGAGATGGGTATCCCAACTCCCACAAGAGAAAGTTCAGTGAAGATAAAATTTCAGCAGCGTAACGTTGTGAAAAAAGATGTGATCCATACTCCTCCTCTGCCATCTCTTTTATAGAGTTTTCAAGTAATTAATTTTTCAAATTCTCATTCAATTCCTTTTTCATTTAATTAATTTCAAAAAACCTCTCTCGTACACATGTTGCTCGATCCCCTAGTTGCACCAGAAAATCCATTTTATTAATTAATTAAATGTTCCTATTTCCCTCATCCACTTAAGAGAATTCATAAAAACGCTCCTTGGTGTCCCAAAATTCCTTTACAATTATTAAATGACTTATGCCTTACTTAATTCCTAGTTGAGTTCATAATTAGAAAGTTCCAAATGCAAGATTACTTACTAAGTTAGACATTCATCTTTTTCTTTATGTTTCCCCTTTTCTTTAAGTTTCCCTTTTTATTTAAGTTTCCTATTTCTTTTAAGTTTCCCTCTTTTCCCTTTTTAACTAAAAGAAAATCAATTTAGCAAGTGTAGATAAAACAACCATTTACCCTTTTTCAATTTTAATTAAAAATTAATTTAGCAAGTGTAGATAAAAACAACCATTTACCCTCTTTTTTTTTAAACTAAAAATTAAATTACCAAATGGAGATAAAAAAAACCATTACCCCTTTTTAAAACTTTAATCCTCCATTATATTTTTGACTTTAATAAATAAGTTTGAATTTCTTACCCCCCTTCTTGTTACATGTTTATTTATTATTATTTTTTTTTACCACAAGTTCTACTTAGACCTAGGCTTTAGTTTCACTAGGTTGGGCGACATTGTTTTTTGGAAAAATTGTTTTTTTTTTTTTAAGTAAAAAAAGAGAGGTAGATCCTATTGTATTAGCTGCCAAAATGTACAAATATGCTTGGTCTTCCAGTTGTCCCATCGAATTAACGAAAACTAGAACAACTGGCAGCTTATACTATCCAAGTCAAAAAGTAGGAGGCCATCTGTCCTGCCTGTAGGAAACCAAGGCAGATGACAACCTCCAGTCTGAAGATGAACCAAAGATATTAAAAATAAAGAAAGTTTAAACTGTAACAGTTGCAGAGCCATAGCTCTAACCAAAACTAAAATTCTAACCAGAAACATGAATGAAAACAATTACGCGGTGGCCTCTATAGTGGCCATGTCATCATCGCCTTCTTGCATTCCTTCTCTAGCTGGCAACACGAAAGGTTGCGCGCATGTCAGGCATCTATGCCCTACTGGCGCGTTGGAGTATGTGTCGTATAACATATCAATGCATTGGCTGATGAGGATGGCACGGTGGACTTGGTCCACCACCTAGCTCCTCAAGTCAAACATCAGTTCCAGGTGCTCCAGGTGGAAGAATGGCAGTTGGACACGCCACGATTCCTGCATGTTGGATCTGGAATGTGGCATGAAGGCCATGCCACCCTCACACACCTGGCCACCCTCCTTCAATTCACCACCCTGTCTGGTGTCCGCGGCATCGCCTGTTGCGTTCCCTCTTTGCTGCTCCATGGTCGCTTCCAATCCCCGTGACTCATCTTGTTCCCCCTTAGCATTCTCGTTGTCAATGCCTAAGAAGTGTTCTCCTGCGCATGCGGCCTCCTCCAAGTCTAGCTCCTTCAGAATCTCCTCTTCAATGTAGCAGGTGGGAAACTCCTCCATATGGCCTTCCCTACTGTTGTTGTTTTTCTGCACCCCGGTAGCATCCATGGTGGTCTCCCCTAGGAGGCAGCTTGGAGGCTGCCAGTTGTCAGTTAAAGTAAAGAGGAGGTGTTTTGGGGGAGCTTGAATTGGCTCTTCCGAAAAGACCTCCTCCACATATTCCATGGGAGGTGTCATGGTTTTCCTTACTCTACGGACAAGCTATGTTTGGGCCATAGAAAACGCTCTTTCCAACTGTTGATGTCTCTTCTGACGAGCAACAAAAGTATACTAGGCAGAGCCCCTACGAGGCTTCCCTCTTTCTCTCGACATGGGGATGTGAATAGCGATGGCCAAAATGACGGTGGTATTCCTGTAATTGCACCAGACCTTAGAGTAGCATGGCTAGTGCGATCCAAGATCAAAATGGGTGATTCCATAGAAAAGTTCGTTGATATCTGGGAGGGTGGACTTGACAGGATCATCCATTAAGGCTCCTTCCTTAATTCTTTGTGCATCCAGAATCCTCATGCAAGTCAGAGGTATCATGGCATGAGGTTGGCTATTGGGGCTTGCTCCCATCCTTAATGGTGAGGGGATGGGATCCAATGACCCTTATTTATGGTCCGGCTAGGCTCCAGACCACGTGGCCTTTTTGTGCAACGTGTCACCACATTCAGGGTTAGTAAGTCCCTATTAGCAAGGGATTGACAATGGGTTGAGAGATCAGTGCATGCAGAATTTTGGGCCTCCCAATAGAGATGTTCCATATCAGTTGTAACCCCTTTTTTTGCCAGGCAGTCCGATAATTTGTTTGCTTCTCATTTCACATGAGAGGGAATTATGGTGAGATTAGGACAGAGGAGGGAACCAAAATCCTCTAAAAGTCCCAAGAGTCTCCAACTGGGTGAAAATTTTCGTGGGTTTTCCCCATGGAGAATTTTGGTTATTAGCTGGATGATGATCTGAGAGTCCCCTTCCATGATGACCTCATGGAAGTGGTTGTTTGTTTCTGCTACTTGGAGGCCTCTTAAGAGGCCTGTGAGCTCAGTGGAATTGTTTGTGTTTTCACCCATGAAGCTTGCCACGAGGTAGATGATTTCGCCATTTGAGTTCCTGAGAATCGCCCCGAAACCAGTTGGTCCAGGATTCCCTTTGGAGGCTCCATCAAAGTTTATCTTTATAAAGCGATTTGGAGGGGGTGTCCGGGTGATCAGGCTGCTGGGTTGGTGGTTGGTCACATTCACAGTGGTATGGTCATTCATACTAAGTTGCCAATTTTGGAAAATGCATCGCTCCTCCGAACTGCAATTCAGGTCCTCTGATGTCCAAGGTTTGCTTCTGATTGTTTCTCGGATTAGCATGGCTATTCTTTCCCAAGTTAGGGTAGGCAGGGAGGCCTTTGAGTGGAATATTCTTTTATTTCTTTCTTTCCAGATTTTCCAGAGAGTGAAGCCCGAGAGAATTTTCCAGATATGAGAAAGAATAGGGTTTTTGAAGGAGAGCGAGTCCTAGTTCTCTAAGGTATCTCTGATGCTATTTCTATTTTGGTTCAATCGGCACATTGATTGAGGTCTCTAGTCCCAAATCCACTGGATGTAGTGACAACTATTGAAAAGGTGTTCCATTGTCTCCTCTTGTTGTTGGCATAAGGTGCAGATTGAGGAGCCATTGAAGCCCCTTTTTTTGAGGTTATCCCAAGTGAGGATTCAATTTTGAACTATGAGCCACAAAAAGGTGGACACTTTGGGCTAGAGTGTGGAGGTTCATACCTTTCCCCAGATACTCTCATTGTCATGATTCTGGTAGTTCCCTTGCAGGTAGTAAGCCTCTTTGACTAAGAAATTACCTATGGTGGAGAACCCCCATTTGAGGATGTCTGGACCTTACCGCGTGGGGATTTTCCTATGGTTTGCATAGTCTTGCCAGGCCTGTGGATCCGTGTCACCTAAGAGCTATAGCTCCGGGGTTTTTTTTTCCACTGTCACCATGTCAGGTTCATGTCAGAGGTTCTCCATAGATCTTTCACCCGTCAAAAGGTGTCCCAGTGAAGTGCCTTCATGAGGGGGTTGAGTTATACTAGGTCGCTTAGAGGCTTTTGTTGTTGCCAAGAATCCTGCCAGAAAAGTGCACTTTCCCCATTTCCAATATCTTAGAAAGCATGCTTTTGAACTAGCGATCTGTTTTTCCAAGCTCCGTTCTAGATGTTAGAACCCTGGATTTGATCATTGTGTCTGATTAGTTGGTTTGCCTGGGTGTTTGGTGCATACTTCTGTTTCCAGATTTGTGCCCATAAAGAAGTGGGATTCTTTAGC
Source organism: Picea mariana (assembly GCA_032191745.1). NCBI lineage: Eukaryota > Viridiplantae > Streptophyta > Pinopsida > Pinales > Pinaceae > Picea > Picea mariana. The sequence goes on from JASDQU010735289.1 coordinate 203,037, forward strand.
CATCGCCACCAAATTTTGGCTCCCATAACTTGATTGAGATTTCCTGGGTCATGAAGTCCCAGTCCACCTAGAGCTTTGGGCTTGCAAAGCTTGTCCCAGCCAACCAGAGCCCACTTCTTACTAGGTTTATGTCCATGCCATAAGAAGCCACGCTAGAGGTTTCTGATGGCTCTAATCACCGACTTAGGCGCTGCCAGGGCAGTGAATAGGTAGGTGGGTAGGGCTTGTAGGACTAACTTGAGAAACACCAATCTAGTCGCGATGTTGAGGGGTCAGAAGATCTAGTTGTTGAGCCTATTGGAGATGGAGAGAAGCAAACTATCCTAGGCGATGGAGCACTCCAGTGCTCCTGTGAGGGGGATACCAAGATAGTTGGATGGAAGGGAGCTCTTGGGTATACCAAGGGGTCAGGAAATATGATTCTAGACCGCTATCGGGGTGTTGAAGAAGTATAGTTTGGATTTATCAAGGTTGAGGGCCATACCAGAGGCTTCCACAAAATCAGAGAGAATGGAAGTGATCTTGTTGGATTCTCTTGCTGTAGGGGTGTTCATGGGGAGGGCATCATCAACAAAATGACTATGCCAGGGTGTCAGTTTGATGTTGTGCAAGGGAAAGCCTTTAAGGGATCCTTCCAGAATCATCGTTTTGATGTAACGTCCTAACCCTTCTGTCATGAGAATGAAGAGAAAAGGCAAAAGGGGGTCTCCTTTCTTGATGCCCCTGGAAGGAGAGAAGGGTTGGGAAGGTACGCCATTGACTTGTATGGAAAATAAGGTTGAAGAGGTGAGATTTAAGATCCAGTTTACCCACTGATGGTTAAAACCAAAAGATTCTAGCATGGAGCGAAGGTACTACCAGCTAACTCTATCAAAATATTTTGAAAGGTCAAGTCTGATGAGCATACCTGGGATTTTGGTCGTCTTTAGTGAGTGGATCACCTCATGAGCGAGGATGACACTATCCATGATTTGTCACCCTTCCACGTATCTGACTTGTTCTTTGGAGATGGAAAAAGGCAAGATCAACTTGAGACGAGTAGCTATCACCTTTGTGATGATTTTGTAGATGACATTGAAAAGGGAATTTGGTTTGTACTTCTTGGGGTGAGTGAATCTCTCCTCTTTTAGGATGAGATTAAGAAAGGTGGCATTGAGGACGGGTAGGAATTGGCCTGAGGTTAGAGATTCCTCTACTACCTACCAGACCTCTTCTCTGATTAATTCCCAACAATGGTGGAAGAATTCAGTGGTGAAGCCATCTGGGCTAGGTACTTTCCCTGAGGGCATTCCTTTGACTTCCTGGTCCACTTCTTCTTGTGTGATGGGTCTCATTAGGGCTTCATTATGCTCTGAAGTCACCAGGGAGGGTGTATGCCTGGTTATCCTCTAGATTTCTTCCTTCCTGTCCTCGTTGGTTTCCGTGAGAAGCTCTTTGTAGTAGGTGTTTACTTCTTCTTCAATTTGGGTGTGTTCAATAATTGGGTTTCCTTGGGAATCCTCCAATTGAGTTATCTGGTTGATGTAATGGCAGTGCACCATCGCTCAGTGGAAGAACTTTGTGTTCCTTTCACCCTCTTTATTGGACTCTGGATTTCTGGCGCTAGAGAATTTCTTCTTGCTTTTTCCTTTCTTCTAACTCCTCTTGTAGCTCCTCTTCTTATTTCATTAGGTTAGTGGTTCTGGTTCCTAAGACAAAATTTTGTTGCAACACTTCTAGTCTGTTTTCTATTTCCTACATATGCTAGAATATGTTTCCAAAGGTGTTTTTACTCCAGAGCTTCAGTGAGTTCTTGAAGTTTTTGAGGCGCTGTTGGAATTTGTATATGCATGTTCTATGTGTTATCTCTGCCTGGGCCCACCAAGACTTTGCTAGCTAATGGAAGTCAGGGTGTGATAACCAAAATTTATCAAATCGAAAGGGTTTGCATTTTGGTGCTACCCCTGTGTCTAGGAAAAAGGCAATAGGCCAGTGGTACAAACCTGCCTTTGGGAGAATGAGGCTTTCCATGGCCGGATCCTTCTCTATCAATTCTTCCGCTACAAGGAAGCGATCAAGAAGACATGCCACCTGCTGATGTCCAGTTTTGCAGTTGGACCAGGTGAAAGTGTCATTGCGAGTTTCAATATCTACTAGATTTAGCTGGTCAATAAGTGTTTTGAACTTACCACTGTCTAGCTCCAGCCTTTTAGTTCCTCCCATTTTCTCTTTCAGCGTCAGGATCATATTGAAGTCTCCTCCCAGTATCCAGTTGGGCATGCTCAATAGAGTTTTGAGGTGAGATATCCGTTTCATGAGGCTTTCTTTGTCCTACTGGCTCTGTGGTCCATATACATTTGTGATGGCTCCTTCCTGTGTCGACCCTGTGACCGTGAAGTGAGACGTGAGCGTTCCTATGGTGGAGAAGGGTCTGTCCAGTGTGACAGTGTTGAGGTTCCATAGAATTGATAGTCCCGTAGATGCTCCTGTGGAGTCGGTATGTATGAAATCACACCCATGCCAACTACGGTGGAAGATGGTTTCTGCTTCTACTCTAGCACATTTAGTCTCCTGTAGTAGGAGGACATATGGATTTTCTGCACGAATATAGTCTCAGGGGATCCTTTGTTTAGATCTACCGTTGAGTCCCCTAATGTTCCAAGTGATGATCTTCATCATAATGATTGTGGAGGTGGGTGGAGGTATCCCTCCAAGATATTTTGGATCTGCCTAGAGTTGAGCATGAGATTCCCTACCTCTCTGATGAGTTGATGGGCATATTTTCATCCCCTTCTTTTGCTATACCCATCCTTGTTATGGATCTTGTTGTGGAGTCTAGAAAGACTTTGTGGACCTTGTAGAGTTTTGCTTCAGGGAGGGCATGTAGATCCTTTTGATTGAGGGATTCCTCAAGTTTTTCAATATCGATGTCCGCTAGATCATGTTCATCTAGATGCATCTAGATATCCCCATTTACCCCCCGTCTCTCTTCTGGGTTTGCCTATTTATTTTGTGTAGAGGAGGGAATTGCTTGGATTTTCCCTTTCTCTTGGTTTTTTGATTTGTGTAGATCTTGGATCTCTTCATCTTCCGATAGGTGGTTCAGAACTTCATAGAGGTTTTTCATCGGAATCTTGGGGGCAGGGTTTGGATTTTGCCTCCTTGGGGGGTTCTTTTTCCTTCCTGTAACTGTGGTGAAGCCATATTTTTGTTTGTTTTCTATAGCCTTGGGCACTTGGGTGTTCAGGGGGGAATCCCTGAAGAGGTGACCATGTTCATGGAATTTCTTGCATTGAAAGTGGATGTGTTCATGGTCGGTTGTTTGGTGCCATTCCTCATCTTGGTATTCCAGAGTAAGAGATCCAGGTAGGGATTTGGATATGTCCATATACACATAGAATCTGGCATATGAGGTGTATTTTATTTTCTTTGTAGCATCTGATGATTTGGCGTAACGCCCCACTATGTTCCCTATTCCCATAAGGATTTCTTCCAGCCAAAACTCCTGAGGCAAGGAGTATATTCTGATCCACGTTAGATCCATTGTGAAGTATTCCTTTTCCTAGCTGAAGCAGTCTATACAAAAGTGCAAAAATAACCCCACCGAGTTGTAGAAGTATGGCCCATTATCGAATATTTTGTCCTTATCTTCGAGGTTGTAGAGGATGATCATGAAGAATCCTTTAGAGCTGAGTTGTACCTCATAGTCTCCTTTAATGTTCCACCAGTATTTAATCCATCGTGTTGGGTCACACTCAGACGACCAAAGATCTAAGAACTTACTGATGAGGGCGTGCTCTCCATGAACTGTGTGTGTTCTCCCACCCTTGTTGAGCTTATGAGATATCTGGGAGGTTTTTTTGACTGTGGAATGAATTTTCCAGGATCCCATCCATGAGATGCCTTTGGATGGGACGTGCTTGGTTCCACATCGATTTATTTTTTGAGCCCTTGTTCTCTTGTGAGGATCTGGTCATGTAGCTGTAGTAGTGGCTCAAAGGTAGGTTTCTTGGCTCTTGTTCCTACCTTATCATTGGCAATTACATTACTGTACGAGGGGGGTTTTCCCCCCCCTTCTAGACTCATTCTGTCTATTCAGTCCTCGGGTTCTGTCTGTACCAACACGTTGTAGGCAGTAGGTTCGATAATAGGATATTCAAGACATGCAGTAGGTTGCGGAGGGAGCATTATAGAGCGCTAGGGTTTCTCCTGTATTTGGAAAAAATGTTTTTAAACCTTAATTATCACATCATTCATTTTAAGGCAGTCTAGGTCTTAAGGAGGCATATTTTTCTATGAATTAGGTTTATTCACTTAATAGTTAAAATCATGACGTGCCCTTCAGGACGCACCACATGCTTCAAGGGTGCCACTCACCTCTTTCCATTTTATCTGTGCGATGTTCCCTTCAAGATGACCTATGTGCTCCAAGGGTGCCACTCTCCTCTTTTTGTTTTCTTTGCGCGACGTTCCCTTCAAGACGCACTACATTCTCCAAGGGTTCCACTCACCTCTTGACTGAATTTGGTAGATGTAAAACCTAGAGAGTCAATACTCTGCCAAGTGATCTTGTGGGAGACTAAGGGCCTCTAAGGAATAAGGCCCCTACCTTATTGCGCACCCCTTAAAATCATCGTGAGCGACTGTCATAGTCTGCCCTCATGACATTGTGGGTATTCTCGAACTAGGTAATCGTTAACCTACAATTTGAGCCACGACGGGAGTGCTAGTAAGCTGTGGTAGGGATACTGCCACACCTCTCCCTCAAGGTCTTTGGTTTTCATTCGTGACCCCTCCACTCCAAATGTGAGTCTGGTCGGCAAGTTATCGTCATCAATCATCCATCAACGAATCATGTCAGCAATAATAATCAATCATCATAACATCTAATCATATGTACATATGTCACATCAACAACATTCAAACCCTAACAGTTCCACTCCCTGACTTGATTCAGAGTTGAAGGGATTTCATCGATGCCTCTGCATCCTCAATTTCCAAAGTTGTGCACACTTAGGAGAACCAAGGCAATAGAACCTATCTATGTAAATACAACAAAATAACACATCATCAAATCCATAATATCTCATAATCATTATCAAAACGACCAATAGTATAATAACCTAGATCACTTGCACGCAACTGTCCTCAAAGAATAAGTTCACTCAATGCGCACAAGACTAGGATGTTACATACACCCCCTCTTGTTTCAAACTTCGTCCCAAAGTTTCACAGTATATACGTGCTAAAATAAAGTGTATCATAAGTATATCTATCAAACAAAAATGGAAACTGCTGACACATATCATATGCGTCCTCCCAAGTCGTCAAGTGTGCACTATATTTGTGCCACTAGACCTTGACCTGATTTAGTATTCGACATCATAGTTGTCGAATGCGATGGTCCAGAATGCGGATTGCTTCTGCCATGAGCGCATCCTCATCATATACCTGCAAGGAACTCATGTTAATAACATGTGTAGGATCACTAATATAATGTCTCAAAACAGATATGTGAAAACATCATGCATACGCCTCAAATAATCAAGAAAGGCTAGTCGATAGGCCATGGGTCCCTTCCTTTCCAATATATCAAAAGGTTCAATGAACCTAGGAGAGATTTTATCACCCTTTCCAAACTTGATCGAACTCTTATGCGGTTTCACCTGCAAGAAGACTAGATCCCCAACTTCGTAACTACGGTCGACATGATGCACATCGACATAACTCTTATACCGATCCTGCGCTTCCTTGATCCTTTGTCTTATTGTTTGCATTTGATCTTCCATTTATTGGATCACTTCTGGTCCTAGGAGGACCCTATCCTCAAGATGATCCCAACTCAAAGGCATCTGACATGGTCACCCGTAAAGAAACTTGAAAGGTGCCATCTTAATGGTGCCTTGATAATTGTTGTTATATGCGAATTCTACCAGTGGCAAGAATTCTTCCCAATGCTTCTGTTGGTCCATCACGTACATGCGAAACATATCCTCCAAGATTTGGTTTGTTTGTTCAGTTTGTCTGTCTGTCTCTGGGTGATACGTGGTACTAAAGTTAAGTGGGGCCCCCAAGGCCTCTTAGAAACTAGTCCAAAATCATCCTGTAAACCCCGATCCTCTATCATATATAATCCTCTTAGGAATACCATGCAGCCTCACAATCTCACTGATGAAAACTCTAGCTATGTGAGGTTCCTGATATGTCATACACACAGGAATAAAATGAGCACTCTTCATCATAGTGTCGACTACCACAAAAATCGAGTCCTGTCTCCTTGTCATCAATGGAAATCCAACAATGAAATCCATCAAAATGACCTCCCATTTTGATTCAAGAATAGCGTTTGGCTGTAGTAATCCTGTCGGATGTCTATGTTTAGCTTTCACCTGCTGGCATTCTAGACATCTGGCCACGTAGTTGACTAGGTCTACCTTCATTCCTTTCTATAAGAATAAGGGTTTAAGGTCTGCCCTCATCTTCGTGACTCCTAGGTGATCCATGTGCACTGCTCTGTGAGCCTCATTTAGGATCAAACTCCTCAACTTGTCGTTGGGCGGTACGAAAATTTGACTTTTAAATCTCAATAATCCATCATTGTCCATATTAAATCCTTCAAATTTTGGTACCATCATTGTGTTTTTTCCGATAAAATCCTTGACTTCTTTGTACCAGTCACCGTCACACTGTAAAGTGAGAATATTTTCATGTAGATTCATCTGAAGAGACATCACCGAGAAGATGTGTGGTCTTTGACTCAACGCATCTACCACTCTATTCACTACTCCTTTTATGTAAGTAATCTCAAAATCGTACTCGCTAGGAAATTCCATCCAATGTCATTGTCGCGCGTTGAAGTCGCCTTGCGTAAAGATGTGTTGTAGTCCATAGTGGTCCATTTTTGGTTCAAATTTTGATCCAATAAGGTAGTGCCTCCAAACTCTCAAGGCATAAACAATGGCTAACAATCGTGCGTCACATAGCTCTCCTCGTGCCTTCTCAACTTTCTCAAGATGTAAGCAATCACTCGATCGTCTTGCATGAAGACTCTGCCTAAGCCTTCCGCGGATGCGTTAGTGCATACCAAAAAGTCTGTGTCCATGTCAGATACCTCTAGTATTGGTGTTGTTGTCAACAACTCCTTGAGCCTCCGAAATTGTTCCGTGCATTTCTCAGTCCAAACAAACTTCTTGTTCTTCTTCTTCAATTCCGTAATCAGATTAGCTATCTTCAAAAAACCCTCAATGAACCGTCAATAGTATTCTACTAAACCCATGAACCTACGCACTTCCAAGACATTCGTTGGTGCATGGAATTCCATAATATCCTCGACCTTTGCTGGATCCACAATGATACCTTCGTTGGAGATGACATGCCCTAATTAGTGAATCTTCGATTGATAAAACAAGAATTTAGACAATTTCCCATACAATTTTTTCTCTCGCAAACACTGTAGTACTAAGCGCAAGTGTTCTTCATGCTCCTCCATCATCCGAGAGTAAATCAAAATATATTCAATGAATACTTGAATGAACTTGTCCAAGTAGTCACAGAACACCCTGTTCATCAAACGCGTAAATACCCCTGGGGCATTCGTCAGTCCGAATAGTAAAACAATAAACTCATAATGTCCAAGCCTTGTCTTAAAGGAGGTCTTAGGGACATATTCCTTCTTGATGTGTAATTGGTGATACCCTGATCTTGAGTCGATCTTTGAAAGCACCATCATACCCTTCATTTGATCAAACAGATCATCCATCCTTGGCAATGGATGTTGATTCTTGATCGTTTCCTTGTTCAATTGACGATAGTCAATGCAGAGTCTCCACGAAACATCTTTCTTTTGTTTGAAAATAACAAGCACACCCCATGGTGACACACTTGGACGTATAATTCCTAGGTCCAAAAACTCCTTCAGTTTCATTTTCAACTCCTGTAACTCTGGGGTCAACATCCGAGAAGGTGTTCTTGCTATCAGTTCAGTCCCCGGTTTTAGGTCTGTGGTAAATTCCAATTCCCTCTCTAGAGGCATCCTAGGTAACACTTCAGGGAAGATGTCTGCAAACTCGCTTACCACTAGAAGGTGTTCTATACCTTCTGCTACTCTCTTCTCATTTAACGCAAGGATCGCATAAAGATTACATCCCTTGTGCATGCTCTTCGGTAGCAAGAAAGAAGAGATGAACCTCAGGGAAACTCCCTTGTTCCGACCTACAATCACGCATCTCTGTCCCTTATCATCGACCAAACTAAATTGTTTTGTCTTACAGTTGAGTATCGCCTCATGCGATTCCAACTAGTCCATACCAATCATGACATCATAATATCCTAAGATCATGACATACAGGTTGGCCCTGGTGACAGACTCTCCCAGGTTAAGGCTACAGCTCGTAATCTTTCCTCCAACCTTGTGTTTGGTTCCCGAAGCCATTTCTACAAATCTAAACTCATCATGTTCGACTTCCTTTACCTTAATTCTTTTTATCAGTTCCCCATAAATGAAACTATCTATAGCACCTGGATCTATCAGAATACTAAGGGTTTGGTCAGCAACAGTACCTGACGTCTCGAGCATGGTCGACTAGTGCTCTTCCTAGCGGTTATTCACCACTGCATGGATCCGATGGGCCTTGCCCAAATCTCCCATGGTAGTGGGCCTGGCTAATCCAGATGCTCTAGTCCTCTCCTGAAACTGTTCCTCGAACAATTCCCATGACACATCTTCCACTACCATGTTCAAATGCGATAGGAGCGTCTTCCATCATAGAAGAGAACTCCCCTTCAGTTGAATGACCACCCTATAGACCTTCATGTTGGAGGTCGTAATTGTGAAGCGTGAAGCACATCGCCTTTCTCTCCAACCATGCCTTGACAGCTGATCCATCTGTGAATGGTACTAGCTGGCGTGCGTTGTGGACCCTCAGGGGTATAGCTGACCTGGCCTCATCTCAATACAGATGGTGGATCAAGGCTTTGACATTCCTTAGAAGGACCTTGTCAAACCATCATCATCCCTTACAACAATTGAATCCATCCCAAGGACTTGTTGTTCCCCTTGGGGGTTAGACTCCAAGGGCATGACACTTCTGGAGGTGTCGCACCTCCTTCCATGACACCACATTGCGAACCCTTGTGGTGTCCTCTAATCACGATCACCACATGGACATGTTAAAGTTTTAATTAGCACTAGGTTAATACTCAAGGGTTTACTACAATGGAAAGCATGGCGATCCACAATCGCAGGGTTGAAATCGCTCTTATACCATGTGTAATGACCCCGATCATTACGACTACATGCGACGCAAAGCAAGTTAATTCTTTTTTTGTTTTAAGTAGGAAGGAAATCATGAAAACAATTAATCAACACAACTTGATGACGAACACAATGCACACACATCAAGGAACAGACAACAATGACCCAACATACTAGCACATCATGCAACTAGATGAAACATGCGATAAACAATAGAGAGATAAAAATGGCTACCTGCTTGAGATAAGAAAGACAACACCTACAAGATAAAGGACAACATCAACATCCTGACACCTTGCCTTCAATGACCCGTAACTAGAAAATTCTACGGTGCGCAAAACCAATCGCATCAATGTGTCACATAACCAAGTACCAACATCAATTACAACGATCAATATGCCCACATTGGGAAGCAAAAGACTCCATCTAGTTTATCATTCACGTCTATCCATCAAGGCACGCAATGATCCCCTCTTCAAGAATCATTCCGTTACAAAGAGGTAGGCATGACAGTGACCAAGGCGCAACATAACATATATAGATCAATGTTCTAAGAAAAATCCAATGTGCTAGGAGACCAAATTAATTGTCAAACATGAAGACTATACCTAAGCACCCAATCGACAAGTCAACAAGATGCAAGGGAAATCTTACTACTCTATCAATCATACATCAACTTAAATTTCAATCAATCCTACATCAACATGGTTAATGGTGCCAAGGAATATAATCTTTAACCAATCATACCTCACATTAAATTCCTGAATCCACATTAGTCATACATTCCTTAAACTGATCTTTCTTTACCATTTATGGAATAACTACTTGTTTTTTTGCATTAAAAAGTGAACTAATATATGCACTTAACATCATAAATACTAATACTAGTGTAATGGGGAATGTAATGAAGTATATTCACATAGTAAGAAGTATATTCTCTTATAAGTACTAGTTATTCCATGGTGACGCTTGACTACATCAATCTGTACACACAAAAATAATTATTATCAACAAAAGGTTCATTAAATATAAAAATTGTTGTCTATTTAAAAATTATTGTCTATTAAATATATGCTATTGTTGTCTATTACATGTATGATATTGTTGTCTAGTAAATACATACTATTACTGTCTATTAATTATATGCTATGGTTGTCTATTAAATACATGATATCGTTGTCTAGTAAATACATACTATTGCTGAGTTAATATGATAATGCTCTGTAAATATAAAATATGAAATATAAAAATTGTTGTCTATATAAAAAATTTACTGTCTATAAAATAAAAAAAATTGTTGTCTATAAAAATTTATGTCTATTAAATATATGTTGTCAACAACAATAGCAATGTCTATTAATATATGATATCGAAGAGCTAAATATGAAATCGCTGTGTAAATATCAATAAGATCCATAACTATATGATATCACTGTGTATGTATCGTTGTGCAATTACAATAAGATCCTTAACTATATGATAAATAAATATTGTTGTCTAAATAACAATTTGGATGAAATTTATCGATATCATAATAATATCGTTGTGTGAATAACATTATTGTCAACAATATTAATCGCTATCCATGATATTGCTATCGATGATATTAAATTGCTATTCATGATATTAAATCACTATTCATGATATGTCTATCCATGATATTGCTATCCCTAATATTAAATCGCTATCCATAATATTGTTGTTAATTAATTAAGATTTTGTGTCATACAATCGTTGTAATAAAATAAATGTGATGTTGTTATCCATGATATGGGTATTGTTGTTAATACAATCGTTGTCATACAGTATATAAAATTGTTGTCTAATAATAATATTTATGTCCATTAATATTTGTTGTCAACAAAATCAATATAGCTATCCTTTAATGAATCTATGTCTAACAATGATGTCGTTGTCCAATAATAATATTTTTGTCCATTAATATTTGTTGTCAACAACCATGATATCACAAATCATATGATAATCAATCAATGCTATTTAATTGCAAGTCAAATCGCAGTGGTAAAATAAATTGTTGTTCAGTGTCAATCCAACCAAATGCTATTCAAATGAAATCAAATCGCAGTGGTAAGGGTTGGGTGAATTCGCTGTGTCAAAACTGGGTAATTTGCCCAAAGTTTGTGGTGTAAAAAGGTTGTTCAATATGCCAAAATCGCGGTGTAAAAGATGGGTAATAACTCCAAGAAAAACGATGTGTAACTGTTGTGTAATACACCCATAATTTCATGGTGGGATTACTGCATAATATGCCAAGAATTCGTGGTGTGAACACTGTGTAATACGCCCATAAATTCGTGGTGGGAATAATGTGTAATACACCCAGAAATTCGTGGTGTGAATGTTGTCTATAAAAAGAGAATCACAGAGTAAAATTTTGGGGAGGACTCAGAGATACTCATTCACAGAAATGAAAGGATTAATCAATGCATAATGAATCAATGAAAAACAGAGAGATACTCAAAGTTTAAGAAATTAAAAACGCAGAGTATAATCGGAGTTTAATCAATCAAGATGCAAAGAACCAAAACAACTCTGATAAACAACGTAGAGAAACAATGATGGTGGATTGTAGAAAATAAACGCCCAGAAGAGAATTCCTTGCTGGGCAGAGAATGATCCTATAGTTATTATCTATGCACAGGAAAGCAGGGCATTTGAATATAAGCCTTTAAACACCGGAGTGATGACCGTCAATTTGGTTCTTGGCCCACTACTCAGGCATAGACTAATAACTTAAAGGATCACAGAACAAAGGATAAAACATAATCTGCATCCAAATCTTCTCCATGGAGAAGCAAACAATGAAATAAAAGTGCAATCGAGGAATAAAGAAAACACATGAAGGAGATACAAGAACGCAGGCAAGGTTTGAGTCCGAGGCTCATTTTGGCCATGTGAAAAGAGACAATAACTCATAAATAAATGATATAGTGGATAGCAAGGGTTCTTACTGAATAAATAAAGTGACAAGGGGGTTACAATTACCGTAGGAATGCATGTGCAAGAAAACTCATGGCAATGAAATCTTCAACCGAGTAAAAAAAAATAACGTGCAAATTAAATTCATTGCAAGTAACAAGTTTAACAGGCGTAACTTAGCCAAATTTGAATTCTCCGAAGTCGATGTCCCATGCACGCGCTCCTTTAAAATCCTTCTTGCTAATCGATGTGACCTCACCGGTACCTCCCAGCCAATGCTAGGGGTACTCTTATTCCCCCTGAGATCTCCAAGTCGCAAAGGGGCCACACACACAATACCAAAGAATGCTAGAACCCAACTCACCTCGCAAGGTCGAGCTACCACTCTTTACCCGAGCTGGGTATCCCAACTCCCACAAGAGAAAGTTCAGTCAAGATAAAATTTCGGTAGAGAAATGTTACGCAAAAATATGTGATCCATACTGCTCCTCCATATCTTTTATAGAGTTTTCAAGTAATTAGTTTCCCAAATTATCATTAAATTCATTTTCCATTTAATTAATTTCGCAAAACCTCCCCCGTACACATGTCGCCTTAGTTGCGTCAAAAAATCCATTTTATTAATTAATTAAATGTTCCTATTTCCCTCATCCACCTAAGAGAATTCCTAAAAACGCTCCTTGGTGTCCCAAAATTCCCTTACAATTCTTAAATGAATTACGCCTTAATTACTAGTTGAGTTCATAATTAGAAAGTTCCAAAGGCAATATTCCTTACTAAGTTAGAAATTCAACTTTTTCTTTACGTTTCCCCTTTTCTTTAAGTTTCCTAATTCTTTTAAGTTTCCCCCTTTTTCCTTTTTAACTAAAAGAAAATAAATTTAACAAGTGTAGATAAAACAACCATTTACCCTTTTTCCTTTTTAATTAAAAATTAATTTAGCAAGTGTAGATAAAAACAACCATTTACCCTCTTTTCTTTTTAACTAAAAATTAAATTAGCAAATGGAGATAAAAACAACCATTAACCCTTTTTTTAAATTTAATCCTCCATTATAATTTTGACTTTAATAAATAAGTTTGAATTTCTTACACCCCTTCTAGTTACATGTTTATTTATTATTATTATTTTTTTTTACCACAAGTTCTATTTAGACCTAGGTTTTAATTTCACTAGGCTGGGCGACATTTTTTTTTTACAAAAAGAGTTTTTAAACCTTACTTATCACGTCATTCATTTTAAGGCCATCTAGGTCCTAAGGAGGCATAGTTTTCTAGGCACTAGGTTTATTCACTTACCAGTTAAAATCACGACATGCCCTTCAAAAGGCAATACATGCTCTAAGGGTGCCACTCACCTCTTTCCATTTTATTTGCACGATGTGCCCTTTAAGATGCACTACATGCTCCAAGGGTGCCACTCGCCTCTTTCTGTTTTCTTTGTGCAATGTTCCCTTCAAGGCACACTACATGCTCCAAGTGTTCCACTTGCCTCTTGACTAAATTTGGTAGACGTCAAACCCCTGGAGTCAATACTCTACCAGGTGATCTTGTGGGAGACTAAGGTCCTCTAAGGAATAAGGCCCTTGCCTTATTGTGCACCCCTTAGAATCATAGTGAGCGACTTTCACAGCCTTCCCTCACGACATCATGGGTCTTCTCGAACTAGGTAATCGTTAACCTACAGTTCGAGCCATGACGAGAGTGCTAGTAGGATATGGTAGGGTTGTTGCCACACCTCTCTGTCAAGGTCTCCGGTTGTTGTACGTGACCCCTCTAATCCAAATGTGAGTCTGGTTGGCAAGCTATCATCAATCTGCATCCATCAACGAATCATGTTAACAATAATAATCAATCATGATAATATCTAATCATATGTCCATATGTCACATCAACAACATTCAAACCCTAACAGTCCAACTCCCTAACTCGATCCAGAGTCCAAGGGGTTTCATTGATGCCTCTACATCCTCAATGTCTAAAGTCATTCACACTCAGTAGAACCCAGTCTATAGCACCTATCTATGTAAATACAACAAAATAAGATATCATCAAATCCATAATATCTCATAATCATTATCAAAACGACCAATATTATAATAACCCTGATCATTTGCATGCAAGTGTCCTTAAAGAATAAGTTCACTTAGTGTGTGCAAGAGAGGTATGTTACATACACCCTCTCTTGTTTCAAAATTCATCTCAAAATTTCACAGTATATAAGTGCCGAAATCAGGTGTATCATAGTATCATAAGTCTATCTATAAAAAAAATGGAAACTATTGACGCATGTCATATGCATCTTCCCAGGTCGTCGAGTGTGCACTATAGTTGTCCCACTAGACCTTGACCTAATCTACTGTTTGACGCCATAGATGTCGAATGAGATGGTCCAAAATGCAGATTGGATCCACCGTGAGTGCACCCTCATCAGATACCTGCAAGGAACTCATGCCAATAACATGTGTAGGATCACTAATATAATGTCTCAAAATAGATATGTGAAAAACATCATGCATACACCTCAAAGAATTAAGCAAGGCTAGTCGATAGGCCACGGGCCCCTTCCTTTCCACAATATTGAAAGTTCCCACGAACCAAGGAGAGAGTTTATCACCCTTTCCAAATTTGATCAAACTCTTATGCGGTTTCATACACAAGAAGACTCGGTTGCTAACTTCGTAACTAGGATCAACACGATGTGCATCGACATAACTCTTCTATCAATCTTTCACTTCCTTTATCCTTTGTCTTATTGTTTGCATTTGATCTTCAATTTCTTGGATCACTTCTGGGCCCACCAGGACCATATCCTCAAGGTGATCCCAACTCAAAGGCATCCGAGATGGTCGCCCATACAGAAACTTGAAAGGCACCATATTAATGGTGCCTTGATAACCGTTGTTATATGTGAATTCTACCAGTGGCAAGAATTCTTCCCAGTGCTTTTATTGGTCAATCACGTACATGCGCAACATATCCTCCAAGATTTGGTTTGTTCATTTGGTATGCCCATCTGTCTATGGGTGATACACAGTACTAAAGTTAAGTGGGGTTCCCAAGGCCTCTTGGAAACTAGTCCAAAATTGTCCTGTAAACACTGATCTTCTATCGGGTATAATCCTCTTAGGAACATCGTGCAGCCTCACAATCTCACTGATGAAAACTCTAGATATGTCAGGTACCTGATACATCATACGCACAAGAATAAAATGAGAATTATTTCTCAGAGTGTCGACTACCACAAAAATCGATTCGTGTCTCCTTGTCCTCAGTAACAATCCAAAAATGAAATCCATCAAAATGACCTCCCATTTTGATTATGGAATAGCATGTGGCTATAGTAATCCTATCAGATGTCTATGTTTAGCTTTCACCTGCTGACATTCTAGAAATTTGGCCACATAGTTGACTAGGTCTGTTAGATTTTAGGGTAAAATGCAAAAAAAATAGTCTCTTTTAATTTTTCCAATACACAAGAAAAAATTAGATATGTAAGTCAATCATGGATAGATCACAAGTAAAGTAGAACAGCAGGTATTTTATAGAGGATATCTAATCACATATTAAACACAGATCTAAGAGACTGATCTAAACATAGTGTCTATGAGACTAAACACATGTTGAAGATCCAACAACTTTGTTTAAACATTTTTGCAATAGATGTATTTAAATATGCACACTGCATATATCTCAGATCTTAAACAGTAATGAATATCTCTCTTAAATGTTTTAGACAAATCAAGAGACAAAAGACCTAGTTCATAGACAGTGTTATCAACTCTCTAAATGCACCAGCTGATCCATACAATCAAACTGCACCAGCTCTCTATAACTCCAAATATATATAACAGTTATGGTACTATAATCAAACAACACATATGATAAATCTAACCACTGCTTAACCAATAGGACAATGTTATGTTAAAATCAGATATGAAAACTAGAAGCAACATGTAGAAAGCATACCTGGTACCAACCTTACCTTTGAACATAGCACACCACCACAAGAGAAATAGTTCCTGAATGTTATGCTCAGTTAAAGGTTCAGTTCATGGATCTATACAAGATCTTTTATTGCCACAGTTTGAAGGAAATTTCAGGCCACCTAGTTTAAGGGTTTGAAGAACAAGAATACCAAAGAACCCAAACCCTTCCCAGTCAAATCTTTGCCAAATAAAAACCCTCAGATCTATACTTACAGAACTGTAAGTAAACCCTTGATCAACAGTGGACAGAAAAGGAGCTTTCAAAAGTAACCCAGCAGAAATACCCTTGCATGAGGGTTGTGCAGCAGACTAGGAATAGGGTTACCAATACACAGTCCACATGTAGTAGTTCC
>JASDQU010735289.1:247786-272753 GCA_032191745.1 Picea mariana
TATACCAAGGAGACATTTTCATTTTGAATCATCTTGGACTTGAACATTTAAGTGGGGTAAAAGGAGGTTGCCCCCTCGAAGAGGCTTATTATCTGAAATTATCTCTTTTTCAAGGCGTTGAGTACTTTTCCTGAGGTTTTTCTATGCTATATTGATGTTTGGTTCTTAACATTTATATCCTTCCCATACATTCGGTCTCGACTGGCGATTGTAGCCCCCCCAGAGGCCGACTATGAGTTGGTAACCTTAGTGGCCTTTCCTAGGTATCTACATAGGTGACTATGGGGGGCTTCCCATGGTACATGGGGTAGACGTTGTATCATACTTTTAGCACCCTTGGAGGGTGATCCATTCAAGAGAGGGTTGTGCAAACTGAGAAGGGTCTTTATGTGGAGGTCAGGGTAATTGCTTCTCATATTTTCGTTGGAGGCTTGGCATCCCATATTTGGAAGATCCTTTTATCTATTACTTATTTGGTTGATTAGGGGTGTGTGCTTTTAGAGTTCATAGTTGGACTTAAGTATTTTTATTTTACTTTCACCGTGGTCGATAAAGGGCTTCAAAGATATCGTAGAATGTAAGGTTTGGATCATGAAGTTTAGGAACCTCAACATAACCCTCCTAACGAAGGAATGGTCGAAGAACTAAATTCTTAAACCAAGAGTGTAGCTCCTAGAAGTGGCCAACACGTAGAAGAACCGATCAAAACCTTCAGAAGGCCTTGTATTTTACACAAATACCCTTTTTACTGATCCACTCGGCCCACTAATCATTGATCAATCGTCCACGATATTTCTCAACTCTTATTCTTCTTACCATTTACCGAACAATTCAACTCATGTAGATGATCCTGCAAGAACGCAAACCGCTACTGTTGGTGCTTCTTCTTTACTAGGAACATCTGTGACCTAGGTTACTCTGACACAACCACTTGCACGCACACCTCTCTTCACACATGGGTTGGGTAATATTCATGCTTCACTATTTCTACGTATGGATACACCGAGTGATTTACTTAGTTGTTCCATCAGTCATATGGATAACATTCAATTCATTCACACAACCACAATTACATAGGCTACTCAACCCACATCTCCAACTTTACAAATGGGGAGTTATTCTATACCTTTCATTGGAGGTCAATCTTCAATGGGAAGCCAACTTTTATCTAGGGGGAAACCTTCGGCTGGAGGAAATGTTTTTGTTGAGGGGAAAACCTCAGCCATGGGGAAAAATCCTATGTGGGGGAAACATCAACAAACCTGGGGGCAAGCCACTCCTGCAAGTCCTTCCATCCCTACTACCACAGGCTTGTATCCTGGACAACTATATCCAGGAGTTGCAAATATTTTATGGGTTTTTTTGTTCCTCAAAATCGCCCTGGCTAGGGAATAATGTTGAGACATCCTATGAGGCTTATATAAATCCTCCCCGTTTTATGCTTTCTTGGAAGAATCTAGAAGCCGGAGGGGTAACCCTCAATCAAATAATATTCAATAAAGCTCATGTGCATAAAGAAATAAAATAAATATTAAAAATGGAAATGAATCATGTAAAATGAATAAACATATAAATAACAAACTACACAACCCATATAATTAGAGAGGGAACTATAATTTCTATTTCCTAAATTATCAAAATAAGAAATGAAATAAATAAAAAAGATACTCTAAATATTAGCATGTAATATTTAAAGTAAGACAAATAAAAGTTTTAATATGAATGGAAGATGACAATCCATTAATATTAATAACTTGAAGAATATGCGCTATCAAATGATATGCATGATTCAACTATCTAAATATAATTCAAAAAAATTTAAATAATAAATCTTTAAAAGCATGCCCGGTGAGGTACTTAGCAACCCACTCTTTCAACATAAACTTCAGATATAAAAATTATTATTATCACCAAAACAAAGAAAAATGCAGTGTCATGTGATAATAAATATCAGCCATGAATTTAAGCAGACATAATCAGAACTTCAATGGAGATAAGAAATAAAACATAATTTAAATAATGAGCGTGTCAAATATTTATCAAATAATTACTTTCAAACCAGATTTCTCAAATATTTAGACAATTAAGAAAATGAATTGAGATAAACATAAGAAAGATTACCAACTAAAGAAAAAAATAGAAAAAGAATCCTCTCATCATATTGCATTCGTGCAAACAAATTATTACAGGCTTTCATGATTTTTATAGACTCGGCTCGACGAGAACTTCGCCTTCAATCCTTCCCCACAGTGTCAATTCTCTTTCTAAAGGCCCAATCTCTTTTATATTTCTAAATGTTAAATTAAAATAAGTTCTTTCGATAACTACTTCTCAAATAAAAACATAATATTTATTTTAAGAAATTTTTTTATTTTCTGAGAGGTTATTTCTCCTTGTTAAATGAACTTGCCAGTGACTACTCCACCATTCCCTTTAAAATTTATGAATAATAAATAAACTTTGGCATAAATGTTATCTATGCGATAACCTTGCAATCATACTTTCTCTGCACATCCAATCCAACCATCATATGCACATCAAAATAAACATGAAATCAAATAATAATAGAGAAATATAATTAAATAATTTTTTTACAAGGTAATTGCATTAGTAAATCTGAAACCAAAGCAATCTTTAAACTCAACATAAAATCTACGAAGTGATAAGGAATGGAAGAATGTTCTAGTAATGAAATAATGTAAGTAATATATATATATATATATATATATATATATATATTATTATTAACATATAATCATAATAATAATAATAATTTATTTTTAAGGTCACAGTCAAATCAATACACTAAATTGGTGTATGAGACCCTTTTGTTTGTGGGATAAGGGATCCAACGATTTGATTGGTAAAGTTTACAAAGGTATACATACCCTACCCCCTCTGGATTTGAAACTGTGACCTCTTAAGAGAAAACATATGTTCTTAACCATTATGCCCACTCAACCTATATATAATTTGTATAATTAATAATATATATTAATTACACTAAAATGATAATCACAATTTTTATTTACCATGTTATTAGTATTAGTTAATATCATAAAATATCCTTAATTTGTATTTTTTAATTTCCAAAAAAAATGTAAATATCAAGAATTTTTTTGATGAACGATCTTGAATAATTCTAGAGTTGCATTTAAACTTCTCTTTCAATATGAGAAAAATCCTTGTTTAAACTTACAAAAAACTTATTTAATAATAATTTTAAGCTTTGTGAAATAATAAGACAAGTTGTAAGACAAACTCATACAAATTACTTTGGGTTTAGGTATTTATAGTTTGGTTTAATATCCCGAGATTACATATCACTACTATATATATATAATTATCAAAATATTTATTATATATATATATATATATATATATATATATATATATATATATCATGTATACTTTATAATTACATATAAACAAATTTATTGTTTAAAGATATATATGATATATGTATATAAATATATTATACAAGTTCTAATATAGTATATATTAATTGTAATATCTACCATGATCAATATTTAAAATGTACATTTATATATATACATGAATAATATATAGTAATGAAAATATGTCAGTTTGTCATATATTTTGATATTCAATCTTAGTATATGTGAATCAAAGAAAAATGATATTAATTTTAAATAAATCATTTAAAGTAAGTGAATTCTATTTAACCATTAGAAGGAAAAGTATTTGTTATTAGGTTTGTGTAATATAAGGGTGAATGGTTAGATAATAAAGAAAGCCATGATGTAACATCGAGTTTCATTGATCACATTTTTATACTGACTTATTCTTTGAAGACACTTGTGAGCAAGTGATAAGGTTATGATACATTATGATTATGTTCTGATTATGAGTTATATTGTGATGTCATTGAGATTTATATGTTATTTTTAGATGTATATGTGACAGGTATTATGATGAGTTTTCCTGAGTGTGAGGAAAACGTGACAGGTTGAGGATGTTGATGGCATCAATGGACTTCCTTGGACTCCGGATTGAGTTAGAGAGTGGACTTGTATTTTGGTTTGAGTATTTGATTTACACGCATGTGTTATATGATGATTCAATATGGATATTATGTATATGGATTATTGACATTTTCCTTGTAAGTGGATGCAGGCATGGTGACGCTTTCTAATCCGACTCACATATGGAGTAAAGGGGCCATACATAGAAACTAGACAAATGAAGGAGAGGTGTGGCAACGTCCCTGTCACAACCTACTATCACTCTCGCCGTGACCTAAACGAAGGTTAATGATTACCTTGATCCAAGAGTTCCACGATGTCATGAGGTCAGACTGAGATAGTCGCTCACGAAGAATTATAAGGGGCACACAATAAGGCATAATCATTATTCCTTCTAAAATCCCTTAGTCTCTCACAAGGTCAACTAGTGGAGTGTTGACTCCAAGCATCTAACAAACTTCCAAACTAGTCAATGGCGAGTGGCACCCTTGGATCACAGAAGTGCATTTTGAAGGGCACGTTAGACAAACAAATTGGTGAGTCAATAAAAATATAAAAAGTCCTAGAAAATAAAATAAAAATGCTTAGACCTTGTTAGAAAAGAGCATACAACTAATTAGTAAATTAAACTAGAAAACTAACAAGAGTTTAAGTCTAAAATGTTGAACTAAATAAAACATTTAAACTGAATAAGGGAAGTTAGACTTATTAATATTAGAAAAAGAGAATAAGAAAAAAAGTTGGGTAGATGCACATGTGTGCATGAAAATAATAAAAAGATTATTTTGAATAAAAAGAAAATAAAAACATGAGAGAATAGGTGGTCAACATAGAGTCAGTATCTTAAGTCAATCAACCACTAATTCTAACTAAAAGAAGACTCCTAATCAAACTCAAACAAAAATTTAGTTAGGGACACAAAATAAATGAGGGATTGGGGAACTAAGAGACAACTAGGAGGAAAATTAAGAATAAATTGGGGAATGTGAGGGAAAATGTTTATTTATTTAAAATAATAAAAGAATTAACATCTGCAACTTTGGGAGAGTGTGACATGTGTAGTGGGTGAATAATATTTAATTAAATTATTAAAAAATGATTATTTGTGCATGAGAGGACAAGTGTCATTGAACAATTTCCTATAAATGAAATTGAGAGGAAGAGAGAACTTACCCTAATGTTGGATGAATGTTATGCTGCTAAAATTTTGATTTACCAAGTTTTCTTGTGGAGAGTTGGGCTCAAACTCGTGCAAGAGGTGGAAGCCTCTTCTTGCAAGGGCAAGTTTGTGTTATTGAGTTCTGGTTTTGTGTGTGACCCATTTGTGGCTCGAGGAGATAAGTGGGAAGAAGAGTACCCCTAGCGTTGGTCGAGAAGTACCAATGAAGTATTAGGATTTGCTAGTGAAGCAAAGGATTTGGACATTGCTCAAGTTTCAATTGAGGATCATCTTCAACAATACCATTTTGGTCACGGTATTTTTATGTTAACGATTAATTATAAAGAAAAGGAAATATTGATTTATGTATTGTTTATATATGTAAGGAAATGTGCGGTTATGCCTTTGTTTTCTTGTAAATTTATAGTAGTGTTTTAGATAGCATCAAGAATGGTAAATTGTAGAACATCTGAAGTAAACAATAAACTATATCAATATGTAAATTGGTTTTAATAGATATGGAAATGATCAATTGGTTAGTATAGTAACAAAGTATAAATCAGAATAACCGTTTGAATAAAAGTATCGATCCTTCAATTGAACAACTCTCTATTTTTTTTTGTTGAATCTGAATTTATGATTGGTACTCTTACATATCGATCGATCGTTCACATAGCATGATTAGACTAGTAATAATTTCTTTTAGTTGTACGCTTTCTGACATTGGCTACATATTTACACAAGATTAAGTGAAAACATTCATAATATGATATTTTTATAACTCAAACTATATCAATAATTTAGAATCAACAAAATTGTTCATTTATATATCGATTTATAATTTATAATTATGTAATAAGTTTAGATGTAAATATCTTTTCTTAAGTATTTGGGAGGGTGGTGTATTCTTATATTTGTGATTAAGGATTTCATTTAGTAAATAAGAAGGCACATTTATAATTTGGTTAATAATCATTGGGTCCCATCTTTGGTTAGAAGGATTTCATTTAGTAAATAAGAAGGCACATTTATAATTTGGTTAGTAATCATTGGGTCCCATCTTTGGTTAGATGGGAATGATAGTAATGATGATTTTACTTTTATAGAAATGATGATCATATTTAATGAGCGTTAAATGATTTAAACATTGGAAAAAAGGCTTTTGTATTTCAAATTTTCAATTAAGAATTTCAAATGACAATGATAATTGTTCTATTGAAAACCTTAGATAAGGGAGATGAATATGATTAGGAAAGGTATGACACAATGAATTAATTCCTTATTGTTGATAATAAAATTTTAGAGTGATCGATTAGTATAGACATAGGTGAGATATCACAATTAATTAAGCGTCTTTTGTTTTAATTAGTTGTGGAACTACATGTTACATTATGAATGTCAATAAAAGTGTGTTTATAGAAGGTTTATGTAATAGTTTTAATTAAGCACGTGATTTGCATTTAGTATTCAACCTAAAATGTTTTAAGGATAATTTTGAATGTTGATTAAATTACAAATCCATGCACAAGGTGCGCAACGTAAGATTAAGTAAATTTTAGTATTTACATAATTATTTCTTATGGCTTTGACATAAATCTTGAGAATTAGTGTTAGTCTCTAAGTGGTTGATGGATGAAATAGTGTTGATTCATAAATGATGTATGAGAGTTATAACTTGACATTATATTTTAGTCCTTATATATTGATTATTCATTCTTGTATAGGTGTATTATACTTTTAGTTCCTTAATGTTGATTTTAGTATTGAATTAACTAGGTTGGTTATGGGTATAGATATCTTCATGTTTCCTCATAACGAATGTCAGTCCTGAGACCTTAAATGGTCAAAATTAATCGGATGAATCCTGGACTTGAGCGTTGATTATGTGTCTTGAAGATCCTAACCTTGCAAGGTAGGATTAGGCGGATAGATGTTGTTTTCTTACTATCTTTTGTGTGATCTATTGTTAATGATCTCATATGTTAGACTTATTAATTGCTACTTGATAAACAAATCATGATCATGTTGGGAATTGATCTTGACTAAGAGAAATGATGTTGATAAAGATAATATCGATTACCTATTGCTATCTTTGTATATTAATCGTCTATGTTTATGAAATTGTTGTATTGAACAATTCTTAACTTGTTTCAAAAAAAAAATTGCTACCTCGTTATATTAGCTCACTAGGGTATGTTACATATGGTATCAGAGCAGGGTTCAACTCTGTGATACCAAACCCGTTAGGCCTTCCACTATTTTATAAATTATAGTTAAAGGTGTATCACTAATGCAAATTGATTTTTGTTCATGATAGGTATCATGGTTAGAGGACGTTGTAACATCCCCTGTCGTTACGACTACATGAGACGAAAACCAAGAGAAAAACTTTTTGCAGGAAGGTAACAACGACAACAATTAATCAACACAACTTGATGACGAACACAACGAGCGCAAATCAGGCAACAAACAACAATGACCCAACACACTAGCACATCATGCAACTGGATGAAACATGCGATACAATAGACAATTAAAACAACTACTCGCCTGACACAAGCAAGACCACGCCTACAAGAAAAAGGGAAACGTCAACAATCCCGACACAATTGTTGCAACGAGCAGTAACTAGAAACCTCTATGGTGAGAAAAACAATCACAATAAGGCATGACAAATCCAAGTACCAACATCAATTACAATGAACAAAACACCCACATCAGGAGGTGCAAGACTATGGCTAGGTTATCATTCGCATATATCATTTAGGAGTCATGCCGTCATAAGGCGTCATGCCGTCGTAAGGTGATAGGCGTGACAGTGGCCATGTTGCAACATATCATATCTAGACCTTTAACCCAAGAAAAATCCCTCGGGCTAAGAGACTGAAATATATGTCAATAAATAAACGAAGACTATAACCAAGCACCCAATAAACAAGTCAACAAGACGCCAAGTGACATCATTCAAATTTAAATTCCGCAACTAACTGAAGGACTTCTAGTTTCCTTCAAGGAAATCAGATGTGGTGTAATAACTATGACCAACCACCATTTACAATTCAACTTAAGGCACAACGAACATATTAACCAATTAATTGCTAAACTATTTATCAATTTAGCCAATAAAACTATTAAACTACTAAACCCTCAACCATTAATCTTGCGCAATCCATTAAACTATTACACAATAAACCATAAACCATTAGTTCATAACTCATTATGACTAAGTGCAAATGTGGGAACCATTACCATTGCAATTAATCAATTAATCTAATACCATTGCAATTAAGCAACTAATACATTATCATTGTAGTTGTTTCCATTTAAGAAATTAATCTATTGTGGAAAAGTAAAGAACTGATATATAAGACTGATAATCAACCAATCACTATATAAAACTATTGATTTATTCTTGTGAAATTCAAGGGTTGATCTATAAAAACAATTAATTATTGATGCAAAAGTTAAAAGACTAAAAAATAACAACTTAGAGCATTCCTTCCAGTCCTCAGTCACACTCTGCGTCGTCAATGACTGTATAATAAAAAATGTTTCTATGACACTCAATGCGGTCAAGGCTGGGAGAATTCGAAGGGATAGTTGGAGCCAGGCAACGTTGTCATTGTTTTATTCTTGAAGTGATGGTTGGATGTTCTAGGCATGATTGTCGTATCCTTTTCAAGAGGTGGTTGTAAATTTATGTTTATTTAGAAATTGAATATATAAAGAAAATTTAATACAGACTTTTCAATTGAATAAATAAAGAATATGTAAAAAATCTACGATTTCCATACTAACTTTGTGTAGAATATATAAAGAATAAAATAGCCAGCGCAGAAGGTATGAAGATATACACAAATTCTCCCAGATATATGAGGAACATTTACTATTGACATAAAAAGCATTTATGTAGGAATATAATGATTATAAAAACTACATCATGCATACACCTCAAAGAATCAAGCAAGGCTAGTCTATAGGCCACATGCCCCTTCTTTTTCACAACCTTGAAAGGTCCCATGAACCTAGGAGATAGTTTAGCACCCTTTCCAAACTTGATAGAACTCTTATTCAGTTTCACCTGGAAGAAGACTCGATCGCCAACTTCATAACTACGATCGACACGATGCACATCGACATAACTCTTTTGTTGATCCTACGTTTCTTTTATCCTTTGTCTTATTGTTTTCATTTGATCTTCCATTTCTTGGATTGCTTCTGGTCCCACCAGAACCATATCCTCAAGCTGATCCAAACTCAAGGCATCTGACACGGTCGCCCATAAAGAAACTTGAAAGACACCATCTTAATGGTTCTATGATAACTGTTGTTATATGTGAATTCTACCAGTGGAAAGAATTCTTCCCAACGCTTATGTTGGTCCATCATGTACATGCGCAAAATATCCTCCAAGATTTGGTTTGTTCGTTCAGTCTTCCCGTCTATCTCCGAGTGATACGCGGTACTAAAGTTAAGTTGGGTTCCCAAGGCCTCTTGGAAACTAGTCCAAAATCATGCAGTAAACACTGATCCTTGATCGGATATAATCCTCTTAGGCACGCCATGCAGCCTCACAATATCACTGATGAAAACTCTAGCTAAGTCAGGTGCCTGATATGTCATATGCACTCTTCGCCAGAGTGTCAACTTCCATAAAAACTGAGTCATGTATCTTTGTCGTCAGTGGAATTCCAACAATGAAATCCATCGAAATGACCTCCCATTTCAATTTCAGAATAGTGTGTGGTTGTAGTAATCCTATCAGATGTCTATGTTCATCCTTCACATACTGACATTCTAGACATCCGACAACGTAGTTGACTATGTATGCCTTCATTCCTTTCCAGAAGAATAAGGGTTTAAGGTGTTCCCTCATCTTCGTGACTCCAGGATGATCCATGTACACTGATCTATGAGCCTTGTTTAGGATCAAA
The DNA here is from genome assembly GCA_032191745.1 of Picea mariana. Lineage (NCBI taxonomy): Eukaryota > Viridiplantae > Streptophyta > Pinopsida > Pinales > Pinaceae > Picea > Picea mariana. Next base: position 257,866 of record JASDQU010735289.1, read on the forward strand.
CTTCTCAACTCGTCATTGGGTGGCATGTAAATTAGACCTTTAAATCTCAATAATCCATCATTGTCCACCGTAAATCCCTCAAATTTTGGTACCATCATTGTGTTTTGTATGATAAAATCCTTGACCTGTTTGTACCAGTCATCGTTGCACTGTAAAGTTAGGATATTTTCACGTAGATTTTTCGGAAGAGGCACCACTAAAAGGATGTGTGGTATATGATTCAACGCATCCACCACTCTGTTCAATGTTCCTTTTATGTAAGTAATCTCAAAATCGTACTCGCTAAGCAATTTTGACCAACGCCGTTGTCGCGCGTTCAAGTCGCTTGGCGTAAATATGTGTTGTAGTCCACAGTGGTCCATTTTTAGTTCGAATTTCCATTCAATAAGGTAGTGTCTCCAAAATCTCAAGGAATATACAATGGCTAACAACTCCAAATCATGTGTTGCATAGTTCTCCTCATGTATTCTCAACTTCTTGAGATGTAAGCGATCACTCGATCATCTTGCATCAAGACTCCGCTTAAGAATTCCTTGGATGCATCAGTGAATACCAAGAAGTTCGCGTCCATGTCAGGGACCTTTAGTGTTGGTGATGTCATCAACAACTCCTTGATCCTCTTAATTGCATCCGCGGATTTATTGGTCCAAACAAATTTATTGTTCTTCTTCTGCAATTCCATAATCATATTTTCTATCTTCGAAAAACCCTCAATGAATCGTCGATAGTATCTCATTAAACCCATGAAGCTATGCACTTCTGGGACATTCATTGGCACATGCCATTCCATAATACCCTTGACCTTTGTTGGATCCACAGTGATACCTTCGTTGGAGATGACATGCCCTAAGTAGTGAATCTTTGATTGATAAAATGAGCATTTAGACAATTTCCCAAATATTGTTTTCTCTCGTAGACACTGTAGTACCAAGCGTAAGTGCTCGTCGTGCTCCTCCATCATTTGAGAGTAAATAAAAATATCGTTAATGAATACTTGGATGAACCTGCCCAAGTATTCGTGGAACATTGCATTCATCAAACTCATAAATACCCAGGGGAATTTATCAGTCCAAAAGGTAAAACAATAAACTCATAATGTCCAAACCTCATCTTAAAGGCGGTCTTAGGTATTTCATCCTCCTTGATCTGTAACTGGTGATACCCTTATCGCAAGTCGATCTTTGAAAACATTGTCACACCCTTCATCTGATTAAATAGATCATCAATCCTTGGCAACTGATATTGATTCTTGATTGTTGCCTTGTTCAATTGATGATAGTCAATGCAGAGTCTCCATGACCCATCCTTCTTCTGTATGAAGATAACTGGCACACCCCACATTGACACACTTGGACGTATAAGTCCTAGGTCCAACAACTCCTTCAATTGCATTTTAAACTCTTGTAACTCCGGGGTCGAAATCCAATAAGGATTTCTTTATATCGACTGTTCCATTATACCTTCCCTCTAACCTTTTGTTTGGCTCCTGAATCCAGTTCTACAAATCTAAAATCATCTTGTTCGATTTCCTTTACTTTAATTCATTTTAGCACTTCCCCAGAAATGAAACTCTCTGTAGCACTTGGATCTATCAAAATACCAAGGTTTTGGTCAGTGACGGTACCTGACATCTCGAGCACAGTCGTCTGGTGCTCTACCTGGTGGTTATTCACCGCTGCATGAATCCGATGGGCCTTGCCAAAATATCCCACGGTAGTGGGCCCGACTGTTCCAGATGCTTTGTTCCTCTCCACTGGGTAGTCAGGTTGGTAATGTGGCTCCCCACATGTCCAACACCCTTTATTCGGTCTAGTATTCCTGGTACCTGAAGTAGAAGCTAACGGCCCATCGGCCTAGAACCCTAGTTTGTTCTACTGAATAGGTATAAACCATTGCAGTTGCTAGTGTTGTGGTCCTCGATAAGGAGTCCACTGCTGAGGAGAGGGTCACTGAGGTGTAGTGGAAGTGGATCCTCTCTAGAAGCCATGATATCCTGGTGAATGTCTAGTTGGGGTTTGATGCTACTGCACACTAGAATATGCATGTCCTGCTAGTCTCACTGGAGTCCTACTTTGACCCCCACTAATAAGCTCCTCCTCTAATATAAGGGCCTTATGAACAACATCGTGGAAGGTTTGAGGAATCAAAATCCTAACCTTTGCATGAATGCTGACATTAAGGACAAAAATGAACTTTTTGACCTTAAGTTTCTCGATATTCAGGTGCAGAGCATACTGAAGCAGCTCCATAAAACATGCCTCGTACTCAGGCACCATACGACCGCCCTGTCACAAGGCGTTGAACTCATTGAGCTGACACTCAATGAATTTTGCAGATAGACAACTCTCTCAGAATTGTTCCTCGAACAATTCCCATGAATCGTCTTCAACGACCATGTTCAATAGCGCCAGAAGTGTCTTCCACCATAGAAGAGTGCTCCCCTTCAATTGAAAGACCATCCTGCAGACATTCATGCTGGAAGTTGTAATCGCGAAGCGTGAAGCACATCGCCTGGCTCTCTAGGCATGCCTCGATGGCTGAGACATCCACGACACTCATGGACTTGAGAACTTATCCCTCTCGAGTTCTCAATGAATTATAATGGTACTGTTTGGGGTGCGCTGTGGATCCTTAGGGGTACAGGTGCTTTGGCCTCATCTCAGTATAGATGGTGAATCAAGGCCTTTGAAATTCTTTGGAAGGACCTTGGAAGACTATCATCATCCCTTACAACAATCGAATCCAGCCCAAGGACTTGTTCTTCTCCATGGGGGTTAGACTCTGAGGGCGTGGAAACTTCTAGAGGCATCGCACCTCCTTCCACAGTAGCACATTGTGAACCTCTTTGGCGTCCTCTAGTCGAGATCACCGCATGGACATGTTAATGTTTTAATTAGCGTTAGGTTATTACTCAAGGGTTTACTTCAATGGAAAGCATGGAAATCCACAATCCCAGGGTTGAACCCGCTCTGATACCATATGTAATGTCCCCCATCATTACGACTACATGCAATGAAAAACAAGAGAAAAAGTTTTTGCAGGAAGGTAACAATGCCAACAATTAATCAACACAACTTGATGATGAACACAATGTGCGCAAATCAGGCAACGAACAACTATGACCCAACACACTAGCACATCATGCAACTGGATGAAACATGTGATACAATAGACAATAAAAATGACTACTCACTCGACACAAGAAAGACCATGCCTACAAGAAAAATGGCAATGTCAACAATCCCGACACAACGGCTTTGACGAGCGGTAACCAGAAACCTCTACGGTGAGAAAAAAAATCACAATAAGGTGTTACAGATCCAAGTACCAACATCAATTACAATGAACAAAACGCCCACATCGGGAGGTGCAAGACTCTGGCCAAGTTATCATTCGCATCTATCATTCTAGGCGCACAAAGATCCCCTCATCAAGAGTCATGCCATCACAAGGCGATAGGCATGACAGTGGCCATGTCACAACATATCATATCTAGACCTTTAAACCAAGAATAATCCCTCACGCTAGGAGACCAAAATATCTGTCAATAAATACACAAAGATTATACCCAAGCACCCAATCAACAAGTCAACAAGACACAAGGTGACATCATTCAAATTTAAATTGCACAACTAATCGAAGGACTTTTGGTTTCCTTCAAGGCAATCAGATGTGGTGTAACAACTATGACCAACCACCGTTTACAATTCAACTTAAGGCACAAGGCACATAGTAACAAATTAACTGTTAAACTATTTATCAATTTAGCTAATAAAACTATTAAACTACTAAAACCTCAACCATTAATCTTGGGCAAGCCATTAAACTATTACACAATAAACCATAAGCCATTAGTTGTTAACTCATTATGACTAAGTGCAAATGTGAGAACCATTACAATTGAAATTAATCAATTAATCTAATACCATTGCAATTAAGAAATTAATCCATTATCATTGCAACTATTACCATTTAAGCAATTAATCTAGTGTGGCAAAGTAAAGAATTGATATATAAGACTGATAATTAAACAACCACTATATAAAACAATTGATTTATTGTTGCAAAATTAAAGGGTTGATCTATAAAACAATTAGTATATAAAAAAAATTAATTATTGATGCAAAAGTTAAAAGACTGGAAAATAACAACTTAGAGATTTCCTTCCAGTTCTCAGACACACTCTACATTGTCAATGGTTGGATGATAAAAACCATTTCTCTGACACTCAGCATGGTCAAGGCTGGGAGAATTCGAAGAGACAGTTACAACCATGCAACGTTCTCATTGTTTTATTCTTGAAGTGATGGTTGGATGTTCTAGGCGTGATTGTCGTATCCTTTTCAAGAGGTGGTTGTAAATTTATGTTTATTTAGAAAGTGAATATATAAATAAAATTTACTACATACTTTTCAATTGAATAAATAAAGAATATGTAAAAAATCTACGATTTCCATACTAACTTTGTGCAGAATATATAAATATTAAAACAACTAGCGCAGAAGGTATGAAGATATCCACAAATTCACCCAGATATATGAGGAACATTTACTATTGACATACAGAGTAATTATGCAGGAATATAACGATTATAACATCCAACGCAAAAGGTATGAATATATCCACGAATTCACTGAGATATATGAAAAACATTTACTATTGACATACATAGCATTGATGCAGGAATATAACGATTATAACAACCAATGCAAAAGGTATGAATATATCCACGAATTCACCCAAATATATGAGGAACATTTACTATTGACATACAAAGAATTTATGAAGGAATATAACGATTATAATAGTCAATGCAGAAGGTATGACGATATCCACAAATTCACTCAGATATATGAAGAACATTTACTATCGACATACAGAGCATTGACCCAGGAATATAACGATTATAACAGCCAGCACAGAAGGTATGAAGATATCCATGAATTCTCCCAGATATATGAAGAACATTTATTATTGACATACAGAGCATTTATGCAGGAATATAGATTTAATTTCAACTCTCAGAATTGACTAACTTCATGGGTGAGAATCAAGTCTAAACCTTACTGTAATGTGTGGCAAGAGAGAGTGTCAATCAAACACCGTCATCCATTTTCATATTTCACTCAATATGATAAAAAAAAAATGAGATGAAGAAAAATTATAACAATGGCGGTATCAATAACCAAGGCGAACAACAATTCCATAAGAGCCATTCCTCCATTCCATTTGCATTGGTTACATAGAAATTTTTGAGACAATTCTTCACATAATTAATATTGAAATTGAATTTAACAATTTCAAAATTTCTAGTAGATTTCCACTCCTACAAAATTTTGAACTAGATCAAGAACATGATTATTATCACATTAGCCAAGAAAAATTTCCATACATGTTTAATATACACTTAAACTTTTATTACACAATATAAAACTACAAATCAAATACCCAATAATGATAACACAGATTAAAACTGATTTAATGAAAATACTCACAGGCAGTGGATTCTGTCAATAAAAACATAGATGAAAGACAGTTCGGATCCCCAAGAATTTACACTATCACAGAGTAAAGAAGAGGAATTTTTTTTATACATAGTAAGGAATTTGTTGGGCAGATAAATTATCCTTCACTTATTATCCATGCATAGGAAAGCAGGGCATTTGAATATAAATCATTAACACCGGAGTGAAAGACAGTTGATTTGGCTCCTAGCCGACTAATCAGGCACAGACTAATAACTTAAAGGATAAAGGAATGGAAGATAAAAACGCAACAAAAAACAAGCTCAAAAACATAAAATTTGAGTGACCCTTTTGCAATTTCACACGACACACTATCGCCTAGATAGAAATTCATATGCATAACTAAGCGAGCTTTTTCTTTTAACAAAATCTACACAAGCGAGCTTTCAATAATAAATAAATGCATGAACAAGAAATTAAGCTATAATTCAATATAAATTATGCACAAGTGTACCGTAGCCAATTACGAAGAACCAGAAGTGGTTGTCCTGCGCTCACGCTCCGTCCAACTCTAACTTGCCAACCGATGAGACCTCACCGGTACCTCCCAGCCAACTCTAGGGGCACTCTTCTTCCTCATGATCCCCCCAAGCTACAAAGGGGCCACGCACACAATACCAGAGAATGCTAGCACCCAGCTTGCCTCGCAAGGTCAAGATACCACTCGTTACCCGAGTTGGGTATCTGAACTCGCACAAGAGAAAGTTCAGTCAAGATAAAATTTTAGAAGTGTAACGTTACACAAGCCAGATATGATCTACACTCCTCCTCTTCCATCCATTTGATAGAGTTTTAAGCCATCAGTTTCCCAAAACCCTCATTAGATTCATTTTTCATTTATTTAATTAGGAAAAACCTCCTCCGTACACATGTCACCTGATCCCCTAGTTGCACCAGAAAATCAATTTTATTAATTAATTAATTATTCCTATTTCCCTCACGCACCTAAAACATTCCTAAAAATGCTCCTCAGTGTCCCAAAATTCCCTTACAATTCTTAAATGACTTACGTCTTACTTAATTCCTAGTTGAGTTCATAAATAGAAAGTTTCAAAGGCAATATTCCTTACTAAGTTAGACATTCATCTTTTTATTTAAGTTTCCTTTTTCTTTTAAGTTTCCCCCTTTTTCGTTTTTAACTAAAAAAAATCAATTTAGCAAGTGTTGATAAAAACAATTGTTTACCCTTTTTCCTTTTTAACTAAAATCAATTTAGCAAGTGTAGATAAAAACAACCATTTACCCTTTTTCCTTTTTAACTAAAATCAGTTTAGCAAGTGTAGATAAAAACAACCAATTTCCCTTTTAATAAATTTAATCCTCCATTATAATTGTTTTTTTACTTTAATAATTAAGTTTGAATTTCTTACCCCCCTTATTGTCACATGTTTATTTATTTTTTCTTTATCCACTTGTTCTACTTAGACCTAGGTTATAATTTCACTAGGCTGGGCAACAAGTTTTTTTTTAAGGGAAAAATTCTTATTAAACTTTACTTGTCACGCCATTCATTTTAAGGTCGACCAGGTCCTAAGGAGGCATAATTTTCTAGGAACTATGTTTATTAAATTATCATAGTTAAAATCATGATGTGCCCTTCAGGACGCCTACGTGCTCCAAGGGCACCACTCGCCTCCTTCCGTTTTCTTTGCACGACATGCCCTTCAAGACACACTACATGCTTCAAGAGTGTCACTCGCCTCTTTATATTTCCTTTGTGCAAGGTTCCCTTCAAGATGAACTACGTGCTCCAAGGGTGCCACTCACCTCTTTCTGTTTCCTTTGCACGACGTTCCCTTCAATACGCACTATGTTCTCCAAGGGTGCCACTCGCCTCTTGATTGAATTTGGTAGACGTCAAACCCATGGAATCAATACTCTGTCAGGTGATCTTGTGGGAGACTAAGGTCCTCTAAGGCATAAGGCCCCTGCCTTATTGCATGCCCCTTAGAATCATCGTGAGAGACTGTCACAGTCTACCCTCACAACATCATGGGTCTTCTCGAACTAGGTAATCGTTAACCTACAGTTCGAGCCATGGTGAGAATTCTAGTAGGCTGTGGAAGGGTTGCTGCCATGCCTCTCCCTCAATGTCTCTGGTTATCGTGCATGACCCCTCTACTCCAAATGTGATTCTGGTTGGTAATCTATCGTCATACTGCATCCATCAATGAATCATGTCAGAAATAATAATCCATCATCATAACATCTAATCATATGTACATATGTCACATCAACAACATTCAAACCCTAACCGTCCACTCCCTGACTCGATATAGAGTCCAAGGGGTTTCATCGATGCCTCTGCATCCTCAATGTCCAGAGTCCTACACACTCAGGAGAACCCAGTCAGTAGCACCTGTCTATGTAAATACAACAAAATAATCATTTTATCAAATCCACAATATCTCATAATCATAATCAATACAACCAATAGTATAATATCCTGGATCACTTGCACGCAAGTGTCCTCAAAGAATAAGTTCGCTCAGTGCACGCAAGAGAAGGATGTTACAAACGCAATATGAGTAGATGTCAGAGTGCAGGAGGAAGAGTTGTGCTTTCTCTGTGTGCATCCACGCCAGAGGGATATGCTCCATAGGGAGATGCAAAAACTATTGAGCAGGAGTAGGTTGTAGTGCGAGATGTGGTAGGTATGATGATATCCTTCCAGAGGATGTTAGAGGCATTGATAAACCTACTTGATCGATATGAGTGTAGAGAGTTTGTGCCCAATGAGGGTTCACAATTCCCTCCAGTAGTTAGTAGCAATGTACATAGAGAACTCGAGAAAGTGAAATTTCTCGAGTTCTAGGGTGCCACGAACGGCTTAGTCGCCAAGGCATGGTTGGAGAACATGGAAATGTGCTTTGCACTACACAATTACACATCCAACATGAAGGTCCACATGGATTTATTTCAACTAAAGGGGAGTGCACTTATTTGGTGGAAGACACTATTACCTCAACTAAACATGGTCGTTGAAGACGTGTCATGTGAATTGTTCGAGGAACAATTCCGTGAGAGGTACTTGTTTGATGAATTCATTGAGTGCCATCTTAATGAGTTCAACACCTTACAGTAGGGTAGTCATACGGTACTGGAGTATGAGTCCAGGTACATGAAGCTACACATATATGCTCCACATCTGAACACTTAGAAAATAAAAGTTAAAAAGTTTGTGTTCGGCCTTAACTTCAACATTAGTGCGAAAGTGAGGATCTTGAAGCCTAAGACGTTGAACGATGCAATTCAGAATTCCCTCATTGTTGAGGAAGAGATTAACAATGGGGGTCAGAGTAAGACTCCTTCCAGGAAGAAAGGATCTGCTCCACCTAGAGCACTGCAGCATTAGACACTCATTAGATAGACTTCTAGGCACTGTGATATGCATAGAGGACCTATATTCTCAACACTGTGTCGATAAAATCCTCATTGAAGGACTCCATATAGAGAATCAAAACAACAACATCAATGTCATCCACAAAAACAACATCATTTTAGATATGTTCTACGGTACAAACCAGGACCACAGATTCCTAGGCCAACATTGTCTACTTCTGGGACTAGGAGCACCAGTCCAAAGAATGGATGTTGGACATGTGGGGAACCCCACTACCAGAGAGACTGTCCTATTGAGAAGGAAAGATTTTTTGGATCATCAGAACCTACTAAATTTGGACATTTGGGAAAGTCCCATAGGATTCATGTAGCAATGAATAACTACCGGAGTGAGCATCAGTCTACAGTTCTCGAGACATCAGGTATGATCATTGATCAACAACTTAGTATTTTAATAGATCCATGAGCTATTGAGAGTTTTATATCTAGTGTTGCACTTAAAAGAATTAAGGTAAAGTTAGTTTATAAAGATGATTTTAGATACATAGAATTGGCATTGATAGCCAAACAAAAAGTTGGAGGAAAGGTGATGGATTGTGGCATTAATTTGGGTGATGTTTTCACAAATGTAAACATTTATGTCATGATCTTAGGATATTATGTCATTGTAATTGGAATGGATTGGTTAGAATCACACGATGCAATACTTAACTACAAGATGAAACAATTAAGTTTGACAAATGATTTGGGACATAGTAGAGTAATTGTAGGAAGAAACTGAGGAGTGTCATTAATATTTATTTCTTCCCTATAATTACAAAAACGTATGCATAAGGGATGTAATTTATATGATATCTTAGTTCTTAACAAAAAGGGGGACACAAAAGGATTATTAAATATTCCCGTAGTATCGGAGTTTTCCAATGTATTTCCATAGGAACTACCAGGTTTACCACCATAAAAAGAATTAGAGTTTACCATAGATTTGAAACCTCAAATAGAACCGATTGATAGGATTCCATATCGGATGTCAACACTTGAATTGCAAGAGTTGAAAATGAAATTGAAGGAGCTATTAGACTTGGGACTTATATGTCCAAGTGTGTGCACCAGTTATTTTTGTTAGAAAGAAGTATGGATCATGGAGGCTTTGCATTGAATATCGTCAAGTAAACAAAGCCACGATCAAGAACCCGTATGCATTGCCAAGGATTGATGATTTATTTGATCATATGAAAGGAGAAACTACGTTTTCAAAGATCAAATTGAGATAGGGATATCATCAGTTGAGAATCAAAGAGGAATATATCCCTAAGACCGCGTTTAAAATGAGATTCAGACACTATGAGTTTATTGTTTTACCTTTTGGGTTGACAAATTCCCCAAGTGTATTCATGAGTTTAATGAATGGGGTGTTCCTAGAATAATTGGACAAGTTTGGATGAGTATTTATCGATGACATATTGATTTATTCTTAGATGAAATAATAGCACGACGAACACTTGAGATTGGTTTTACAGTGTCTAAGAAAAAATAGGTTGTATGGGAAGCCATCAAAGTGTTATTTTTACCAAATGAAGATTCATTATTTGGGACATATCATATATGAAGAAGGTATCATTGTGGATCCAATGAAAGTAGAGGATATTATGAATGGATAGCACCAATGAACGTACAATAAGTACGTAGTTTTATGGGTTTAGCAGGTTATTATCAACGCTTTGTGGAAGGATTTTCCAAGATAGAAAATCCATTCACGGAATTGCAGAAGAAAAACAAGAAATTTGTATGGCCATATAAATTTGCGAAAGCATTTCAAAATCATAAGAGTTGTTAAAAACAACACCGATAATAAAAGTCCCTAATGTGGAAAAGGAATTCTTGTTATTCATGGATGCATCCAAGGAAGGTTTAGGTGGAGTATTAGTGCAAGACGGTCGAGTGATCGTTTACATTTTAAGAAAACTAAGAAGGCATGAAGAGAATTATGCAAAACATCATTTGGAGTTATTAGAAATTGTTTATGCCTTACGAGTATGGATATATTATCTCATTGGATGAAGATTTGAATAAAAAACTAACCACAATGAATTGCAACAAATTTTTACTTAGAGTGAACTAAACGCGCGACAAAGTCGTTGGTTAGAACTACTTAGCGAGTATGATTTTGAGATCACTTACATTAAATGAACGATTAATAGAGTAGTAGATGCATTGATTCAAAGACCATGCATATTCTTAGTAATACCTCTTAAGAAAAATCTTCAAGAAAATATTATAGCATTACAGATTGACGATGACTGGTACAAGGAAGTTAAGGACCATATCGAACAAAATACCATGATGGTACCTAGGTATGAAGGTTATTCATTTGAAAAGGATGGATTGTTTAGGTATATCGATAGAATATATGTACCTCCTATTGAGGAATTGAGAAATTTGATTTTGAATGAAGCTCATCGACCAGTGTACATGGCTCATCTTGAAGTCACGGAGATGAAGGCTGACCTAAAACCTTTATTCTTTTGTAAAGAAATGAAGAATGATATAGTAAATTACGTGGAGAGATGTCTTGAATGTTAGTAAGTGAAGGCTGAACATAGACATCCAACGAGACTGTTACGGCCACATGCAATTCCTAAATCGAAATGGGAAGTCATTTCAATGTATTTTATTGTTGGATTGCCACTAACGAAAATGAAACATGATTCTATTTTTTTGGTCGTAAACACTTTGACGAAAAGTGCACACTTCATTCCAGTTTGTACGACATATTAGGTGCTATACATAGCTAGAATTTCTTTTAGAGAGATCGTGAGGTTGCACAGTGTACAAAGAAAGATCATATCTGATCGAGCATCGATGTTCATTGGATGATTTTGGACTCGTTTCCAAGAGGCTTTGGGAATGCAACTGAATTTTAGTACAACATATCACCCCGAAATAGATGGAAAAATTGAAAGCATGAATTAGATTTTAGAGGATATGCTTCGAATGTATGTGATGGATCAAAAAAAATGTTTGGAATAATTCTTACCATTGGTAGAATTCATGTACAACAACAATTACCAGAGTTTGATTAAGATGGCACCTTTTGAGTTTCTTTATGGATGACTGTGTCAGACACCTCTGAGTTGGGATCAACTAGAGGATAGGGTCCTGGTGGGACCGTAAGTAATCAAAGAAATGGAAGAGAAGATGTGAACTATAAGACAAAGGATTAAATAAGAACAAGATCGACATAATAGTTATGCTAATGTGCATCACATTGACTACAATTATGAGGTTGGTGACAAAGTTTTCTTGCGGGTGAAACCGCATAAGAGTTTGATCGAGTTTGGAAAGGGTGCTAAACTCTCTCCTAAGTTTGCGGGACCTTTCAAAGTTGTAGAAAGGAAATGACCCACGGCTTATCGACTAGCCTTTCCCAATTCTTTAAGGCGTATGCACGACGTATTTCATGTATCTATTTTGTGACATTATATTTTAGAATATGTCACATTTTATTGACTTGAGTTCTTTGCAGGTGTCGAACGAGGGTGCTCTTGTGGCGGAGCCAATCCACATACTAGAAAATTGCACTCAATAACTACAGTGTTGAATAGTCGATCAGGTCAAGCTCCAGTGGGACAATTATAGTCCACACTCAGCTACTTGGGAGGACGCATATGAGATGTGTCACAATTTTCCTTATTTGTTTGATAGATTAGATATATAGATTAGTGTCAGATATTATTATTACTTTGATTATTAGATTGTACAAACTTCAGGATGAAGTTTAAAACAAGAGGGGGTGTATGTAACATCCAGTTCCACTAATGATATTTTTATACTAACTTATTCTTTGAGGACACTTGCGAGCAAGTGATCCGGTTGTGATACATTATGATTATGCTTTGATTATGAGTTATACTGTGATGTCATTGAGATTTATAGGTTATTTTTAGATGTATAAGTGACATGTATTATGATGAGTTTTCCTGAGTGTGCAGGAAATGTGACAGGTTGAGGATGTTGATGGAATCAATGGAATTCCTTAGACTCTAGATTGATTCAGGGAGTGGACCTGTATTTTGGTTTGAGTAGTTGATTTACACGGATTTGTTATATGATGATTCAATAGGGATATTATGCATATGGATTATTTACATTTTCCTTGTCAGTGGATGTAGGAATGGTGACGATTTCTAATATGACTCACATATGGAGTAAAGGGGTCATTCACAGAAACCAGACAGATGAGGGAGAGGTGTTGCAGTGTCCCTGTCACAACCTACTAGCACTCCCACTATGACCCGAACGAAGGTTAATGATTACCTTGTTCTAAGAGGTCCATGATGTCATGAAGGAAAACTGAGACAATCACTCGTGAATAAGTTTAAGGGGCGTACAATAAGGAAGAATCATTATTCTGTAGAAAACCCCTTAGTTTCTCACAAGGTCAACCAATGGAGTGTTAACTCCAAGCGTTTGACAAACTTCCAAAATAGTCAATGGCGAGTGGCACCCTTGGAGCACGGAAGTGCGTCTTGAAGGGCATGCCATGCAAACAAATTGGTGATTCAATAAAAATATTAAAAGGCCTAGAAAATAAAATAAAAATGCTTAGACCTTGTTAGAAAAGAGCATACAACTAATTAGTAAATTAAACTAGAAAACTAACAAGAGTCTAAGTCTAAGATGATTGACTAAATAAAACATTTAAACTGAATAAGGGAAGTTATACTCAATAATATTAGAAAAAGAGAATAAGAATAAAAGTTGGGTAGATGTACATGTGTGCATGAAAATAATAAAAAGGGATTTTTAAAATAAAAAGTAAATAAAAACATGAGAGAATAAGTGGTCAACATAGAGTTAGTATCTTAAGTCAGTCAACCACTAGTCCTAACTAAAATAAGACTCCTAATCAAACAAACTAAAATTTAGTTAGCGGACACAAAATTATTGAGGAATTTGGGAACTAAGAGACAACTAGGAGGAAAAATAGGAATGAATTGGGGAATGTGAGGGAAAATGTCTATTTATTTAAAATAAAAAGAGAATTAACATGTGCAACTTTGGGGCAGTTTGACATGTGTAATGAGTGAATAATATTTAATTAAATTATTAAAAAATGATTATTTGTGCATGAGAGGACAAGTGTCATTGCAAAATTTCCTATAAATGAAATGGAGAGGAAGAGAGAACTTATCCTGATGTTGGATGAATGTTATGCTGCTAAATTTTTTATTAACTAAGTTTTCTTCTGGATATTTGGGCTCAAACTTGTGCAAGAGGTGGAAGCCTCTCCTTGTGAGGGAATGTTTGTGTTATTGAGTTTTGGTTTTGTGTGTGACCCCTTTGCGTCTCACGGGGCTAAGGGGGAAGAAGAGTACCCCTAGTGTCGGTTGGGAGGTATTGATGAAGTCTTAGTATTTGCAAGAGAAGTGAACGATTTGGACATTGCGAAAGTTTTAGTTGAGGATCATCTTCATCAATACCATTTTGGTCACAGTATTTTCATGTTAATGTAAGAAAAATAAGTATTGATTTATGTACTTTTTAGATAGGTAAGGAAATGTACGGTTATGCCTTTGTTTTCTTGTAAATTTATAGTAGTGTTTTATATAGTAGCAAGAATGGTAAATTGTAGAACATATGAATTAAAAAATAAACTATATCAATATGTAAATAGGTTTTAATAGATATGGAAATGAGCAATTGGTTAGTATAGTAATAAATTATAAATCAGAATAACCTATTGAATAAAAATATCGATTGTTCAATTGAACAACTCTTTTTTTTTGTTGAATCTAAATTTATGATGGGTACATCTTAAAAATTATGGACAATTTGGTCGAATCTAAACTTGCTAAATTTTTACCGAATATGTTTTTTCCATAAATCAATTATGCCGGTAGCGAATGTTCATTAGCTTGAATAATATAGGCGTTTGACGTTGGTGTCTTTATCACTAATGCACTAGTTGTCAAAGAATTCTTGTCATTAATATATAGTCATGTTTTAAATTAGATATCG
>JASDQU010735289.1:272803-308727 GCA_032191745.1 Picea mariana
TATATATATATATATATATATATATATATATATATATATATATATATATATATTGATTGAGTAAACTAGAAGAAAAACTATACGTTTTCTTCCTTCCCTCGTATTTATTCCTGTACTACCTGTCGGTTGGAAACTGGGTTTTATGATTAGTTCTTTTACCCATTAATACTTCTTAAATATCCATCTTTAACTTGGAAAATCTCCCTCTATAGAAGCTACTTCTCCTCTGATGTATGATAATTGTTGGATGAACGAGTTTCTAAAGATTAATTCATCACTGTAATTTTTTCGTTAAATATACACCTTACAGATTGATTGATAAAATGAAGCATCATTAGGATAGTTTAATCTCTAATTACTAGAACTTTGCCAGTGGCTCGCAGATAAATATCCCCTTGTAATTCATGTAACTAGTGACTAGTATACCATAAGACTTTGAACGTGGAAGCAAACCCTTCTGGATTTTGCACAGACTATTTGAGTTCATTAAGTACTGGAGAATGCAACCTAGACTTTATATTATCAGATTCAAAAATATAGAATGTTCCACGAAATCTACCTGACCGATAAGTTCTCATTATCAATGATGGAATCCTTCTCCTGCTATGAATCACCTCAAAGATTTGATTCACAAAAATACTCCTAGTTTTGACCCAATCCTTGATCAACTATGTGTTAACACTCACTTGCGTTGCCTTCCGATGCACAATTTATCCATTATTTTCGTGATTAAAGAATGCTTTTTTGTTGTTTCCAAACAATGTTTTCCCAACGGTTTCCCTACTTATCATCCCTATAATAATAGGAAATTTGCTTGAATCCACGCATGTAAACAAATTAAACCTTGAGCATACTGTGAACAAACAAAAAGGTAACCATTGTGTTCTTGAGTTGTGTTACCTTCATCGACCAATGTATCTTTTGATTTTGTTAGATGACATAATGATTCAGAGTGGGAAGGATCTCCAGATACATGCGATACTGTAGTTCCCACGTTTCTTAGCAATTTCCAAGAGCCCTTTTAGTTGACATTTGGATGTTTTTTATTTACTGTTGGGATAAAATATCCCTTTTATTTATCTGGAGCTATCTAGTGTGAATCTCACCACTAGGATACTACACCCTAAATACCATAACTGTTTACCATGGAAAGAAAACCGCCTTTTGCAAAAAATTGATTCCAATTTTTGTGTAACTGGGGTAAGGTCTCTCCGCATTGACGACTACGCTAAGTCATGTTTCAACACTTAACCCATCGTCATCTTATGGTTAGTGTAACGTCCCTCTCTTGCGTTCACCTAATCTGACTTATTCTTTTAGGACACTTGCGAGCAAGTGATCTGGTTCATTATATGATTGATTTCTTAGCTTATGGATTCTGATGTTGAGACTGTGGATTATGATGTCATGTTATGTTATCATGTATAAATAGGTGATATTGATTTGTTTCTCCTAAGTGCGCAGGACTCTTGACAGATTGAGGATGTTGTTGGCATCGATGGACCTCCTTGGACTCTGGATCGAGTCGGGGAGTGGAATGTATATGGTTTGAGTGTTTTTGTTATTTCATATGTGTCAAATGACTGGGTATATTATGATGTTGTTTATGGATCGCTGACATGTTCATTTATGGATGTAGGCTAACGATTGCTTGCTAATCATACTCACATTTGGAGTAAATAGGCCATGCACGACAACTAGAGATATTGAGGGAGAGGTGTGGCAACAACCCTACCACATCCTACTATCACTCTCGTCGTGGCTCAAACTATCGGTTAACGATTACCTAGTTAGAGAGATCCACGATGCCGTGAGAGCAGACTGAGACAATATCTCATGAAGATTCTAAGGGGTGCGCAATAAGGCAATGTCCTTATTCCTTAGAGGCCCTTAGTCTCCCATAAGGTCACCTGACGAAGTATTGACTCTAGGGGTTGGACAACTACCAAAATTAGTCAAAAAGTGAGTGGCACCCTTGGAGCACATAGTGGATCTTGAAGGGCACGTCGCATAAATGAAACATGAATAAAGGAGAGTAGCACCCTTGGAGCATGTAGTGCATCTTGAAGGGCATGTCGTGGTTTTAAAATTGGTAAGTCAATGAACCTATGTACCTAGAAAACAATATCTCATTTTGACTTGGGCAGCCTTAAATTAATTATGTATGAGTAAATTTTATTAATTATAATTTTGCTTAAAAACAATTTTGCTAAGCCTGATTGAAATTAGAGCATAGGTGAATTTCTTGATTTTTGCTAATCCTAAACAATTTTGCTAAGCCTAAAAAATTGCTTAAGACTGGTTTTTTATTCATCCCCCCTTTATTAATTGATTAATTTGCGTAAGGTTATGCTATCGGATTTTTCTTGTGGGAGTTGGGATACCCAACTCGAATAAAGAGTGGTAGCTCGACCTTATGAGGTGAGCTATGTGCTATCTTTTCTCTAGTTGTGCGTGTGGCCCCTTTGCGGCTCATGGGGCTATGGGGGAAGAAGAGTACCCCTAGCGTTGGATGGGAGGTACTGGTGAAGTATTCATGTTTAGCAAGAGATAGGACGTCCAGATTGCCAATTGACTAGGAACATCTCCAAGCCCAGTTCGTCAGTGACGGTAATTTCATTAAAATTTTAATTGTTATAATAATGGTCATGTATATCAAGTTTTATTTATGTTTTCCTTGGTTGTATTATAAGATTTGTTGTCAAATTTATGCAATTCCCAAGATGGGTGTAATATATAAGAAACTTGTTAAGACTGAATTATTTTCTAAATTCCAAAAACCTTTAAGGAATATCTTATTGCACTATTTCTATCTACTGTTTGTAGGCTTACTCTTAGATTGTTACCTCTATGTTCTTTTTAATTGCCCATCGCATTACCTCTCCCCTGGCATTTTTAAAAGTGGCTCGGTGTTTTTCATCTCACCTCTGCGTTTTATTTAAATGCCCAGAACATTTCATATGTGCTCTGCATTTTTGTTTGAACATTTTGTGGGTTTCTCTCTGCATTGGGAGACCCAAGGCGTTGCCCCCATCCTCTCTTTTACCCAACAAATTACTCAACTACATCTACGTTTTACTCTCCTGTACCTCTGCGTTTTTGGTGTAAAAACGTGCTCAGCCTGTGGGGGAATTTAGCCATAGTTTTTACTCTCCTATACCTTTGCGTTTTGGTGTAAAAACGTGCTCATACTATCGGGGAATTTAGACAGAGTTTTCACTCTCCTGTACCTCTACATTTTTGGTGTAAAACCGTGCTTAGACTGTGGGGGAATTTAGCTAGACTTTTTACCCTCCTTACCTCTGTGTTTTTGGTGTAAAAACGTGCTCAGACTGTGGGGGAAATTAGCCAGAGTTTTTACCCTCCTTACCTCTGCGTTTTTGGTGTAAAAACATGCTCATACTGTTGGGGGGATTTATCTAGAGTTTTTACCCTCCTTACCTCTGGGTTTTTGGTGTAAAAACGTGCTCCGAATGTTGGGGAATTTAGCCAAAGTTTTTACCCTCCTTACCTCTATGTTTTTGGTGTAAAAACGTGCTCCGATTGTGGGGAAAACCAGCATGCATTTTTACCATCTTCATCTTTGTGTTTATTTTATTTCTACACTTAGCAAGGCCAAACTTCAATCGTCCTCTGTGATTTTTCCCCCAAACATGCCCAACATATTACACCCATGCGCTTAGCACCTTACCTCCGTGAATTGTTGGTCTCTGTCAGATTATTACTGAATTTAATTGATGTGAATGGATGGTCTCTGTAAGACTTTTACTGAATTTAATTGATGTGAATGGTTGGTCTCTGTCAGTTTTTTACTAAATTTAATTGAGGATATTGGTTGGTCTCTGTCATTTTTTTACTAAATTTAATTGAAGAGAATGGTTGGTCTCTGTCAGATCCTTTTAAAAATATATTTTTCATAGGATTAAAAATTATGTTGTGATGAATAGATTGTCGATTATGTTATTGATGATTAGAATGTCGATTATGATATTGAAGCTTGGGTTAAGAGGGTTGTGAACCTTAGAAAGAGACCAATCAAGGAGTGATGATCTCAAGAGAGTCCACCATATACCTATTCATTTTTTTTCTAAATTAAAAGTTGTTCCAGAATCTAATCGAAGGACAACTAAAAGATAGAATGGATAATCCTTAATTTAAACAAATTTCCTTGTTTTGTTGAAACCTTTTTCCTTTAAATCCTTTCCCTTACACACACATTGTCTTGTAATGCTTCGATCCAGGGAACTTAGGATTTTCCTTAAAAGTTTTTACATTTACATTATCGTTGAAGACATGCATAAATTTGGGTATGATTTTTAAAATATTAATGGTTTCCTTTAAAATTGTTGAAATATAACTCAACTTTTATTTCTTCATAGTCATGTCTTAGGTGTAAATAAGATGAAGAATTGTCATTAAACAATAATAGATTAAAGTGAAGAAGATGTTGATAATGAGATAGAATTCATACTTTATTATTGCATAGATATATTTTGTATGTAATTATGAAGAAGAAGAGATAATCTAAACAACCTTAGTTATTTTGAAGAATAGTTTAAATTTTAGATCTTGCAAGATACAGAGGTTCGAGTATTGATTACATCTACCCTACGAGCTGAACACAGTATTATAATAGATAATGGCAAAGTAGAATAAGGGGATCGTAAGGACTTAAACCTTCAATTTACTCAAACAAAGTTAATGTGCTTGTAGTTATTGTAAGTTTTGATGACCACTTGTGCTCAAGACTTTAGGTGAGTGCGCAAGTCACTTTTTCTTAGGTAGTAGACTTGGTAATTATGATCATCATGTAATGTATGATAATATTGATTCTTAGAATTCTTGTGAAATTGAATTTTAGGTAATCACCGGGGATTAGATTTCGGGCTTCTTGCACAACAAATTTCATGTCATAAATTGAGTTATAGATTTTAGATTTTTGCGCAATTGGATTTTATATATTGAATGATGGGTTAAAAACCCTTACTGGCATCATTGATGTATTAATGGATGATGGACTACTATATTTACTTGCATCATTGGATTTATCAATGATTAATGGATTAAAAACCTTTATTGGCGCCCTGATGTGTATGGATGGTCGTGGGTAGTCTCTTCTTGCCCGCCATAATGACATTGACGTGTGAATGCTAGTAATTAAATGCTTTGTGCCTTGAAAATAATACATAGTTGATTACATTGTGTATTATCTTGTGTCATTATATGAATGATGAATGATTAATTTGTTATCTCACTTGCGCCATGATTTTTATAATGACGCATGACTAGTTAAGTAATAATATTTGCATACGCACCTTAATTTAGTGGCGTATGATTGTTTTGCCATTCTTCCTTGCACCTCAGAATTAATGATAATTGTGTTTGAATTTATGTGATTGATTTACTCGTGCAATGAATTTAATTGATGCTTAATCTCATGCCATTGCTTAAGTTGACATGAGAATGTTCAAGAATTATTACTGTCGCAGGAAAACGAATATTTAATTTTGATGTATGATTGATAATGATGATGGTTACCTGTGCGCCATGTTTAATTGTGAATTAGAATTGATGGATTGATGGTCCTTATGAGATGCATTGAAGGTTTAATATTTATACTGTATTGTGTCATTATTAATGGTAGAATGCATTGATGTTGGGATGTTGTAATTAATATGTTAATACATTGATGTGTGTGTCATGATTCATGGTGACGATATGTCGGCCATGTGTCGTATTCGAATATTAATGCTTATTAGTGTTTCATTAATTTATGTGATTGATGTGTCGACGATGTTGACTATTTATTATGATGTTTAAATTTTCCTAACACAACTTTAAAAGAAAAAAAAATGACTTGTTGTACGTCATTTGGTTGTCGTAACGACAGGACCGTTAAACTTAGTCATGAACTAATCATATAATTATATTCAATAATTATATATATATATATATATATATATATATAATACATGTAATGTTGATGGGAGGGCATAGTATCAGTGTAATCTTCTTTGAAATCCTCCAATTGTAATTACCTTTTCACATAGTATGATTAGACTAGTAATAATTTCTTTTAGTTGTACGTTTTCCAGCATTGGATACATATTTACATGAGATTAAGTGAAAATACATTCATAATATGAGATTTTTATAACTCAAACTAGATCAATAATTTTATAATCAACAAAATTATTGATTTATATACAGATTTTACATTTATAGTTATGTAATAAGTTTAGATGTAAATAGATTTTCTTAAGTATTTGGGAGGATGGTATATTCTTATAATTGTGATTAAGGATTTCATTTAGTAACTAAGAAGGTGCATTTATAACTTGGTTAATAATCACTAGGTCCTATCTATGGTTTGATGGGAATGATAGTAATGATGATTTTAATTTTACTTTTATAGAAATGATGATTATATTTAATGAGCATTAAATGATTTAAACATTGCAAAAAAATGATTTTGTATTTCAAATTTTCAATTAAGAATTTCAAAAGACAAAGATAATTGTTCTATTGGAAACCTTAGATAAGGTAAATGAATATGATGAGGTAAGGTATGCCACAATGAATTAATTCCTTATTGATGATAATAAAGTTTTAGAGTGATCAATTAGGATAAACATAGGTGAGATATCACAATTAATTAAGCATCTTTTGTTTTAATTAGTTGTGAAACTACATGTTACAATATGAATGTTAATAAAAGTGTGTCTGTAGAAGTTTTATGTAATAACATTAGTTAAACATGTGGGATATTACATTTCTTGTGATTTGGATTTAGTAGTCAACATAAAATGGTTTAAGGATACTTTTGAATATTGATTAAATTACAAAACCATGTGCAAGGTGTGTAACGTAAGATTAAGTAAATTTTAGTATTTACATAATTACTTCCTATGGACTTGACATAAATCTTGAGAATTAGTGTTAATCTCTAAGTGGTTGATGGTTGAAATAGTGTTGAATCGTAGATGATGTACAAGAGTTATAACTCGACATTATATTTTAGTCTGTATATATTGATTGTTCATTCTTGCATAGGTGTATTATACTTTTAGTTCCATAATGTTGATTTTAGTCTTGAATTAATTAGGTTGGTTATGGGTATAGATATCTTCATGTTTCCTCAAAATGACTGCCAGTCCTGAGACCTTAAATGGTCAAAATTAATGGGATGAATCTTGGACTTGAGCGTTGATTATGTGTCTTGAAGATCCTAACCTTGCAGGGTAGGATTGGGTAGATAGACATAGTTTTCTTACTATCTTTCATGTGATCTATTGTTAATGATATCATATGTTAGATTTATTAATTGCTACTTGATAACCAAATTGTGATCGTTTTGTGAATTGATATTGAGAAAAATAAATGATGTTGATAAAGATAATATCAATTACCTGCTGCTATCTTTTTATATTAATCGTCTATGTTTATGAAATTGTTGTATTGAACACTTTTCAACTTGTTTCAAAAAAAAAATTTCTACTTCGTTATATTAGCTCAGGGTATGTTACATATGGTATTAGAGCAGGGTTCAAATCTACGACACCGAACCCATTATGCCTTCCACTATTTTATAAATTATAGTTAAAGATGTATCGCTATTGCAAATTGAATTTTTTTCATTACAGGAATCATGGTTAGAGGACGTAGGATAAGCAGACATATGGGTGTAGGAGGAAGAGGTATGCTTCCTCTGAGTGCATCCACGCCAGAGGGATCTACTCCATAGGGATATGCGCATACTACTAAGCATGAGAAAGTTGCCGTGGGAGATGTGGTAGGTATTATGATATCCTTCTAGAGGATGTCAAAGGCGTTGATCAACTGCCTTGATCGGGATGAGGGAAGATAGCCTGTGCCCAATGAGGGTTCACAATGCCCTCGAGTGGATAGTATTAATATACACAAAGAACTCGAGAAAGTGAAATTTCCTGAGTTCTGAGGTGCCACGAACAGCTTAAATGTCGATGCATGGTTGGAGAACATGGTGACGTTCTTCGCACTACCTGATTACACATCCAACATGAAGGTCCACATGTCAGTCTTTCAATTGAAAGGGAGTGCGCTTATTTGGTGGAAGACACTCTTACCTCAAATAAACATGATTGTTTAATACATGTCATGGGAATTGTTTGAGGAATGATTCTAGTAGAGTTACTTGTCCGATGAATTAATTGAGTGCTAACTTAATGAATTCAATGCCTTGCGATAGGGTAGTCGTATGGTATCGAAGTATGAGGCCATGTATATGGAGGTACTTAGATATGATCCACATCTGAACATTGAGAAATTAAAATCTAACAAGTTTGTGTTCATCCTCAACTTCAACATTCATGCGAAAGTGAAGATCTTGATGCCTCAGACATTGCACAATGTAGTTCGGAATTCCCTCATTGTTGAGGAAGAGTTGAAAAGTGTGGGTTAGGGGAGGAGTCCTTCCAGGAAGAAATGATAAGTGTCACTTAGAGTGTCATAGCATCAGACACCGGTTAGATAGACTTATGGGCACCGTGATATGCCCAGAGTACCTGTATTCTCGACATTGCGTCGACAAACTCCTCATCAGAGGACTCCATACAGAACACTAGAACAACAACAACAACTTCCTCTACAACAATAACAATATTTTAGATATGTTCTACAGAATAGACTAGGACCGCAAACTCCTAGGTCAACAAATTCTACTTTTGGGACTAGGAGCATTGGCCCAAAGAACAGATGTTGGACATGTGGGGAACTCCACTACCAGAAATATTGTCCTATTGACAAGCAAGAGTTGTCGGATCAACATGACCTATGACAGTTGGAGATTTGGGCAAGGCCCATAGGATTCATGCAGCGGTGAATAACCGTCGAGCCGAGCATCATTCTACAATGCTCGAGACCTCGGGTATGATCATTGATAAAAAATTTAGTATTTTAATAGATCTGAGAGATACTAAATTTTTTATATCTAGTGATGCACTTAAAATAATTAAGGTAAATGAATTCAATCAAGATGAGTTTAGATACGTATAATTGGCATCAGGAGACAAACAAAGTGTTGGAGGAAAGGTTATGGATTGTGTCATTAATTTGGATGATTTTGTATTGAATTTAAACCTTTATGTCATGATATTAGGATCTTACGACATTGTAATTGGAATGGATTGGCTAGAATCGCATGATGCGATACTTAGCTACAAGACAAAGCGGTTAAGTTTGACGAATGATTTGGGAAAGAGTAAAGTAATTGTAGGAAGAAACCAAGGAGTTTCGTGGAGATTTATTTATTCCCTACAATAACATAAAAGTGTGCATAAGGGATGTAATTTATATTCTATCTTATCACTTAATGAAAATGGGGACACGAAAGGATTAAAAAATCTTCCTATAGTTTCAGAGTTTGTCGATGTATTTCTAGAGGAACTACCAGGTTTACCACAATAAAGAGAATTAGAGTTTACCATAGATTTGAAACATGGAACATAACCGATTTCTAGGATGCCACATCAGATGTGGACACCTGAATTTCAAGAGTTGAAAATGAAATTGAAGGAGCTATTAGACTTGGGACTTATATGTCCAAGTGTGTCTCCATGGGGTGCATCGATGATTTTTGTTAGAAAGAAGGATATATCTTGGAGGATTTGCATTGAATAACATCAAGTAAACAAAGACACGATCAAGAAATAGTATCCATTTCCAAGGATTGATGATTTATTTGATCAGATGAAAGGATCAATTGTGTTTTCAAAGATCGAATTGAGATCAATATATCATCATTTGAGAATCAAAGAGGAATATATCCCTAATACTGCATTTAAAACAATATCCAGACACTATGAGTTTATTGTTTTACCTTTTGGGTTGACAAATGCCCCATGCGTATTCATAAGTTTAATGAATGGGGTGTTTCATGAATACTTGGACAAGTTTGTGCAAGTATTTATCGACAACATAATGATTTATTCTCAGAAGAAAGAAGAGCACAACAACACTTGAGATTGGTTTTACAGTGTCTAAGAGAAAACAAGTTATACGCGAAGTTGTTGGAGTGTTCTTTTTACCAAACGAAGATTCATTATTTGGGACATGTCATATATGGAGAAGGTATCATTGTGGATCCACCGAAAGTAGAGGCTATTATGGAATGGCCTGCACCGATGAACGTATAAGAAGTACGTAGTTATATGGGTTTAGTAGGTTATCATTGACGCTTTGTGGAAGGATTTTCCAAGATAGAAAATCCGATCACGAAATTGTAGAAGAAAAACAAGAAATTCGTATGGTCATAGAAATGTGTGAAAGCATTTCAAAATCTTAAGTAGTTGTTAACAATAACACCGATACTAAAATTCCCTGATATGGACAAGAAATTCTTGGTATGCGTGAACACATCCAAGGAAGGTTTAGGTGGAGTATTAATGCAAGATGGTCGAGTGATCACTTACATTTCAAGAAAACTAAGAAGGCATGAAGAGAATTATGCAACACAGTATTTGGAGTTATTAGCGATTTTTTATGCCTTAGGAGTATGGAGACATTATCTCATTGGATGAAGATTCAAACTAAAAACTGATCACAGTGGATTGCAACACATTTTTATTCAGAGTGACTTGAATGTGCAACAAAGGCATTGGTCAGAACTACTTAGCGAGTATGATTTTGAGATCACTTACATTAAAGGAATGGTTAATAGAATATCATATGAGTTAATTCAGAGACCACACATATTCTCAGTAATACCCCTTAGGACGAATCTTTAAGAAAATATTCCAGCATTATAGATTGACGATGATTGGTACAAGTTAAGGACCATATCGAACAAAATACCATGATGGTACCTAGGTATGAAGGTTATTCAATTGACAATGAAAAGTTGTTGAGGTATAACGATAAAATATATGTTCGGCTTATTGACGAATTGAGAAATTTGAATTTGAACAAAGCTCATCGTGTAGTGTACATGTCTCATCATGGAGTTGTGAAGATGAAGGTCAACCTAAAACCTTTATTCTTTTGGAAAGGAATGAATACTAATATAATAAATTACGTGGCGATATGTCTTGAATTTCAACAAGTGAAGGTTGAACATAAACATCTAGCAGGACTGTTATAGCCACATGCGATTCCTGAATCAAAATGGGAAGTAATTTCAATGGATACTGCTGTTGGATTTCCACTGATAGCAAGGAGACTTGATTCTTTTTTATGTTCATAGACACTTTGATGAAGAGTGCACACTTTATTCCAATTCATAAAATGTATCCGACGCCATACATAGCTAGAGTTTTTGTTAGCGAGATCATGAGGTTGCACGGTGTACCAAGAAAGATCATATTCGATCAAGGATCGGTGTTCACTATACAATTTTGGACTAGTTTCCATGAGGATCTAGGAATGCAACTGAATTTTAGTACATCATATCACACTGAAACAAATGGACAAAATGAAAGAATGAATTAGATTTTAGAGGATATGCTTCGAATGTATGTGATGGATAAGTAGAAAGGCTGGGATGAATTCTTACCATTCGTAGAATTCATGTACAACAACAGTTATCAGAGTTCAATTAAGATGTTACCTTTTGAGCTTCTTTATGGATGACCATGTCAGACACCTCTGACTTGGGATCAACTAGAGGATAGTGTCTAAGTGGGACCGGAAGTAATCAAAGAAATGAGAGAGAAAATGAAAATTATAAGAAAAAGGATTAAAGAAGCACACGATTGACAAAAGATTTATGCTGATGCACATCGCATTAACCGTAGTTATGAGGTTGGGGACAAATTTTTCTTGTGGGTGAAACCGCATAAGAGTTCGATGAAGTTTGGAAAGGGTTCTAAAATATCTCCTAGGTTTGTGGGACCTTTTGAAGTTATAGAAAGGAAAGGACCCATGGCTTACGGACTAGCCTTGCCTAATTATTTGATGTGTATGCACGACGTATTTCATGTATTTGTTTTGCAACATTATATTTCAAATCTGTCACATGTTATTGAATTGAGTTATTTGTAGGTGTCGAATGAGGGTTCTCTCGTGCTGGAGCCAATCCACATACTAGGGTATCGCACTTGATAACTACGACATCGAATAGTCGATTAGGTCAAGGTACAAAGGGACAATTATAGTCCACACTTGGATACTTGGGAGGATGCATATGAGATGCGTCAAAAGTTTCCTTATTTGTTTAATAGATTGGATATATAGATTAGTGTCAGATATAGTTATTACTTTCATTATTAGATTGTACAAACTTCGGGATAAAGTTTAAAATAAGAGGGGGTGTATGTAACATCCAATTCCACTAATCATATTTTTACACTAACTTATTCTTTGAGGATAGTTGCGAGCAAGTGATTCGGTTATGATACATTACGATTATTCTTTGATTATGAGTTATATTATGATGTCATTGAGATTTGTATGTTATTATTAGATGTATACGTGACAGGCATCATGATGAGTTTTCCTGAGTGTGCAATAAACGTGATAGGTTGAGGATGTTGATGACATCAATGGAATTCCTTGGACTCTAGATTGAGTTAGGGAGTGGACTTGTATTTTGATTTGAGTATTTGATTTACATGCATGTGTTATATGATGATTTAGTATGTATATTATGTATATGGATTATTGAAATTTTCCTTGTTAGTGGATCTAGGCATGATGATGCTTGCTAATCTGACTCACATATGGAGTAAATGGGTCATACATAGAAACCAGATAGATGAGGGAGAGGGGTGGTAGTGTTCTTCTCATAGCCTACTAGCACTCCCATCGTGACGTAAACAAATATTAACGATTACCTCGTTCCGAGAGGTCCACAATGTCACGAGGGAAGACTGAGATAGTCATTCACGAAGAATTCTTAGGGGTATACAATAAGGCAGAATCCTTATTCCTTAGAAAATCTCTTAGTCTCTCACAAGGTCGACCAGTGGAGTGTTGACTCCAAGCATCTGAAAAACTTCCAAAATAGTCAATGGCAAGTGGCACCCTTGGAACACGGAAGTGCTTCTTGAAGGGCACGTCACGAAAACAAATTGGTGAGACAATAAAATTATAAAAAGGCCTAGAAAATAAAATAAAAATGCTTAGACCTTGTTAGAAAAGAGCATGCAACTAATTAGTAAATTAAACTAGAAAACTAACAAGAGTCTAAGTCTAAAATGCTTGACTAAATAAAACATTTAAACTGAACAAGGGAAGTTAGACTTAATAATATTAGAAAAAGAGAATAAGAATAAAAGTTGGGTAGATGCACATGTGTGCATTAAAATAATAAAAAGGAATTTTTTA
This sequence comes from Picea mariana, assembly GCA_032191745.1. Lineage (NCBI taxonomy): Eukaryota > Viridiplantae > Streptophyta > Pinopsida > Pinales > Pinaceae > Picea > Picea mariana. Next base: position 286,103 of record JASDQU010735289.1, read on the forward strand.
AATACAAAGAAAATAAAAACCCAAGAGAATAGGTGGTCAACATAGAGTTAGTATCTTAAGTCAATCAACCACTAATACTAACTAAAAGAAGACTCCTAATGAAACTCAAAATTAAATTTAGTTAGGGGACACAAAATAAATGAGTGGTTGGGGAACTAAGAGACAACTAGGAGGAAAAATAGGAATAAATTGGAGAATGTGAGCGAAAATGTCTATTTATTTAAAATAAAAAGGGAATTAACATGTGCAACTTTGGGAGAGTGTGGCATGTGTAGTGGGTGAATAATATTTGATTAAATGATTAAAAAATGATTATTTGTGCATGAGAGGACAAATTTCATTGCAAAATTTCCTATAAATAAAATGGAGGGGAAGAGAGAACTTACCCTAATGTTGGATGAATGTTATGCTGCTAAAATTTTGATTGACTAAGTTTTCTTGTGGAGAGTTGGGCTCACACTTGTGGAAGAGGCGGAAGCCTCTCCTTGTGAGGGAAAATTTGTTTTATTGATTTATGGTTTTGTGTGTGACCCCTTTGTGGCTTGGGGGGCTAAGGGGCAAAAAGAGTATGCCTAGCGTTGGCTGGGAGGTACCAGTGAAGTCTTAGGATTTGCAAGAGAAGCAAATGATTTGGACATTGCGCAAGGTTCAGTTGAGTATCATCTTCATCAATACCATTTTGGTCATGGTATTTTCATGTTAACACTTAATTATGAATAAAAAGAAATATTGATTTATGTATTGTTTAGATATGGAAGGAAATGTACAGTTATGCCTTTGTTTTCTTGTAAATTTATAGCCGGTTTTTAGATAGAAGCAAGAATGGTAAATTGTAGAACATTTGAATTAAACAATAAACTATATCAATATGTAAGTTGGTTTTAATAGATATGGAAATGACCAGTTGGTTAATATAGTAACAAAGTATACATCAGAATAATTGGTTGAATAAAAATATTGATTGTTCAGTTGAACAACTCTCTCTTTTTTGTTGAATATAAATTTATGATTGGTACATCTTAACAATTATGGAAAATTCAGTCGAATCTAAACTCGCTAAATTTTTTTTGAATACGTATTTTCCGTAAATCGATTATGCTGGTAGTGACTGTTCATTATCTTGAATAATATAGGTGTTTGATGTTAGTTTATTCATCACTAGTGTGCTAGTTGTCAAAGCATTCTTGTCATTAATATATAATCCTATTTTAAATTAGTTATCAATCCCAATAAAAAAAAAGAATATATATATATATATATATATATATATTTCGTGACTGAGTAAACTAGAAGAAAAACTATACGTTTTCTTTTTTCCTTCGTATTTCTTCCTACAACCTGTCAGTTGGAAATTGGGTTTTATGCTTAGTTCTTTTATCCATTAATACTTCTTAAATAGCCATCTTTAACCTGGAAAATCTCCCTCTATAGAAGCTACTTCTCCTCTCATGTATGATAATTGTTGGATGAACAGGTTGCTAAAGGTTAATTCATCACTGAAATTTGTATCATTAAATCTGCACCTTACAAATTGATTGATTGATAAAATGAAGCATCGTCAGGATAGTTTAATATCTAATTACTGGAAGTTTTCCAGTGGCTGGTAGATAAATATTCCCTTGTAGTTCAAGTAACTAGTGACTAGTATACCGTCAAACTTTGAATGTGGAAGCAAACCCTTCTGGATTTTGCGCAGACTATTTGAGTTCATTCGGTTCTAGAGAATGCAACCTAGACTTTATATTATCAGAGTCAGAATATAGAATGTGATGCAGGAGCATCTCAAGCGAGCCAACACGGAAGCAAGAGACAGCTGGATAAGCACCAACGCAGATTTTGAAATTACCTTGAAATTGATGCGCAATCTTAAACGAAGTCATTAAGAAGAAGCACACTTGTATAATGTAAATGGACCTTGAGCAATTCACTCTCTTCCTTAGTAGGTAGAAGGCATTTATATTAATAAATGTAAAGTAGATAGAATTCAATTCTAGATTAGACAGTTTTAGAGCGCAAGAGGGAAACAGGATATAGACACCCTCATTGTGTATTGTAACATTAGAGCAGGAAGCCTAATTAAGAGCATAGAAGAAAAGCAGAGAGCTGTGTAGCAGACTCCATGTACAGAAGTTCTGAATTAATACAAAGAAAGTTGTGTTTTAGACTCATGGTGTTCATATATTCTCTGTAAGTTCCTGCAAGGAGTGCAGTTGAAGTGTCCACAAGGAGTGCATCGACAGGTATTCAAAGATTATCTCTGGAAGCTCAGAAGGGATAGCTTTTGTTCTCATTTCCACAGAAGTGCAGACAGGCACACGAGCCGTGCAAGGAGTGAGTAGGCCAAGTGAAGTCTCAGGGTTGCAAACCTGAGCGAAGAAGTTAGAGACTGCTGTCGCAAGGAGTGCGCCAATCGAAGGTTTTTCAACACTTGGAAGTGGTTGAAAGTCTGCCGCAAGGAGTGCTCGCAAGAGTTTTCTGAAATACTGAAGTGGAAAAAGTTCAAAGGGATTCGAAGCCTTCGAATTCGTTGGAGGAAGGCGTAGCAACGTCAGATCACAGGAGGACGAGCTCTCAGAGGAAAGAACGAAGGGTAGGGATTCTCTGAGAAGAATTCACGAATTTCCATAAGCTATTGGATATCATTGAGGAGAAAGAGAGTTACCGCGAGTATTCCTAAGGGTTCTAAGCTCAGGAGGAGTAGGACTGTAGATCCAAGCCACAAGGGCCGTTTGGATTTACACATGGGTTCTATATCAGGATTTCGTAGATTGAAGTTCCGTGAACATTGCAACATGAACTGCAATATCCCGAATCGCGAAGTCCCGAAAGCTAAGAGGATTTGTGTGGGCCACGAAGGAGTCAGCGAGTTGACAGGTGGCGCATTTTGACACGGACTCAAACTCCGTTGACCATTTCAGAGTTTTGTGGAGGGAAGTTCCGATTTCTTTACATCAGGATTTGCGATATTGCGAAGTCCGAAGTGCTGACAGAGTGAAAGGATCGTTGAAAAGTCAACCGCATGAGTGTATCAGAGTTTCAACAAATCAAGATTTGGGAGTCGAAAAGACAAGTTTCTCGACCTCGCGATCACCGAAATCGCGATAAGGAAAATCCCGAAAAGGAAACAGGAAAAGGTCAACGTTGACTGATTCGGGTTTTGGGGATTCGAGAGACCAATGCTTGATCGCCAGTTTTGCAAAGCCGCAAAATCCGATCTCCCAAAGTGTAAAGAGGGGATCCTGTGAGAGTTTGTTGTGGGTGCAGATTTCCCAATAGGGAAATAGAAGAGTCGTTTAGAGTTCTTCGGGCCGGCGAAAAGGAAAGATCTTGTGCTGATGTGGACCATCTAACCTGTGGGTTGTGGAGGGAGCGTATGTCGGCATCAGAATGTTCCACAAAATCTATCATACCAGTAAGTTATCGTTATAGATGATGGAATCCTTCTTCTGCTATGAATCACCTCGAATATTTGATTCAAAAATATATTCCTTCTAGTTTTGACCCAGTCCTTGATCTACCATGTGTTAACACTCACTTACGTTGCCTTCCGATGCACAATTTATACATTCTTTTTGTGATTAAAGACTTCATTTTTCTTGTTTCCAAACAGTTTTTTCCCAACGATTTCCCTACTTATCACCCATGTAATAATAAGAAATCTTATTGAATCCACACATGTAAACGAATTAAACCTTGACCGTATTGTGAACAAAAAAAAAGGAATCCATTGTGTTCTTAAGTTGTGTTACCTTCATTGACCAGTGTATCTGTTGACTTAGTTAGATGAAATAATCATTCGGAGTGGGAAGGATCTTTGGATATGTGCGATATTGTAGTTCCCATGTTGCTTAGTAATTTCCAGGAGCCCATTGAGTTGACATTTGGATGTCTGTTATTTACTATTGGGATACAATATCCCTTTTATTTATCAGGAGCTATCTAGTCTGGATCTCACCACTGGGATACTACACCCTAAATATCAGAACCGTTTACTGTGCAAGGGAAGCCACTTTTTGTGAAAATTTGATTCCAACTATTGTGTAGTTGGGGTAAGGTCTCTCTGCATTGACGACTGCGCTAGGTCATGTTTCAACACTTAACCCATCATCATATTCTGGTTAGTCACAATTTAAGCATATAATTATATTCAATAATTATTATTATGGATCTATATTATATGAATGCATGTAATGATGGGAGGGCATAGTATCAGTGTAATCTTCTTCTAAATCCTCCAATTGTAATTACCTTTTCACATAGTATGATTAGACTAGTATGATTAGAAGGAAACATATTTGTTATTAAATTTGTGCATTATCAAGGTGAATGGTTAGGGCATAAAGAAATCCATCACAGGTAATATGGGTCATGTTTAGATAAGTTAAAGGTGCATTGAGATGGGAATTGCAATTTTATTCAATGCGGTGGATATTTGGAGTTAGTTTAGTTTATGTATCTTTGATAGGTGGGTTTAGTAGGTGATAGATATCCTATATCTATATTTCATTCATTAATTTATGAAACTAATATTTCCTTAGGATAATTTAAATAGAATCCAAATGTCAAAGATTAGAAGAGTTTTTGAAAAATTTAAAAGGGTCATTTTCAGCTACAACATCTGGCTCCAACTAGGGATGGTGTCTCCCAGCGAGGCACAAAGAACTATAGACTTGTGATTTATGTCATTGGGAAATAGAGTCATATATAATTTGGAGTTCATGGCTCGACTTTGTCACCATATTCCTTGCTAATATATCGACCTTTTTTCTCTATGAGTTGGTGCTTGCAAGATTTGGCATATGCTGGAAAGATCTTCCGCAAGCAACAAAGTTAGTCACACATGTTAATAATTTGAAAGAAAAGACTAATAATCCATATATAATACAATTATATCCTTGAAATAGTGTAAATCATATTTTTTTTGTATATATTCATAAAGATCTATCACAAATAAAATTGATTGGTCATGTATTTTTGTGATTTGATAGAAACGATCCTTTATGTATACATATTTACGCACAGAAAGCATATCAATCAAACTATGAATCATATTTTCTTGCAGACTTTAATGAAAGGACTCTTCTTATTTTGAATGAAATAATTCTTCTTTTATTTCTCATACTCTTTAAGTTATTTACCAAAAAAGAGATAAAACTCTAATGCAAAACCCTGATGCAAAAAATCCTAATGCAGGAATTAAAATTCAAATGCATGGAAAATCAATCACAACACAGGGAAATAAATCCCTTCCATATCAATATAATTGAATCTATAGTAAGAATGATGAAATTGATGGAAACTAAATCCTAAGCGTACTGCGATGATAAGTGTGGTTATGAAAGATAAAGATAAGATTAACTTTGTTTTTAGTCTACTAAGATGTTTCCTAAAGTAATCAGACACAATACGTTAGGCTAGAAAGTCAAACCTCTATTTTTTCTCTTCCCTATTGAAAGTGATGATGATGGAGGTTCATTTACTGATAACATGATCAAATGTGTCGAAACAGGGCCAATTGTGAGGGGACTTTAAATATGGGTTATAAGAGAAATGATACATATGAACACCCTCTCATGTCTTTTGGTGTTGCTCCATTACCAGTGAGCGTCCATAGCCCTGAGAGAGACACCATGGCATCATAGGCCTTGCTCTGCTGCCAGCGAGTGTCCATAGCCCTGGTGGAGATACCTACATTTCCCAATTGAATTTCCTTTCACCATGGCACTTTTTATTTTTATTTTTTATTTGTCATTTTGACTTTTATTTATTCTATAAGTATGCTGAGATGGGGGAAATCAATATGTTTAAAAAACACATGGATGATGTTTGTTAGTGAAGATGAGTTGGATATGCCATTGTAATAAAGTATACCCATTAAATATATCCATCTCTACAACGTTAACACTATCTCTCTACATAAACAAGTTATTATTTAATGTTAAGTGTGGATATGAAAATTTGAGTAGTCAAGATGACTGGTTTTGAAATTTTGAGACCCAAACAAGTTCCTAGGACCTGATTACAAAAAGAAAAAACTTTTCGACATAATTACTAGGAAAATAAATATTTTAAAGATGTTAACCAATCTCATCATGATTACATGCTAGAGATAAATTAATCATCCAAGGAAATCATTGAAACTAAGACTCTATGATGGTGAGAGAGAAAAGTTTTATAATCCATGATTATATTTTATTTTGCACAAAGTCCTAACTAATCATGTTTTGAAAAAAGTAAAAGCAAAGGTGTAAGAATATGTATAGTATCTAAACTAGTATGTTAATGCTTTTATAAGAAGCTTATTTATGTACATGTTTTCCTACCCTAACCAATCAAAAGTATCTAGGTTAGGTATAATCAACTTTCCAAAGTAACCATGAAATCATTTTATTTACAAAAGGAAAAGTAATAAGGTCTTGAAAAAAATATAAAGCAATCAACTCAAATTGATGAGAACCAACCTGAAAACATAATGTATACGTAGAGTCCAATAACAATGCGATTAAAATTCTGTAAGAAATTGGTATATCTAATAGGATAGACTCCAACCAAGCTCCAATTTGATCTTCAAACCTGTTACTATGAATCTCTTGGTTTTCCGAGGTAGATATAGATATATTCTCTTTCTGCACACAAAGTGAAAAACTGCTCCTAGTCATGCATCTCCCTCTTTCATCTATGTCTTTGTTGATCTCTTCCTTTGTTGATCTCCTTCACTTGTTATGCCATCAAACCTTTTTAATATTTTCCTCATTAGTATGACTTTGTCCTCTTGTATGCTTTGACAAAAGTTTTCAGGATAATCCCTTATGTAATCATTGTCTTGTAAAAACCGAGGTATACTTTCCTTATCATATTGTATGTTATAATAATGAGAAATGATTAGTACTATACCAAAACTACTTAGTTGCTCATCACATATCAAATAATTTGAATGTTCATTAGTTTTACAATTATTAAGAGAAGAAAAGGGTAAATCAGGATCATAAAAGATAGTGTCATGTACTAATTCTTTTGAATCTTCATCAATAAACATACATTCATTTCCTTTCTCAAAAATTTTAATTATTTGTTGATTGCCAATTTTTTCTTCAGGTAACTTTTCATCACTAACATAAGTGGGCTTACTACTAGAAATTTATTTTAATGATAAAAGAGAAATCTAGTCTTCATGTTGTTTATGGAAATGAACATCAACATCTAAATCATCATACCTAGGTTGATTGTCCAAAATTTATAAAGATGATGCTTGAGAATTTTTATGTTTTTCAATGCTTGAATAAAAAAACAAGTTTGTATTGGTTGTTTATCTTGATCATTAACTTTATGAACTAAAATTTATGAACAATAGTTATGATTAAAAACATTTTGAAATGAATGTGAATTTAGATCTTCCTTGATTGAAAATGTAACGAATGATCTCTAAAAATTATTATCACCATATCCATCAATATAATCGGGTGAGCTGATATAGCATTTTAAAAATAATAAAGAATATTTATGCTCTTCTTCATCCACAACTCGGTCCTCAAAAATATTTGGGACAATATTTTCTTCAACAAGAATAGATTGCAACAATATATATTTAGAATATTCAACATCTGAATCGTCATATTCATCATACACAAGTTTAACCTTTCAAAAATCAATAGTAAAAGGTTCAAAATTATGCCTAATTTCAAAATCATGATTGAAATATTCTTTTTTATGTTCACCTTCAATTATTGCATGAGAAAATAAAGGATCTTTATATTCTTTACATAAGACTTCAAAAATAATATCATTATTAGTATAAGATTAATGTATGTCCCCCGGATGGGGTGCTATTGTGGTACACCTTGTGCGACGTGGAGGTGAGGCACACCCAGCGAGGCACAGAGCCATGTGACGGGCTCGTGCCATTACCATTAAATGGCCATTACCATGGCACAGGCGACAATTAATCTACTCCTTCCTCCCCTCAAGCTTCATATCATGGCCGCGATCTGTATGCTCGTCGTCTGTCTCTGCATAGGTTTCATTTGGCTCTCCCCTTTGCAGCCTTTGTCGAAACTCACTGGGATTGGCATGCACACCACCACCCTAATTCGGCTTCAGGCTTCCGTCCATTCCCCGGTGCACCTAGTGCCCTTTTCCGGCCACTCGACGAGAATTATGCCGTGCCCTCGAGGGCGCCCGCACAGAGGCTCCCCATGGAAACCTCGTTGGCCCTCTGTTTCACCCCCTGCATCGCCTTCCTCCTACTCCTCTCCTTCTATTCACCCCGAGCCAATTCCTCCTTCGCCACCCGCTATCGCTGTCTCGAATTTTGATAGCCTTGCCATCGTCCCTAAGTTGTCATCTTCTTCCTCTCGCCTTCCTCCTAATCCTCCAGTGTTCGGGCCTCCTCCTCCACCACATCCGAACTCTGCTGGGAAAACTGAGGGAGAACCTCCTCAGTGCGAGAATCAGCCACCGAACTCTTTCTTTGACACTCAGCTACGAGACAGCCTGGCAATTCTTTTCAGCCTGGTCTTTGAACTCCGCCAGGGGGTGGAGGATCTTCAATACCATCTGCTGGCCGTGGATGAGAAGGTAGCAGTCCTTCTCCAGCTCCTTACATCTATTCAGGAGGCTCTCCCCATGGAACTCATAGGTGCAGCTTCAGCAGAGGAACCCGATGGTGTAACCAACGAGCGGAACGCCTAGTCGTAGCGTTCGGCTGGGAATGAGCAGAACCAAGTCATGCACGGGGATATGGCAAAGGAGATGGTCACAACACGTTGCGCGCTGCAGGATACCGCTCTAGTTGTCGACAGGACAGGGGGAAGCGTGGACGGGGGGAAGCAGTGGGACGATGGAGTGACATATGTTGAGGAGGAGCCATGGTCCGAGGCTGTCCACGTCACCTGGCCAGTTCATCTGCCAAATGTATGAGGTCATGAGGGCACTTCTAGTTTCTCTAGTCTTTCTACTTTTTAGCTGTTATCCAGTTAGTCTCAAACAGTATATTTAGACTATTCTACCACTTATGTTTGACTTCTATGCTGGTTGGACTGGTTTCCCCTCTGTTGGGGTAGTCCAGTAACTACAACACGAATATGCTCTGTACTCTGTATCTCTTTTTGGTCTAGGAAGGCCCTTTATATATAGTACAACTAACTTACAAAAAAAAAAAGTGTATGTCATGAAATATATTTTCAACAATATAATATTTAATTTTATGAGAAAAATGATTGTTAAAAAATTCATTATGAAAATTTTGAAATTCATCATAAATAGGTTTACTAATGTAAGGATCAATGTTAGCTGATAAGTTTTCTTCTTCATCAATTAATTTAGTATGAAAGCAATTATTTTGCTTTTTTTTAACAAGGTTTTGAATAGGATATGTTTCAACAAAAAATTCTTAATCTTGTTGACATTTATTATCAAAGATTTGATCTAAACTTTGGTCTTGACATCTATTTCAAATTGAAATGTCAATCTATTGTAATGCTAATTCACGAACACTTATACTCTTATGTATAGTTTCATAATCATTTGTTTCAATCTTTTGTTCATATATATCTTCATCTACATAGAGAGAAGAAATAGATAGATCCTCATAGGCATGTGTAACATTATTGAATACATCAGTCTTTGTTGAATTTTGAAAAAAAATAGAGATAGGATTTATTGCAGCAGATTTTATTTTAATGTTCCTATCATCATGTAGACTTCTTGAAATTTCTGAAGGTATTGACATTTTTTCATCATAGGAAGCTGAATTTTTTAAAGATTCTTCTTCTTGTTCTTGTAAATCAAGGCTTTGTTTAAGACAATAGAAGAAATGTTAAACAAATATTTGTTTATCCTCTATATCAAAGTGTTTGTAATAATCATAATAGTGAGCAAAAGAAGTAAATAAAACAATATATTTCTCATCCAAAATATAAACATATTATGTATCTATAAAAGATTCAAGAATACTTTGAAACTCTTAATCAATCTCAAGGAAAGAGGAAGCAATATTTATATTGTAATTATCATTTAGGTCTATAGGAAAAGAAACTAAATCTTCTTGAAAATCTAGTTGGGTAAGTTCACAACTACTTTCTTGCTCAAACTCTTTGTCGATAAATTCATTTTTTTTCACTTTTATAAGAGTTATGTTCTATTTGAGATTCTTCACTAAAAAAATGTTCAAAAATAATTTTGTCTTGATAGATTAACCTACAATGATTGTGAAAGCATGAATGAAAATATTTTAAAGAAAAAATGCTCTTAGGAGGAAGACCTCTAAACCATTTTCAAGCATCTTTTTCCAAACAAAACATAAAAAAATTCATTAAAACATCTTCATGAATAATACATAACATATTCATATGCATGAAAATATTGTAAATGTTGACCAGGGATATCATCATCGTCTTCTTGAAACTGAGGAAGACATTTACCCCATATTTCAATATCAGGAATATCGTTAAGAAAACCAGGTACAATAGAAAAATTAAATGGAGCATACATCATAGCTACTATAGAAGTAATTGAGTTTGTCATTAAAACTTTGTGGAGTTGCTTAAATGTAGAGTCGTCATCTGAATTTTTTCTCTAAAATATTTTCTTTAATAAACCAAACACTTCTTGTTTGTTTCTTGTTCACCACCAGGAGTCGATTCGGAACTTAAACTTCGTTGCACCCCAGGGAAAAGAAACTTTTTAACTTCGTTGCACCCCAGGGAAAAGAAACTTTTTAACTTCGTTGCACCCCAGGGAAAAGAAACTTTTTAACTTCAATCCCTGGCAATGAAGCCAAAATATTTTGTTCCTCAAAATTTCCCTTGGCTAGGGAACAATGTTATGGCATCCTACGAGGCTTATATAAAGCCTCCCTGCTTTAGGATTTTTTGGAAGAATCCAGAAGCCGAAAGAGGTAACCCTCAATCAAATAATATTCAATAAATCTCATGTGCATAAACAAATAAAATAAATATTAAAAAGGGAACGAAGTCATGTAAAATTAATAAACATATAAATAACAAACTACACAACCCATATAACATATAATTAGAGAAAGAACCATAAATTTTATTTTTCAAATTATTAAAATAAGAAATGAAAGAAATAAATAAAATAATCTAAATATTAGCATGTAATATGTAAAGTAAGACAAATAAAAGTTTTAATAATAAACCATCAATGATAAAAATCCATTAATATTAATAACTTAAAAAATATGCATCATCAAATGATATGCATGATGTAACTATCTAAATATAATTCAATAAATGTAAATAATCAATATCTAAAATTATTTCTAATGAGTTACCAACCCATTGTTTCAACACAAACTTTAGATATAAAATTTATTATTATCGTCAAAGTAAAGATAAATGAAACAACACGATAAATGAAACAACATGCGATAATAAATATCAACCATAAATTTAAGCATACATAATCAGAACTTTAATGAAGATAAGAAAACAAACATAATTTAAATAACGAGTGTGTCAAATATTTATCAAATAATTACTTTCAAACCCGATTTCTCAAATATTTAGACAACTAAATAATGGTTGATGGCAATAATAAATATCAACCATAAATTTAAGCATACATAATCAGAACTTTAATGAAGATAAGAAAACAAACATAATTTAAATAATGAGTGTGTCAAATATTTATCAAATAATTACTTTCAAACCCGATTTCTAATTACTTTCAAACCCGATTTCTCAAATATTTAGACAACTAAGAAAATGAATTGATATAAACATAAAAAAGATTACCAATTAAATAAAACAATAGAAAAATAATCTTCTCATCATATTGAATTTGTGTAAATAAATTATTTTGTGTTTTCATGATTTTTACAGACTCAACCTGGATAAAAGCTTCGCTTTCATTCCTTCTTTCTACAGGCCCAACGCTCTCTTTCATATTTCTATATGTTAAGTTACGATAACTTCTTTCCGTAACTACTTCTCAAATAAAAATATAATATTTATTTGAAGAAATATTTTTTATTTTCCGACAGTTTATTTCTCCTTATTAAATGAACTTCCTAATGAATACTCCACCATTTCGTTTAAAATTTACTAATAATAAATAAATTTTGGCATAAATGCTATCTATTATATAAATCTTTCAATCGTACTTTCTCTGCACATCCAATCCAACTTTCATAACTTGTTATAAACCTGCACATCAAAATAAGCGTGAAATCAAATAATAATAGAGAAAGATAATTAAAGAGTTCTTTTACGTGATAATTTCATTAGTAAATCTCAAACCAAACAATCTTTAAACTCAACATAAAATATGCGAAGTGATAAAGCATGGAAGAATGTTATGGTAATAAACAATGCAAGTGATATATATATATATATATATATATATATATATATATATATATATATATATATATATATATATATANTGATATATGATACATGTAGCTAAATATATTATACAAGTTCTAATACACTATATATTAATTGTAATATGAATTTGTATAATATATTTAGCTACATGTATCATATATATCTTTAAATAATTGTGTTTATATGTATAGTAATGAAGATATATGTAACATATGCAGTGTATATGTTATGTCATACATTTTGATACTCAATCTTAGCATATGTGAACCAAATAAAATTGAGTGCAACTTTAAATAAATCATTTGAAATAAGTGAATTTTATTATGTTATGTTATACATTTTGATACTCAATCTTATCATATGTGAATCAAAGAAAATGGAGTGCAACTTTAAATTAATCATTTGAAGTAAGTGAATTCTATTTAACCATTAGAAGGAAAAATATTTTTTATTAAGTTTGTGCAATATCAAGGTGAATGGTTAGGGCATAAAGAAAGCCATGATAGGTAATATGGATCATGTTTAGATAAGTTAAAGGTGGATTGAGATGAGAATTGAAATTTTATTCAGTCTGGTGGAGATTTGGGGTTAGTTTAGTTTGCGTATCTTTGCTAGGTGGTTTTAGTAGGTGATAGAGGTCATATATCTAGTTTTCATTCATTAATTTATGAAACTAAATATTGCTCTAGGATAATTGAAATAAAAGCCAAATGTCGAAGATTAGTAGAATTTTTGAAAAAATTAAAAGGGTCTTTTTTAGCTACAACCGAGTCAACCTAATCTAGTGGGCATATCTCAGCAAGGAAATTTTCCCAATCAATATGTGAACCCCATGATTCCAAAAAAACATCCCCCTAAAACATAGTATATGGGAGGTCCATTAGGACAACCACAATACGTGGGGGGACCGTCAGGTCAACTGCAGTACATGGGGGGACCCTCAGGTCAGCCACAATACATAGGAGGAACATCCAGTCAACCGCAATACATAGGAGGACCATATAGTTTTTCCATCCCGTCACAACCTATATATGGTCCTACTATTGTTCCTATCTCACAAGGTTACTACCAGTATCCATAGGTTAACCGACAACTTCCATTCTTTCCTGCTTGTAACATCTCGCTCTTGCGCGCACTGAGCGAACTTATTCTTTGAGGACACTTGCTTGCAAGTGATCCAAATTATTATACTATTGGTCATTTGATTATGATTATGAGGCATTATGGATATGATGATATGTTATTTTTTGTATTTACATAGACATGTTCTATTGACTGGGTTCTCCTGAGTGTGCATGACTTTGGACCTCGAGGATGCAGAGGCATTGATGAAACCCCTTGGAATATGGATCAATTCAGGGAGTGGACTATTGGGGTTTGATTGTTGTTGATTGATGCAGGATAATCACCTTCAAAGTCAATAGCACATGTGTGGAGGCAGATGAATGACATCTCAACAATGACAGAATTTCAAATCAAGCATTTAACTCAGAATTTAATCGGTTATTGAGATATTTTTGAAAACAACATTTTAAAATGTAACTTGTTTCTAAAGTCTTGAAGGACTGTAAGAAATTACAAATATGGAGTGTCGACTCTATCTGGCAATAACTAGTAGTTATTGTAATAGGACAGAGTAGGTAATAGCTTTGAATTTGAAATGATAGATTTCAGAATAGGATGAGAGAGTTCATGGAGCGGTCCTTAGATAGTTTTTCATTGTCGCATTGTAACGAGAGAGGATGGATAGACAGAATAGAGAGATCAATAGAGCAGAGTAGAGTAGCAGAAACACTATGAATTTTGTTTTTCACGAATGAATAGAACATACAGAAATTGTCCCAAATCCTTGGACTGTGTTCATTTCATGTGGGATTGAATGAATGTTATTCTGTGTGTATGATTTATTACAGTTCGTTCATGTATGATTGTTTGGAGAGATTAACTCTATGAGTTTGTGATGAGGTTGGTTGAGTTTCACTCGTTTCTATTCTGATACTTGTATGCAAGATGTGCATCTCGAACACAAGGAGTGCGTCAACTGAGTCTCGGATTGACCCAGAGAAGTTCAAAGAGAATCAGAAAAACTTAGACCAGGTGCAAGGTGTGCACAGTGTCAAGAAGACAACAACATTTGAATAACCGGCACAGAAGAACGGCAGGTGGGTGAGAAGAATTTTCTTTTCAAGAAAATCCTTTGAACCGAGTTATTCGAAATCTCGAGAACACAAGGTGTGCATGGGAGATCAAAATCCTTTCAAGGATAGAAGCTCAGAATAGATAACACTTTTCACAAGTGTTGGCGAGATTCCATAGATAGATTTGTTTGGAGAACAAAGGTTTGGAACCTTTGAAAGTAGATAAATATTCCAAGGTGGGGGGATATTTGAAGCTCAGGAGGAAGAACGACCATGATCGTTGGATCATAGGGAAGAATATAGACAATTGTCAGATCAGAAGGAGGTACATGAGTTTTAGCACTACGCGTACAGAGGAGAGAGAAGCTATCGGAGTTGAAACTTGAGATTCCCAGAGTCCTGAACCCCGGAATAAAATCTCGACCATCTGATCAATGGGATAGATATGAATCGTTAGATCACTGGAATCAAAGACCAAGCGTCAGATCGCTAGGAGGAATCACAGACGTTGGTTGTTGTAAGCTTAGGAGGGAGAGTGATTTAAAACTTGAGATTTCTGAAGTTCAAAGCCTTGGAACGTCAAGGTGAAATCTCAATCGTCTGATTGATCAAGTGTGAGCCATCAGATTTGGAAGCGCGTGGAACAACAACTATTGTATCCAGAGGAAGTGCATGAGGTTTAGTCCTTTATATTTCATAGGAGGAGGGCCGACTTGCAAAGTCGCGAAGTCCCAAAATCATTGGGACTGTCCATCATTAGAAGACAGGTGGCAGCCGATTATCATTCCGCTGACCTGTGGGAGGGAAAAGTCAAATAGAAAATTCATGAAAACTCGCGAAACGCGAACTCGCGAAAAGATCCCAACCCTTGATCGAGGAGAGATCTGGACCGTTGATTGTCTAGGGAGAATTTTGGAGTTTTGAAATATCAGGGATTGGGAGCATGAAGGCGAGCGATCTTCCATCTTTGCGAAAAATGAAGTCCCAACACAAGAAGGAATAGATATGAGTCGACATATCACAAGAGAGTCGTGACCATCGATTTGGCGCTCTGAAATATCAACATTTCGGGAGTTGAGGGGACGGAGGTGAATCACATCAAGAATTCCTGATACAAAAAATACCGATGTGCTCAAGGAATGGGCCCTAGGTCGTGATGAATGGTCACATGAGTAGAGAAAGGGAAAGGACATAACATCCGTTAAGCCCTTTTCGGAGTTTCAGGAGTTAGGGAGTTAGGGTTGGCTCATACATAGAAGTCCTGAAATGCCTTTTGTATAGGCGTACAGTCACAGCCCGCGGTTGTGAGGAGGTGAGGTTAGTGCTTGGTGTTTATTCATGCAGGGCGAGTTTCATAAAAGGACATGTGGATTTGTTTGTGGGATTCCAATAGTGAATCGAAGAGCTGCTCCAACTCGTAGATTTGAATGATCCAGTGACCGGGAGGTAAGTGGACCCTACCGAGGTAGTGGGTCTGCATCAGGTGGTATCAAAGCTGATTTTGAGTCTATTTGCAGACATTAGACAAAAGGAGAAAGGAGGGAATTTGGTATCAATCGTGGTATCAAGAATTTGATTCCTCTTTGTAGGTGATGCAGTGAAAATCATGCCACCCAGAAGGCACAGAGAGAATGTAGAAATGGAAGAAGAAATGAGGTGACTCCGAATGAGATTGGATGCCATGGCGACGCTGGTGATGTCATTGAAGATTAGAGCAAAGAAGAAGCAGAGGGAGAAGAAAATTTAGGAGAGGATGTTGCACAAGATCACTTGATAAAAGTTGTTTCAAAGATAGGAGCCCGAGCAAGAATAGAGGTACCTATGTACGAAGGTAATTTGGAAGTTGAAGAATTGTTATATTGGGTACGTGTTATGTAAAAATACTTCGAATATGAAGATATAGAACAAGATAAGATGGTGAAGCATGCAGTGACAAGACTGAAAGGTCATGCAATGCTATGGTGGGATGAACTGCAAGCCGAACGCAGGAGAAATGGTAAGCAGAAAATTAAAAATTGGGATAGGATGGTAGCTAAGTTGAAAGCCAAATTTATCCCGAAGGATTACGAAATCAATATTTACAGAAGATTGCAGAACCTGAGATAGAGGGGTTTATCAATGAAGGAGTACACTGAAGAATTTTATCGACTTAGCAACAGGGCCAGACAGAAAGAAAATGAGGATGAAAAGATAGTTGGATATATCAATGGGTTGAGATATGAAATCCAAGAAGAGATCAGGATGATGTCTGTCAGTAAATTCAGGGATGCTTATCAAAAAGCCTTGAAAGATGAAGAAAAATTGGCCAGGAAGCAAATCCAATGAAGTAGAGGAGGAAATTCAAGCAGAGGCAAGGGAACCAGCAGAGAGAAGATCCAGAAGTTGAAGCTTGAAGCTGACAAACAACATAGTCACCATGAGAAGGGTGGAAGTTCTAAAGAAGGATAGTATGGAGGAAGAGGTTCTTTTTCCATAGGTAGAGGAAGAGGAAGAGCCAGAGGAGGCATGGTTAAATGTTATACCTATGGAAAAGAAGGACACAAATATTTGGAATGTCCCGATAGAAAGAGAGAAGGAGGTGGAGAAACAAACATTGATGAAGCACAGAAGCATGTGGAAGAAGAACGAGTAGAAAGAGGAAGAAACCTCATGATGAGGAAGATCATCCTTAAACCAGAAAAGGAACCAGAGGAACCAGTTCAGTGAACAAGCCTATTCAGAACTTCTTGCAAGTTGAAAGGCAGAGTTTGCAAGGTGATCATAGGAAGTGGGAGCACTGAAAATATAGTATCCACAAAGATGGTGGAAAATATGGAGTTGAAGACAACTACACACCCAAATACATACAAGGTATCATGGTTGCAGAAAGGACCACAAGTCATGGTAGTCAACAATGCCAAGTTGAATTTAAAATAGGAGGTTATAGGGATGAAATATTGTGTGACGTAATTCCTATGGATGTCTATCATATTATATTGGGGAGGTCATGGAAATATGACTGAAAGTTTATTCATGATGGAAGAAAGAATACCTATACCATACAAAAGAATGGTAGGACACTTATGTTGTTACCCATAGAAAACAAAGAGAAAAAGAGAGAAGCTAGTTCAAGCATACTTCTGATGAATGGGAAGGAGCTCTTGAAAGAAGTCAAGAAGGAGAAAGAAAAGAAATTTGGTGTAGTGAGGAAGCCTAGAGTTATCCTTATGAATAATTTTGTACAAGACTTGCCTATAGAAATCTAGGAACTGTTAGAAAAATTTGTTGATATAGTTGTGGATGATTTACCACACTCATTTCCACCAATCAGGAGTATAAGCCATCATATTGACCTTATTCTAGGATCTAGTTTACCAAACAAAGAATCATATATATTGACACCCAGAGAGAGTGAGGAGGTCAAAAATCAAGTCCAAGATTTGTTGGATAAAGTGTTAGTCAGGGAAATCCTAATCCCATGTGCAGTACCGACTGTAATAAGACCAAAGAAAGATGGAGGATGGAGGATGTGTATAGATTCCCGAGCCATCAACAAGATAACCATTAGATACAGATTTCCTTTACCAAGGATGGATGATTTGATGGATTGTTTGAGTGGAGCAATCTATTTTTCCAAGACAGACTTGAAGAGTGGATATCATCAAATACGGATGAGAGAGGGAGATGAATGGAAAACATGATTCAAGACAAATGAAGGATTGTTTGAATGGTTGGTCATGTCGTTTGGGTTGATAAATGCACCAAGAACATTTATGAGGTTAATGAATGAAGTGTTAAAGGACTTCATAGGAAAATTTGTCATAGTATATCTGGATGACATACTAATCTTCAGCAAGACAAAAGAAGAACACTTAATACATTTGACATCAGTGATGGAAAGGTTGCAGTAAGAGAAATTGATGATAAATATGAAGAAGAGTTCTTTCATGAAGAAGGAGCTCATATATTTGGGTTTCGTAATCTATTCAAATGAATTGAATATGGACCCAGAAAAAGTGAGAGTGATCAGAGAATGGTCATCGTCGAGCAGTATATTTGAGGTAAGAAGTTTTTATGGGTTAGCGAGTTTTTATATAAAATTCATTAGAAATTTTAGCGGCATATGCGCACCCATGTTGGAAACTATGAAGAAGAAACACAAGTCCTTCATTTGGACAATGAAAGATGAAAAAAGTTTCAAAGTGTTGAAGGGGAAAATCACAAAGCAGCCAATTCTGGTCTTACTAGATTTTGGAAAAAAATTTAGGTGAGATGCGGTGCAAGTGGATTAGTTATTGGAGTAGTCTTGAGTTAGGACAATAGTCCAATTCCTTATTTCACTATGAAACTGAATGATGCCAAGAAAAAGTATTCCACGTATGACAAGAAACTTTATGTAGCGATTCAAGCTTTGAAAAAATGGATACATTATCTAATACCTAAAGAATTTGTCTTGTACAATGATAATAATGCTTTGCATTTTATTACTAGGCAAGAAAAGTTGAATTAGAAACATGAAAGTGGGTAGAATTTATGCATAATTTTACTTTTGTTAACAAACACATTGTTGGAACTGCTAACAAAGTTGCAGATTGTTTGAGCAGGAGGAGTTTGATTGTACAAGAATTCCAAGTGGAGACTTTGGGGTTCAAACACCTCAAGGAGATGTATAAAGAAGATGCAGATTTCAAAGAGGCTTATGAGGCATGCAAAAATCCTTTGTTGGGAGACAGAAGCCCATGGACTGAATATTTGATCTAGGAAGGATTACTTTTCAAGGGAAGCCAATTATGAATTCCAAAGTGCTCAATGAGGGACAACCTGCTAAAAGAGAAACACAATGGAGGTTTAGCTGGACATTTTGGTCATGATAAGACGTTCGCACAGCTGTGAAATTCATTTTATTGGCCGAGCATGAGAGAAGAAGTGAAAACGTTTGTGAAAAAATATAGAATTTGTCAATATGCAAAAGGAAGACAACAAAACACTGGTTTATATCAGCGATTACCAATTCTAGAAAGGCCATGGGATGCAATCAGTATGGATTTTGTTTTGGGATTGCCTAGAAATAAAAAAGGGAGCGATTCCATATTTGTTGTGGTAGGCAGATTCTCAAAAATGGCACATTTCATACCATGCCAGAAGACAAGCGATGCCACACACATCGCCAATTTGTTTTTCAGAGAAGTAGTAAGACTACATGGATTGCCAAGAAGCATAGTTTCAGACAGGGACACCAAATTCGTAGGACACTTTTGGAGGAATCTATGGAAGAGGTTGGGGACGAACTTGTCCTTTAGTTCAGCATATCACCCTGAGACATATGGACAGACTGAAGTAGTAAACAAAAGTCTCAGAAACTTATTGAGAAGTTTAGTCACTGAGCAAGGTCGACAATAGGATCAGATTCTGGCACAAGTAGAATTTGCATTCAACAATTCAGCGAACAAGAGCATAGGAAAAAATCCATTTGAAATTGTGTATGTTATACAACCAAGAGGGATTACAGAGTTGAGAGATTTGAATCAAGATGAGTTCAAAAGTGTTGGAGCAGAGGATTTTGCAATGGAGATGCATAAACTTCATGACAAAGTTAGAGAGTAGCTACAAAACAACAGTCAGAAATACAAGAGAAGAGTTGATCAAAAGAGGAGAGAAGTTCAATTTGAAGTTGGGGATGAAGTTTTATCTTATTTGAGAAAAGAGAGAATCCCAAGGGGAACATACAACAAGTTAAATATGAAAAGATAGGACCATGCAAGATTCTCAGAAAATTTGTAGCAAATGCTTATGAGATTGAGTTGCCAAACAATGTTGGGATATCGTTGATATTCAATGTTGTAGACCTGTATCCTTACAAGAGATATGAAGCAAGATAATCAGATGATCATAAATAAATTTAGTGGGAAGATCAATTGCCCACAACAGAAAAACCTCAGATGGAGAAAATTATTGAACAAAGGGATAGAAAGAAAACCAGGAGGAAGACATATCCTGAGTACTTAGTGAACTGGAAAGATAACTCAATGGAAGATGCAAGTTGGGTCACAKAACCTGATATTTTGAAGGATGGAAAGATAGTACAGGAGCTCATGGATAGGAGAAGCATGGAATTTTTTTAACCAGAGGAGTATGATGTAGCAGCATCGCCTTCAAAGTCAACAACTCATGCGTGGAGGCAGACGAATGACATCTTAGAAATGAAATAATTTCAAATCAAGCATTTAACTCAGAATTTAATCGGTTGTTGAGATATTTTTGAAAACGAAATTTTAAAATGTAACTTGTTTGTAAAGTCTTGAAGGACTATAAGAAATTGCAGATATAGAGTGTCGACTCTATCTAGCAATAACTAGTAGTTATTATAATAGGACAGAGTAGGTCATAGCTTTGAATTTGAAATGATATATTTCATAACAGGATGAGAGATCTCGTGGAGTGGTCCTTAGATAGTTTTTCCTTGTCACATTGTAACGAGAGAGGATGGATAGACATAATAGAGAGATCAGTAGAGCAGAGTAGAGTAGCAAAAACACTATGAATTTTGTTTTTCATGAATGAATAGAATAGACAAAAACTGTCCCAAATCTTTGGACTGTGTTCATTTCATGTGGGATTTAATGAATGTTATTTCATGTGTATGATTTATTATAGTTCATTCATGTATGATTATTTGGAGAAATTAACTCTGTGAGTTTTTTACGAAGTTGGTTGAGTTTCACTTGTTTCTCTTATGATACTTGTATGCAAGGTGTGCATCTCGAACGCAAGGAGTGTGTCGACTGAGTCTCAAATTGACTCAGAGAAGTTCAGAGAGAATCAAAGAAACTCAAACAATGTGCAAGGTGTGCATAGTGTCAATAAGCCAACAAGCATCAAAGAACTAGGGCAGAAGAACGCCAGGTGGATAAGAAACATTTTATTTTTAAGAAAATCCTTTGAAATGAGTTATTTGAAATCCTGAGAATGCAAGGTGTGCTTGGGAGATCTAAATACTTCAAGGATAGAAGCTCAGAAGAGATAACACTTTTCAAAAGTGGTGACAAGATTCCAGATATGGATTCGCCAGGAGAACAAAGGTTTGGAACATTTGGAATCAGATAAATCTTCCAAGGAGGGGGGATATCTGAAGCTCAGGAGGAAGAACGATCATGATCATTGGATCATATGGAAGAAGATCAAAAATCATCATATCAAAAGGAGGTACAGTTTTAGCACTTCATGTATAGAGGAGAGAGAAGATATCAGAGTTGAAACTTGAGATTCTCAGAGTCCAAAACCCCAAAATAGATTCTCGACCATCCGATCAGTGGGATAGATCTGAATCGTCAAATCACTGGATTCAAATACCAAGCTTCGGATCAATAGGAGGAATCACAGATGTTGGTTGGTGTAAGCTCAAGAGGGAGAGCAATTTGAAACTTGAGATTTATGAAGTCCGGAGTCCCGAAACGTTGAGGTGGAATCTCAACCGTTCGATTGATAAAGTGTGAGCCATCCGATTTGGAAGCACGTGGAATAACAGTCGTTGGATCCGGAGGAAGTGCATGAGGTTTAGTCCTTTATATTGCACAGGAGGAGAGTCGACTTATAAAGTCGTGAAGTCCCAAAATCATTGGGACCATCCATCGTCAGAAGACAGGTGGCAGCTGATGAACATTTCATTGACCTGTAGGAGGGAAAAGTCAAAGAGAAAATTCATGAAAACGCACGAAACACGAACTTGTGAAAAGATCCCAACCCTTAATCGAGGAGAGATTTGGACCGTTGATTGTCTAGGGAGAATTTCATAGTTTCGAAATATCAGGGATCGGGAGCAAGGAGGCGAGTGATCTTCCGAATTCATTAAACATGAAGTCCCAACACAAGAAGGAATATATCTGAGTCATCATATTGCGAGAGAGCCGTGACCGTCAATTTGGCACTCTGAAATATCAACATTTTGGGAGTTGGGGGGGATGGAGGTGAATCGCATCGGGAGTTTCTAGTATGCAAAATCCTGAAGTGCTCAAAGGATGGGCCCCAGGTTGTGGCAAATGGTCACATGAGAGGAGAAAGGGAAAGGATATAACATCCGTTAAGCCCTTTTTGGAGTTTCGGGAGTCGGGGAGTCAGGGTTGGCTCATACATAGAAGTCCCAAAACACCTTTTGTGTAGGCAT
>JASDQU010735289.1:308747-344578 GCA_032191745.1 Picea mariana
AGTATGCAAAATCCTGAAGTGCTCAAAGGATGGGCCCCAGGTTGTGGCAAATGGTCACATGAGAGGAGAAAGGGAAAGGATATAACATCCGTTAAGCCCTTTTTGGAGTTTCGGGAGTCGGGGAGTCAGGGTTGGCTCATACATAGAAGTCCCAAAACACCTTTTGTGTAGGCATGCAGTCACATCCCATGATCGTGTGGAGGTGAGGTTCACGCTTGGTGTTTAGTGGCATAGGTTGAATTTCATAAAAGGACTTGTGGATTTGTTCATGGGATTCCAGCAGGGAATCAAAGAGTTGTTTCAGCTCGTAGATTTGAACAATATTGTGATCGGGAGGTCAGCAGACCCTATCGTGGTAGGGGGTCTACATCACTGATATGACATATGTACATCTTATTAGATGTTATGATGATCGATTATTATTGATGACATGATTCGTTGATGATGCCAACTAACGATAGCTTGCCAACCAGACTCACATGTGGAGTAGAGGGGTCACACACAACAACCAGAGACTTTGAGGGAGAGGTGTGGACAACAGCCCTGCCACAACCTATTAGCACTCTCGTCGTGGCTCAAACTATAGGTTAACAATTACCTAGTTTGAGAAGACCCATGATGTCGTGAGGGCAGATCGCGACAGTGGCTCACGATGATTCTAAAGGGTGCGCAATAAGGCAGGGGCCTTATTCCTTAGAAGCCCTTAGTCTCCCACAATATCTCCTAGTGGAGTATTGACTCTAGGTATTTTTTATGTCTACCAAGTCAGTCAAGAGGTGAGTGTCACCCTTGGAGCACGTAGTGCATCCTGAAGGGCATGTCGCGCAAGGAAAACAGAAAGAGGTGAGTGGCACCCTTGGAGAACCTAGTGCGTCCTAAAGGGAACATCATGATTTTAACTGGTAAGGGAATAAACCTAGACGGCCTTAAAATGAATGTTGTGACAAGTAAGATTTAAAAACAATTTTTCCCTAGTAAAAATGTCGCCCAACTTAGTAAAATTTAAAATCTAGGTCTAAGTACACATGTGGTCAAAAATAATAATCATAATTAAACATGTAACGAGAAGGGGATAAGAAATTCAATTGATTTATTAAAATCAAATTATATTGGGTGATTACAATTTTAAAAGAGAAATGATAGTTTATCTACATATGATAATTAAATTTTTAATTAAAAAGAAAAAGGGGTAAAAGGGTTGTTTTTCTACACTTGCTAAATTGAATTTTAGCTAAAAAGGGAAAAGAGGGAAACTTAAAAGAAATGGGAAAATAAGGGAAAAAGGGGAAACATAAAGAAAGGGGGAAACATAAAGAAAAAGATGAATGTCTAACTTAGTAAGGATTCTTCCCTTGGGAACTTGCTATTTTTGAACTCAACTAAGAATTTAGTAAGGTGTAAGTCATTTAAGATTTGTAAGGGAATATTGGGACATCAATGAGTGTTTTTAGGAATGCTTTTAGGTGGGTGAGGGAAATAGGAATAATTAAATAATTAATGAAATTAATTTTCTGGTGCAACTAGGGGGATGGGTGACATGTGTATGAGGGAGGTTTTTCTTATTTAATTCATGAAAAAGAAATTAAATGGGAATTTGGGAAAGAAAACACTTAAAAACTCTATAAAATGGATGGAGGAGGAGGAGTATTTTTGTCTTGACTGAACTTATCTTGTGGGATTTGGGATACCCAGCTCAGGTAATGAGTGGTAGCTCAACCTTGCAAGGTGAGTTGGGTGCTAGTAGTTCTCTGGTAGAATGTGTGTGGTCCCTTTGTGGCTCGGAGGTCTCAGCGGGGAGAAGAGTTCCCCTATCGTTGGCTGGGAGGTACCGGTGAGGTCACGTCGATCGATAAGCAGGAGTTGGATGTAGCACGCATGGGACAACGACTCGGAGTTGTTGCATTGGGATACAATACGCATGCATATATTTTGAATGGTAGATTAATATTGATTCTTGTGCTTTCTTTACTATACTTCTATTGTGTAAAGAAATTTGTTTTACTCAATGTTTTTAATCAAATAACTTAAAGTCATCCTAGCCTTATGCTTGCTTCTTTTTGAATTGATTTCCTTGGAAACCCAATCCCTGATTTCTATGACTGTTATATTTTTGTTTCATTGATTATTATGAAGAATTTTGTGTTTTTCCCTTATCCCTCGAGTCATCAGTCTATGCCTGAGTAGATGACCAGGAGTCGATTCAACGGTCGTCACTTCGGTGTTTAAAGACCTATAGATTCAAATGCCCTTCTTTTATGTGCATGGATGATGAGTGCGAGATAAATTTGCATAGATATATATACCTTACTTATCCCTGCATGTCTAAGAATGAGCATCCTTGCATTGATTGATTCATTGAAGAATTGTTTATCCTTGTGTCTTTTGTTTGATTATCTCTACGCTTTATCTCTACGATTTCTAGGCATTTTAACCAGTGCTTGATTGGTATAACTCCTGCGATTTTATTGATAAACCCCAACCTTTTTCGTTATCACCTCTGTGTTTTTGGATGGGATTTTATTCTCTACGATTTTAATGACAGTTCCTGGCTCTTGATGGGTAAAATATCAGCGTTGAAGGTAAACCCTCTGTGTTTCTATTAAGGATGATACATAGTGATTGTTTGTGTTTTATTTACCACTTTTGGACTGTGTTTTATTACCTTCATATGCTCTATGTTTTACCTATATACTCACCTAATCATACAGCTATACACATATCATTTTACTCTACGTTGATCACATATTGACTACATTTATTTCTTTTTTTTTACTCTGCGTTTTACATTGATTAACTGATTTATATATTTAATTACTCTGATACCTAGATTACTTGCAACCAATTTCAATTAGATACAGTCTCATTATTCGTAGGCAGTGAACTTAATTGAATGATAGCAATATAATATTTTCAATTCAACAATACAAGATATTTAATAGATTTTGTGATGCAAGAGTATCGCATTCAAAGTCAAAGACACAAATGTGGAGGCAAAGATATGACATCTCAGCATGACAAAGTTTCAAGTCAACATGTAACTCAGAAGTAAATAGCATTGTTGATATATATATATATATATATATATATATATATATTAATATGTCGTGTTTATAAAGTCATATAAGATTGTAAGGAGTTGTAGATATAGAGTGTTGATTCTTATCTAGGAATAAATGCTAGTTATTGTAATAGGAAAAAGTAGGTAACTGCTAAGAGTTGATAGGATAGGTTACATATAGGACAAGAGAGATCATGGAGCCAGTACTTAGATAGTTTGTTGTTGTATTGTAAAAGTATTATGAGATAGGAAAATAGAGATCAGTAGAGAAGATTAGGATAGGAGAAAGACACAGAGAAGAACTGCAATATTATGTAATTTGTTTCATGAATGAATAGAACAGACAGAATTGTCCCAAATCTTGGACCGTGTTCATTTTAATGTGTGATTGAATGAATGTTTCATTCTGTGTATGTTGTTTATTTCGTTTCGTTCATGTATGATTGTTCGAGAAGTTGATTGTATGATTTTGTGACAAAAATGGATAAGTTTCAATTGTTTCTCTTCTGAAACTCGTATGCAAGGTGTGCATATCTAACGCAAGGAGTGCGTCAACTAAGTCTCAGATTGACTCAGAATATTTCAGAGAGAGAGAAAAGGAAACTTAGACTAGGTGCAAGGAGTGCACAACATCAAGAAGCGACCAAGCGTCGAAGAACCAAAATCGAGGAACGTCGGGAGGGGGAGAAGAATTTATTTTCAAGAAATTCTTTGAACTGAGTTATCGAAATCCCTGAACACAAGGAGTGCATGGGAAGTCGAAATACTTTAAGGATCAAGCTCAGAAGGGATAACACTTTTCATAAGTGTTGACGAGATCCAAGAGTCAGACTCGTAGGAGGAGAAAAGGTAGAGACCTTTGAAGACTGAGAAATATTCTAAGTCAAAAGAAATCAGAAGCTTGGGAGAGAGAGTGACAATGGTCGTTGGATCATGGCACAGAGGATCAACAACTATCTGATCAAAGAAAGGTGCATGAGCCTTACCTCTTCGCACACACAGAGGGGAGAACTTACCAAAGTTTTGAAGTCCCGAAGTAGTTTGGGACCATCCATCATCAAGGAAGACAGGTGGCGTGAGATCCACAACTCCGGAAGTTTGTGAATGAAGAGGAGGTAAAAATATCAAAGTAGGATCATGACTGTTGATCGTCAGTAGATACGATTCGTCATATCAATAGCTTTGGGAAATCTATTCGAGAGTTTATTAGTTGATATTTGAGACTCCCGAAGTGTGAAGAGCTGGAGACTCAAAGTAATCCTCGATCGTCATATCAAGTGGACACACGTCAATGGATTATAGCCTTCAGATGAAATCCATTGGGAAAAAGGGTGAAKTTTGAGATTTGATATCTCARAAGTCTAAAGACCTGAAGGAGATCTCGACAGTTGATTGAGAAGAGGGCCATAGGACTGTTTATCTAGTTGAAAGGTCAAACACCTGAAGTAGGAGTAGGGCCGTTGATTTAGGAGGATAGATGTCCGCATATTGTCAATTCCGAAAGATTGACATACGAAGGAAAGAAGGGTTGAGACTTGAAAAGTCTGAAGTCTGGAATCACGAAGGATATCACATCCGTTGATTCAGGAGGGGAATATCTGGTCCATGGACTTGAAAAGGGCAGATTAGAACCATGAATTCAGAAAGTACCATCAATATCAGGAGATCGATGGTCCCATAGCATTTCGGGGAAAATAGGTGCGTGAACTTTAAAACATTGAGGGTGGGCCAAAATCCAGACTGTGGTTTTGGAAAGAGGACATGTGGAGGCTCAAAGAGAATTACGGGCTAAAAAGTAGTTGATCCCAAACCATTTTTTGCCGTGCCCGAGAGCGCATGGTCATGAGAGGTTATTGCCCAAGGTCACATCAAGAGGGAGTACACTGAAGAATTTTAGAGCTTAAACATTAGGGCTGGATAGAAAATCTTTTAGTGAAGGAGTACACTTAAGAATTTTAGAGCTTAAACATTAGGGTTGGATAGAAAGAGAATGAAGATGAGAAAATAGCCAGGTATATCAATGGGCTGAGATATGAAATCCAAGAGGACATCAGCATGATGTCTGTTAGTAAATTCAAGGATGCTTATCAATTAGCCTTGAAAGATGAAGATAAATTGGCCAGGAAACAAAGCCAATGAAACAAAGGAGGAAATTCAAGAAGAGGTAAGAGAACGAGCAGAGATAAGTTCCAAAAGCCGAAGAATGAAGCTGGAAAATAGCATAGTAACCCTCAGAAAGGTGGAAGTTCTAAGGAAGGACAAAATGGAGGAAGAATATATTTTTCCAGAGGATGAGGAAGAGACAGAGGAGGTGAAGTTAAATTTTATACCTGTGGAAAATCAGGGCACAAATATTTGGAATGTATCGAGAGAAAGAAAGAAGGAGGAGGCGAAACACACATTTCTAAAGCACATAAGCATGTGGAAGGAGAAGCAGCAGAAGGAGGAAAGAAACTCATGATGAGGAAAATTATTCTTAAACTAGAGAAGGAGGTAGAGGATCCAGTTCAGTGAACAAGTCTATTCATAACTGCTTGCAAGATAAAAGATAGAGTTTGCAAGGTGATCATAGATAGTGGGAGAATGAACAATCTAGTATCCATGGAGATGGTGGAGAAACTAGAGCTAAAGACAAATGCACATCCAAACCCATACAAGGTATCATGGTTGCATAAATGACATCAATTAATGGTAAGTCAAAAATGCAAATTTGAATTTAAAATAGGAGGTTATAGGGATGAAATATTATGTGATGTAATTCCTATGGATGTCTGTCATATTTTATTGGGGAGGCCATGGCAGTTTGACCGAAACGTTATTCATGATGGAAGAAAGAATACTTATACCCTATAGAAGAATGGTAGGACACATATGTTTTTACCACTAGAAGACAAAGAGAAAAATATGGAAGCTAGTTCAAGTATGCTTCTCATGAGTGGGAAGGAACTCTTGAATGAAGTCAAGAAGGAGAAATAAATATAGTTTGTGGTAGTGAGGAAGCCTAAAGTTATCCTTACAAGTACTTATGTGGAAGATTTTCCTGAAGAAATTCAGGAATTGTTAGAAAAATTTGCTAACATAGTAGTGGATGAGTTACCTCACTCATTGCCACCCATTAGGAGTATAAGCCATCATATTGACCTTATTCCAAGAGCTAGTTTACCAAACAAAGCAGCTTATAGGTTGACACCTAGAGAGAATGAGGAATTCAAAAATCAAGTCCAAGAGTTATTGGATAAAGGTTTAGTCCGGGAAATTCTAATCCCATGTGCAGTACCAATTGTGTTAAGTCCAAATAAGGATGGAGGATGGAGAATGTTTACAGATTACAAAGCCATCAACAATATAACCATTAGTTATAGATTCCCTTTAACAAGGATCGATGATTTGATGGATTGTTTGAGTGGATCAAGATATTTTTCTAACATAGACTTGAAGAGTGGATATCATCAAATAAGGATGAGAGAGGGAGATGAATGGAAAATAGCATTCAAGACAAATGAAGGATTGTTTGAATGGCTGGTCATGCCATTTGGGTTGACAAATGCACCCAACACATTTATGAGATTGATGAATGAAGTATTGAAAGACTTCATAGAAAAATTTGCCATAGTATATCTGGATGACATACTAATCTTCAGTAAGACAGAGAGAGAACACTTAAGACATTTAACATCAGTGATGGAAAAGTTGCAGTAAGAGAAATTGCTAATAAATATGAAGAAAATCTCTTTTATGAAGACAAAACTCATATAATTGGGTTTTGTGATCTCTTCAAATGAATTGAAGATGGATCTAGAAAAGGTGAGAGAAATCAAAGAATGTACATTGCCAAGCAACATATTTGAGGTAAGAAGTTTTCATGGGTTAGCGAGTTTTTATAGAACGTTTATCAGAAATTTCAATGGTATATGTACACCCATGTTGGACACTGTGAATAAGAAACACAAGTCTTTTATTTGGACAAAGGAAGTTGAAAAAAGTTTCAAAGTGTTGAAGGAGAAGATCACAGAACAACCAATTTTAGTTTTACCAGATTTTGGAAAAACATTTTAGGTGAGATGCGATGCAAGTGGAATAGCTATTAGAGCAGTCTTGAGTCAGGATAATAGGACGGTTTCTTATTTCAGTGTGAATTTGAATGACACCAAGAAGAAGTTTTCCACATATGACAAAAAAAAATTATGCAGTTATTCAAGATTTGAAGAAGTGGAGACACTATCTAATTCCTAAAGAATTTGTCTTGTACATGGATAACCAAGATTTGCAGTATATTACTAGGCAAGAAAAGTTGAACCAGAGACATGCTAAATGGGTAGAATTTATGAAATTTTTTACCTTTGTTATTAAGCATATTGTTGGAACTGCTAACAAAGTTGCAGATGCTTTGAGCAGGAGGAGTTTGATTGTACAAGAATTCCAAGTGGAGACTTTAGGGTTTGAACACTTCAAGGAGATGTATAGAGAAGATGCAGATTTTAAAGAAGCTTATGAAGCATGCAATAATCCTTTATTGGGAGACAAAATCCCATGGACTGAATATTTGATCCAAGATGGATTATTGTTCAAGGGAAACCAACTATGCATACCAAAATGCTCAATGAGAGATAACCTATTGAAAGAGAAACATAGTGGAGGTTTGGCTCGACATTTTGGTCATGATAAGACATTTTCACAGCTGAGTAATTCATATTATTGGCCGAGAATAGGGTAGAGGTGAAGAAGTTTGTAAACAAATGCAAAATTTATCAGTATGCAAAAGGAAGACAATAGAACATTGGTTTTTTTCAACCATTACCAATTCCAGAAATCCCATGGGACGCAATCAGTATGTATTTTGTATTCAGATTTCCTAGAACTCATAAAGGGAGTGATTCCATATTTGTTGAAGTGGAAAGATTTTAAAAAATGGCACATTTCATACCATGCCAGAAAACAAACGATGCTACACACATAGCCAATTTTTTTTCCAGAGAAGTGGTGAGACTACATGGATTTCCTAGGAGCATAGTCTCAGACAAGGACACCAAATTTGTAGGACACTTTTGGAGGACTCTATGGAAGAGGCTGGGGCAACCTTGTCCTTTAGTTCAGATTATCACCCTCAGAAAGATGGATAGACTGAAGTAATAAACAAGAGTATGGGAAACTTGTTAAGAAGTTTAGTCACTAAGCAAGGTCGCATTGGGCTACGGTACACATGCGTCTATTTTAAATGGTAGATTAATATTGATTCTTGTACTTTTTTTACTGTGCTTCTATTGTGTAAAGAAATTTGTTTTACTCAACGTTTTTAATCAAATAACTTAAAGTCGTCTTAGCCTTACGCTCGCTGCTTTTTGAATTGATTTCCTTGGCAACCCAATCCCTGATTGCTATGACTGTTTGTTTTTGTTTCATTGATTATTACGAAGAATTTTGTGTTTTCCCTTATCCCTTCAGTCATCAGTCCCTACCTGAGTAGACGACCAACAACCGAATCGACGGTCATCACTTTGGTATTTAAAGACCTATAGATTCAAATGCCCTATTTTTTGTGCATGGATGATGAGGGAAAGATAAATTTGCACAACTATCTATCTGTTACTTATCCCTGTGTGTCTGAGAATGAGCATCCTTGCGTTGATTGATTCATTGCAGAATGGTTTATCCTTGCATCTTTTGTTGGATTATCTCTGTGCTTTATCTCTATGATTTCTGGGAATTTTAACCAGTGCTTGATTGGTATAACTCCTGCAATTTTATTGATAAACCCCAGCCTTTTTCAATATCACCTCTGTGTTTTTGGATGGCATTTTATTCTTTGTGATTTTAATGACAGTTCCCAGCTCTTGATGGGTAAAATCTCAGCGTTGAAGGTAAACCCTCTGCATTTTTGTTAAGGATGATACACAATGATTGTCTGCATTTTATTTACCACTTTTGGACTATGTTTTATTACCTTCATTTTCTCCGCGTTTTACCTATATACTCACAGAATCATACAGTTATACACATGTTATTTTACTCTGCGTTGATCACATATTGACTGCGTTTATTTTTATTTTTTTTACTCTACATTTTACATTGATTAACCGATTTATATCTTTAATTACTTTGATACCTGGATGGCTTGCAACCGATTTCAATTAGATACAGTCTCATTATTCATAGGCAACGGAGTTAATTGAATGACAACAATATAATAATTTGAACTCAGCAATACAAGATATTTAATAGACTGTGGTATCAACATATCTAGACCATGATTTTGTATTACTTACATAGATATTTTTGTAACCTTTAGTTAGTGTCATTGTTGTTCCATTGGCGGTGGTTTTTTTGTGTAAAGGGGTGTGTTTTTGGGGGCGTATTTACTGTGTAGTGGGTATCATCCTTGTTGTGCCATTGGCGGTGGTTTTTCTATGTAAAGGGGTGCGTTTTGGGGGGTGTATTTACTGTGTAGTGGGTAGAGTCTTTGTTGTGCCATTGATGGTTTGTTTATTGTATATATAGTATCATTTTTATAGTGCAATGGTGGTGTGTTATTGTGTGTGTTGTAGTTGTAATTACTATGTAAAAGGCACAGATTATTTACTGTGCAACGATGGTGATTATGTTGTGAATATGGTAGTGTATTTAATGTGTAAAGGGGGTAGTGTTTTTATAGTGCAATGGTGGTGTGTTACTGTGTGTATTGTAGTTGTAATTACTGTGTAAAAGGGGCATCTTATTTACTGTATAATGGTGGTGTAATGGTGAGATTATTTACGGTGTAATGGCAGTGTAATGGTGGGCTTATTTTACTGTGTAATGGTGTGTAAATGGGTAGCGTATTTAGCG
Organism: Picea mariana; assembly: GCA_032191745.1. Taxonomy (NCBI): domain Eukaryota; kingdom Viridiplantae; phylum Streptophyta; class Pinopsida; order Pinales; family Pinaceae; genus Picea; species Picea mariana. Next base: position 318,628 of record JASDQU010735289.1, read on the forward strand.
TTTTTGCTGTGCGAATTGGGATGGGAAACATCCATTTTTCTTGACAATTAAATTTTGCTTTAATATGTATTTATTAGGTAGTGATTTATATGCAGCAAATTAATAATGGGTAGCGAGTCATTAATGGGTAGTGATTTACTGTGTTGACAGAAATCCTTTATGACAACAATTCTACTTTTATATCCTATTGCATATATCAATGATTAGATTCTATATCTTGTTGTATTTACTAGAAAACGATTCATACATTAATTAGACAACAGTACAATTCATATATTAATGAACAATGTGTACTTGTTGACAAGCATATGGATAGTGTATATGTAGACAAGCGTAATAGTTCACTTTCATATTTAGACATTGTATGTTTAGACAATGTATATTTATGATTATAATTAGACAGTGTATTTTTAGACAAGTGTAATGGTTCACCTTTGTGGACCAGTGTAATGGACAATGTATATTAAGGGAAAAGGTATATTTCCTGACAAGCATAATGTAAAATGTATATTAGACAGATAATTGTTAATGTTAATGGAAAATGTATGTTAATGGACAGTGTTTGTTGTTGACAAGCGTATTTGATTTTGTTAAGTGCATATTAGCTCACCTTTATGATAACCTTTTGATAATAGTAACCATTTTAATAGTTCACATTATTGGTCATAGTTGGGACACATTTATGATAATGATAACAATTCTAATAGTTCACTCCTTCGCACTTAGACATCATTCTGAACGGATAATGGGTTATGGTTGGATGGCGAAGTTGTTTAATATCTTGTGCAGTTTAATTTCATTGATGTCATATTTTGTCTTGTTGACCTGTTGCTTGGGGGCATGGGTGTAGTCTTCTTGTCAGTTATTTCGGTCTCCTAGCGCGTTGGATTTTTCTGGAGTCTTGGGTCCGAATAGGTTATGTGGCGCCAAGGTTATTTTCATGCCTATCACCTAGTGACAGCACGATTCCTGATGAGGGGATCATTGCATGCCCTAATGGATAGAGGAGAAAGATAACTTGGCCACAGTTTGTGCTCCCTGTTGTGGGTGTTTGTTCGTCGTAGTTATTGTTGGTGTTTGGTTTGTAACGCCTTCAAGCATTTGGTTCACACGCCTTAGAGGTATCTAGTTACTGGTCTTCAAGGCTGTTGTTTCAGGATTGTGAATGTTGTCCTTTATCTTGTAGGTGTTGTCATGTATGTGTTGGGAGGGTAGTCGTTTCTATCTGTCTTTGATTTTCTCATGTTTTACCCAATTTCTCAATGTGCTAGTGTGTGATTTATTGTTGTTTGTTGCCTGATCTGCGTGCGTGGTGTTCATCATTAGGTTGTGTGGTTTAATTGTTGTCGTTATTTTCTTCCTTGTTTAAAAGAAAAAAAAATGCACTTTTAGCTTCACTGGTAGTCGTAACGATTGGGGTTGTTACATATGGTATCAAAGTGGGTTCAACCCACGACTTGGGATCACTATGGATTTTGTTGATGTGATATTTGATTATAATGTTTCTAATTAAGTTGACTTGTATTCATGTAGGTAATCATGGTTAGAGGACATCGTGGAGGCAGACGATAGGGTGCTAGGTGAGGAGGTACGATGCCCCCAATAACATCCACGCCTGAGGGGTCTAACCTCCAGGGAGACAAGTAAGTTGTTGGGAAGGAGAAGATAGTGGTGGGTGATGTGGTTGGGTTGATAAGGTCCTTTAAACAGATTTCTGAGGCACTGATCAATCGTTTAGACACAGATGAGGTCAGGGCACCGACACCCCCTAAGGGTCCACCGCGTGCTTCGATCGGTACTGGTAGCATTCACTGCGAAATCGAGAAGGTAAAATTTCTTGAGTTCTTTGGTGCCCTGGACGGCATAGCCGCCAAGGCATGGTTAGAGAATATGGTGATGTTCTTTGCACTTCACGACTATACATCCAATATGAAGGTCTGCATGGCAGTATTTGAATTGAAGGGGAGTGCTCTTCTATAGTGGAAGACGCTCCTTCCACAATTGAACATGTCCGTCAAAGACGTTTCGTGGGAATTGTTCGAGGAACAATTTTGAGAGAGGTACCAATTAGAGGAATTCATTGAGCATCATCTCAACAAGTTCAATGCCTTGTGAAAGGGAAGTTGTACGATGCCTGAGTATGAGGCCTATTTTATGGATTTTCTTCGGTATCCTCCACACCTTAATACCAAGAAAATTAAGGTCAACAGGTTCTTGCTTGGCCTTAATGTCATCATACATGCAAAGGTTAGGATTTTTATGCCTCAAACCTTGCATGATGTCATCCATAAGGACCTCATACCAGAGGAGGAGCTTATCAGCGAGGTTCAGAGACAGAATCCAGCGATACTAGCAGGGGAGGTGTCATCTGGTGCACAACAATATCAGACACCAGCTAGGCACTCACTGGGATATCATGGCTTCAAGAGAGGATCCACTTTCACTACACCTCGATGACCAATGCCTCAGAAAAAGACTCCTTACGAAGGACCACAACATCAGTAACAATGTTGACTGTAGTAGTTGTAGTTTAGGGCTGTTCTGTAGAACAAACCAGGATTCCAGGCCAGTGAGCCATCAGCTTCTACTTTGGGTACCAAGAGTAATGGACTGAAGAAAGGATGTTGGACATGTGGGAAGCCACATTACCAGTGCGACTGCCCAGTGGAGAGCTCTAGATCATCTGGATCATTTAGACCTACTACCATGGGAGATTTTGTCAAGGCCCATTGGATTCATATAATAGTGAATAACCACCAGGAAGAGCACTAGTTGACTGTGTTTGAGACATCAGGTGCCATCGCTAACCAGGCCCTAAGTTTTTTGATAGATCCAGGTGCTACCAAGAGTTTCATTTCTGGTGCAGTGCTAAAAAGGATTAAGGTAAAGGTAGTTGAACAGGATGAGTTTATCTTTGTAGAAATGGCTTCGAAATCCAAACAAAATGTTGGACGAAAGGTTACGAGTTGTACCCTTAACTTGGGATATTTTGTCACCAGGGCCAACCTGTACATCATGATATTTGGATCTTATGATTTCGTGATCGATATGGATTGGTTGGAATCGCATGAGGCGATACTCAACTGTAAGATGAAATGGTTGAACTTGGTTAATGATGAGGGACATAGACGCGTGACTGTAGGTCAGAACCAAGGAGTTTCCTTGGGCTTCATCTCTTCCTTGTAGCTACAGAAGAGAATGCACAAGGGATGTATGATTTATGCAATCCTTGCATTAAACGAGAAGGGAGTAGTGGAATTTCTAGAACACCTTCCTATGGTGAGATATTTTTTGGACATCTTCCTAGAGGAGTTACCTAGGATTCCACTGGAGAGGGAACTGAAATTTACCATAGACCTAAAACTAGGGACTAAACTGATAGCGAGAATACCTTATCGGATGTCAACCCCGGCACTACAGGAATTGAGAATGAAACTGAAGGCGTTGTTGGACCTGGGACTTATACGTCCAAGTGTGTCATCATGGGGTGTGCCTGTTATTTTCATAATGAAGAAGGATGGTTCGTGGAGACTCTGCATTGACTACCATCAATTGAACAAGGCAATGATCAAGAATCAATATCCGTTTCCAAGGATTGATGATTTGTTTGATCAGATGAAGGGTGTGACAGTGTTTTCAAAGATCGAATTGAGATCAGGGTATCACCAGCTATGGATCAAGGAGGATGACGTCCCTAAGACTGCCCTTAAGATGAGGCTTGGACATTACAATTTTATTGTTTTATCGTTTGGACTGACGAACACCCCAAGGGTATTTATGAGTTTGATGAACGGGGTGTTCCACGAGTACTTGGACAAGTTCATCCAAGTATTCATTGACGATATCTTGATTTAATCTCAGACGGTGGAGGAGAATTACGAGCATTTTCCCTTGGTACTATAGTTCCTGTGAGAGAAAAAATTGTATGGGAAATTGTCTAAATGCTCGTTTTATGAATCGAAGATTCACTACTTAGGGCATGTCATCTCCGGAAAAGGTATCGTCATGGATCCAGTAAATTTTGAGGCTATTATGGAATGGCCTATGCCGACGAATGTCTCAGAAGTGCATAGCTTCATGGGTTTAGTAGGATAATATCGACAATTCGTCGATGGATTTTTGAAGATAGCAAATCCGATCACAGAATTGCAAAAGAAGAACAAGAAGTTTGTTTGGATCGAGAAATGCGCGGAATCATTTTGGAGGCTCAAGGAGCTCTTGACAACAACACCAATACTAAAGGTCCTTGACATGGATGCAGACTTCTTGGTATGCATTGATGCATCCAAGGAAGGCTTAGGTGGATTATTGATGCAAGATAGTCGAGTGCTCGCTTACATATCAAGGAAGTTGAGAAGGCATGAGGAGAACTATGTGACACATGATTTGGAGTTGTTAACCATTGTATATGCCTTGAAATTTTGGAGACACTACCTTATTGGATGAAAATTTGAACTAAAAACATACCACTGTGCACTACAACACATCTTTACGCAAAGTGACCTAAACGCGCGACAACGACGTTGGTCGAAATTGCTCAGCGAGTATGATTTCGAGATTACTTACATAAAGGGAACAATGAACCAAGTGGTTGATGAGTTGAGTCAGAGACCACGCATATTTTCGGTGATTCCTCTTCAGAAAAATCTACGTGAAAATATTCTAACTTTACAGTGTGATGATGACTAGTACAAAGAGTTCAAGGATTTTATCAGACAAAACACCATGATGGTACCAAGATTTGAAGGATTTACGTTGGACGACGATGGATTATTGAGATTTAAAAATCAAATTTGCATACCATTGAATGATGAGTTGAGGATATTGATCCTAAACGAGGCTCACAGAGTAGTGTACATGGCTCACCTTGGAGTCACGAAGATGAGGGAAGACCTTAAACCCTTATTCTTCTAGAAAGGAATGAAGGAAGACATAGTCAACTACATGGCCAGATGTCTAGAATGTTAGTAGGTGAAGGTTGAACATAGACATCCAACAGGATTACTACAGCCACATGTTATTCCAGAATCAAAATGGGAGGTCATTTCAATGGATTTCATTGTTGGGTTGCCACTGATGGCAACGAGACACGAATCGATTTTTTTGGTAGTCGACACTCTGACAAAGAGTGCTCATTTTATTTCTATGCGTATGACGTATCAGGCACCTGACATAGCTATAGTTTTCATCAGTGAGATTGTGATGCTACATGGTGTGCCTAAGAGGATTACATCTGATCGAGGATCGGTGTTTATTGGATGCTTTTGGACTAGTTTCCAAGAGGTATTGGGAACCCAACTTAACTTTAGTACTACGTATCACCCGGAGACAGATGAGAAGACTGAACGAACAAACCAAATCTTGGAGGACATGTTGCATATGTATGTGATGGACCAATAGAAGCGTTGGGAATAATTCTTTCCACTGGTAGAATTCACATATAACAATAGTTACCAAAGCACCATTGAGATGGTGCCTTTTGAGTTTATTTATGGGAGACCGTGTCAGATGCCTTTGAGTTGGGATCAGCTTGAGGATAGGCTCCTAGTGGGACTAGAAGCGATCCAATAAATGGAAGATCAAGTGAAAACAATAAGACAAAGGATCAAAGAAGTGCAAGATCGGCAGAAGAGTTATGTCGATGCACACCATGTCAACCATAGTTACAAAGTTGGTGATCGAGTCTTCTTGCGAGTGAAACCGCATAAGAGTTCAATATAGTTTGGAAAGTGTGCTAAACTATCCCCTAGGTTCATGGGCCCTTTTGAGATTGTGGTTAAGAAGGGGCTCGTGGACTATCGACTAGCCTTGCCTAATTCTTTGAGGCATATGCACGACGTTTTTCATGTATCTATTTTGAGACATTATATTAGTGATCCTACACATGTTATTGACATGAGTTCCTTGTAGGTATCTAACAAGGGTGCGCTCAAGGCTGAGCCGATATGCATCCTGGATCATTGCATTCGATAGCTATGACGTCGAACGGTAAATCAGGTCAAGGTCCAGTGGGACAATTATATTTTTCACTCGGCGACTTGGGAGGATGCATATGATATGCGCCAACAGTTTCCATTTTTTTTTGATAGATAGACTTATGATACTTTGATACACATTATTTCGGCACCTATATACTGTGAAACTTTGGGACGAAGTTTAGACCAAGAGGGGGTGTATGTAACATCCTACTCTTGCATGCACTGAGTGAACTTATTCTTTGAGGACACTTGCTTACAGGTGATCCAGATTATTATACTATTTGTCGTTTGATTATGATGCATTATGGATATGATGATATGTTATTTTGTGTATTTACATAGACAGGTGGTATTGACTGGGTTCTCCTGAGTGTGAAGGACTTTGGAACTTGAGGATGCAGAGGCATCGATGAAAACCCTTGGACTCTAGATCGAGTCAGGGAGTGGACTATTGGGGTTTGATTGATGTTGATATGACATATGTACATATGATTATATGTTATGATGATTGATTATTATTGCTGACATGATTCATTGATGATGCAGGCTGACTATAGCTTGCCGACCAGACTCACATGTGGAGTAGAGGGGTCATACACGAAAACCAGAGACTTTGAAGGAGAGGTGTGGACAACAGCCTTGTCATAGCCCACTAGAACTCCTCTCATGGCTCAAACTGTAGGTTAACGATTACCTAGTTTGAGAAGACCCACGATGCCATGAGGGCAGACTGCGACAATTGCTCACGATGATTCTAAGGGGAACACAATAAGGCAGGGGCCTTATTCCTTAGAGGCCATTAGTCTCTCGCAAGATCACCTAGCGGAGTATTGACTCTAGGGGTTTTTGATGTCTACCAAGCCATTCAAGAGGCGAGTGGTACCCTTGGAGCACGTAGCGTATCTTGAAGGGCACGTCGCACAAGGAAAATGGAAAGAGGTGAGTGGCACCCTTTGAGCACCTAGTGCATCCTGAAGGGCATATTGTGATTTCAATTGGTAAGGGAATAAACCTAGACGACCTTAAAACAAATGATGTGATTAGTAATTTTTAAAAACATTTTTTTCCTAACAAAAATGCCACCTAACCTAGTAAAATTTGAAATCTAGGTCTAAGTACACATGTGGTCAAAAATAATAATCATAATTAAACCTGTAACGAGAAGGAGGTAATAAATTCAATTAATTTATTAAAATCAAATTATATTGGGGGGATAAAATTTTAAAATAGAAATGATTGTTTTATCTACATATGCTAATTAAATTATTAATTAAAAATAAAAAAGGGGTAAAAGGGTTGTTTTTCTACACTTGCTAAAATGAGTTTTAGCTAAAAGGGGAAAAGAGGAAAACTTAAAAGAAATAGGAAACTAAGGGGAAAAGGGGGAACATAAAGAAAAAGATGAATGTCTAACTTAGTAAGGAATCTTTCCTTGGGAACTTGTTATTTTTTAACTCAACTAAGAATTTAGTAAGGCGTAAGTCATTTAATATTTGTAAGGGAATATTGGGAAACCAAGGAGTGTTTTTAGGAATGCTTTTAGGTGGGTGAGGGAAATAGGAATAATTAAATAATTAATGAAATTAATCTTTTGGTGCAACTAGGGGGATGGGTGACATGTGTATGGGGGAGCTTTTTCTGACTTAATTAATGAAAAAGACATTAAATGGGAATTTGGGAAATAAATCACTTAAAAACTCTATAAAAAGGATGGAGGAGGTGGAGTATGGATCTCATCTTTATGCGTAACGTTACACTGCTGAATTTTTGTCTTGACTGAACTTATCTTGTGGGATTTGGGATACCCAACTCAGGTAATGAGTGGTAGCTCGACTTTGCGAGGTGAGTTGGGTGCTAGTTGTTCTCTGGTATAGTGTGTGTGGCCTCTTTGTGGCTCAGAGCACTTAGGGGAAAGACAAGTACCCCTAGCGTTGGTTGGGAGGTACCAGTGAGGTCACATTGGTCGGCAAGCGGGAGTTGGATGGAGCGGGTGTGGGACAATGACTCAGAGTTGTCGCATTGGGCTACGATATGCATGCGTCTATTTTGAATGGTAGATTAATATTGATTCTTGCGCTTTCTTTACTATACTTCTATTGTGTAAAGAAATTTGTTTTACTCAACATTTTTAATCAAAGAAATTAAATTTGTCCTATCCTTATGCTCACTTCTTTTTGAATTGATTTCCTTGGTAACCCAATCCTTGATTTCTATGACTGTTCTGTTTTTGTTTCATTGATTATTACAAAAAATTGTGTGTTTTTCCCTTATCACTCCAATCATCAATATGTTCATGAGCAGACAACTAGGAGTTAAATTGACAGCTGTCACTTCGTTGTTTAAAGACTTATAGATTCAAATGCCCTGCTTTTTTGTGCATGGATGATGAGTGCGGGATAAATTTGCACAACTATCTATCCCTTACTTATCCTTGCATGTCTGAGAATGAGCATATTTGCGTTGATTGATTCGTTGCAGAATGGTTTATCCTTGCATCTTTTGTTGGATTATCTCTGCGCTTTATCTCTGTAATTTTTGGGCATTTTAACCAGTGCTTGATTGATATAACTCTTCTGATTTTATTGATAAACTCCAGCCTTGCAATGGTGGTGTGTTACTGCGTGTATTTTAGTGTAAAAGGGGTATCCTATTTACTATGTAATGGTGAGCTTATTTACTGTGTAATGGTGGTGTAATGGTGGGCTTATTTTACTATGTAATGGTGTGTAAATGGGTACCGTATTTAGCATTTTTGTTGTGCAAATTGGGTTGGGCAGAATCCATTTTTCTTAGCAATTAAATTTCTCTTTAATATGTATTTATTAGACAGTGATTTACGTGCAGCGAATTAGTAATGGGTAGCGATTTACTGTGCTGACAACAATTCTACTTTTATATCCTATTGCACATGTCAGTGATTAGATTCTATATCCTGCTGTAATTACTGGACATCTATTCATACATTAATTAGACAACACTTGTGTATATTAATGAACAGTGTGTACTTGTTGACAAGTATATGGACAGTGTATATGTAGACAAGCATAATAGTTCACTTTCATATTTAGACAGTGTATGTTTAGACAATGTATATTTATGATTATAATTAGACAATGTATTTTTAGACAAGCGTAATGGTTCACCTTTGTGGACCAGTGTAATGGACAATGTATATTAAGGGACAAGGTATATTTGTTGACAAGCGTAATGTAAAATGTATATTAGATAGAAAATTGTTAATGTTAATGGACAATGTATGTTAATCGACAATGTTGATTGTTGACAAGTGTATTTGATTTTGTTAAGTGCATATTAGTTCACCTTATTATAACCTTGTGATAATAGTAACCATTTTAATAGTTCACATTCTTGGTCACAGTTGGGACATATTTATGATAATGATAACATTTCTAATAGTTCATTCCTTCACACTTAGACATCATTCTGAATGGATAATGGGTTATGGTTGGATGGAAAAGTCATTTAATAGCTTGCACAATTTAATTTGAGTGATGTCATATTGCGTCTTGTCGACCTGTTGCTTGGGGGCGTGGGTGTAGTCTTCTTGTCAGTTATTTCGGTCTCCTAGCACGTTAGATTTTTCTGGAGTCTTGGGTCCAGATAGGTTATGGGGTTCCATGGTTATTGCCGCGCCTATCACCTGGTGATGGCATGATTCCTGATCAGGGGATCATTTCACACCCTAATGGATAGAGGCGAATGATAACTTGGTTGGAGTTTGTGCCTCCCATTGTGGGTGTTTGTTCGTCATAGTTTTTATTGGTGTTTGGGTTTTAACACCTTCAAGTATTTGGTTTGGATTCCATAGAGGTATCTAGTTACTGGTCATCGAGGCCACTGCGTCGGGATTGTGGATGTTGTCCTTTAGCTTGTAGGTGTTGTCATGTTTGAGTCGGACGAGTAGTCGTTTCTATCTATCTTTGATTTTCTCATGTTTCAGCCAGTTGCTCGATGTGCTAGTGTGTGAGTTGTTGTTGTATGTTGCATGATCTGCCTGCATGGTGTTCATCGTCAGGTTGTGTGGTTTAAATGTTGTCATTTTTACCTTCCTTCTTTAAAAAAAAAATGCACTTTTAGCATCGCTAGTAGTCGTAACGATTGGGGTTGTTACACTGCTTTAGATCTTCCTGATGTTAGGATATTTGGACACTTAGGAGTTAGTTAATATATACTTGGTCTAATGTGTTGTTAGGTAAAAGTTTGTTTCGTATTGTGTTTCTTTAGTATGCATTAGTATGAATTTGTAGTTAAGAAATCCGACAGTCACGATATGTTACTGACATAGAGTGATCCAACAGTTCATACTCCCCTCGATCTTAACGACCATGGATTCGTGGCTTAACACCCAATTAGTCCATGATCTCTATTTAAAGAGAATGGAGGGTCATTTTTTGATGATCGATTGTCTGAAACTCCTTTGTAAAATCTCTCTGTAATTTTTTTCTTTTTCATTAATAAACTGCTCCAAGTGGCCACGTTGGTTGGGGCCGTGGATGTTTCCCCGTAGGGGTTTTACCACGTGAAAAAATTAGTGTGTTGATATTTGATATGTTTATTTGAGTGATTACTGAAGGTTTTTCATCCTCTATTGGAATACCTGTGTTGTCAAACATGGTATCAGAGCCTGTTTGAAGACCCACTCCTATTGTAGATCGAGATAGTGAAGCCAAGTTGAATCATCTCCATGTTCTATCGTTTATATACATTTTTGGGCCAAGAGGAATATTCCATTGTGTCCATATCACTCGATTCAGTCAAGAACACTTTTAGTTTCACTCGAAAAGGTTTTTGTTTGCCCAAGATACAGCCATTACAGTCAGATCCGGAGGTATAAAGCCCAAATACGCATTTTTTTAATTTTTGCAAAGTATTACTTTAGTTTTATTTCGGTTTGATATTATTTGTTTCCAGGTTGCTACTCTTTTAGATCTGCGTATTCTTTTTTCCCTACACCCTATGAAATCTCGAAAAATCATAAACAAATAGGAAAAGGTGCATCTTCCAGGTAAGCTAACCGAGATCTAACCCTTGTTGTCATTGAGAAGCGAAATTTTTTTCTTGTATGAAAAGAGTTTTTTTTTAGCATGCTCTCCAAGGTCGTCTTCAACAAAAACAACAACAACAACAATCCTCCTTCTGAACATTACAATATGTTTTGCTAGACCATTTGGTTAAACGTTGCCTTATTAAGTAAGAGGTCTTGAATTCAAGTCTCTCTTTTGTAATTTTTTTTTTTTTAAGTTCATGCTAAAATTGTAAAGTATATTTCACTTCAAGTGTAAAAGTGAATCACTATAAGTAGCTTTGATATTTTATTTTAGAGTTATTTATTTTGCATGCAAATTTTCTGTTATAAAGTAACTTCATTGTAAAAGTGATCCCCACTTCTCTTTATAAAAGTGGATCACTTCATAAAGCAACTTACACTATCACATGGTCATTTGGTTACCGTTTATGCCTTTTTTTAAAAGGGCATAACTCTCACATCCGAAGTCCATTTTTAGTGCCGTTTTTTTTTTTAAACGCACAACGTTTCAAGCTCTTTCCATTTAGATCATCAGTTTCAGTTTTTAAATCCATATTATCTGCATATTTAATATGGATTCTACAAGTAATCTCTTACTTACCAGCACCAACTACTTCCAATGGAAATCCCATATGGAGGATTTATTAAGAAGTAAAGGCTTGTACCGGATTACCTTGGGAAAGGAAACAACACCCACTGATGTTGATAAGAAATCAAAATGGGATAATAGGAATGACGAAGTGCGTGGATTAATCAGAATGTCCATCTCTCCTGATTTAAGGTTCCACCTTCAATCAATTGATAAACCCAAAGAAGCTTGGGAAAAGATTGAATATGTGTTTGGTAAACACAATATTATCCGAGCACGACAATTAGAAAATCAAGTACTAAATTTAAGTCCAAGTGATTTTTCTTGCATTGAAGACTGTCTATCTAATTTTAAAAAGAACTTTATGTGAAGAATGTAAGATAAAGATAGACAAAGATCGTTGCATCTATCTTATTCTTTCTAAGCTAGGTAGTGCATATTCTGTGTTTGTATCTACCTTTTATGCCATGCAAGAGGCTCTAGGGACAACTTATCAAAAACCCACTCTTGAGAGCTTTTGTGATTCTTTTATTAGAGAGCAAGATAAGCTAGTACAACTTGGAGTGATCAACAGTGCAGGTACATCCAACAAAGCCTTAGTTGTCCATAAGAAAGATAAAACCAAGAATCCCAAGAAGCAACATCCTCGCCACAACAACAAGCAATATAAGGGTCCCAAATCCACTTAGACAGCTTCCGCTCCTAATGGAGACAAAGGAGAAAAATATAAAAATAAGAAGACTGAAAGACATTGCAAATTTTCTGATAAACATGGTCATGATGAGTCAAAATGTTTCAAGAATATGGCATCTTTAGAAGCAGGGATGAAGAAGCACAACATCACTATTGATTCTACTTCTTCTTCTTCTTCTCATGGACATGCACTTTCATCTTTTGGTTTCTCCTTCAATACAACTTCTACTTCTACTTCTGATGAGTGGCTTATTGATTCTAGAGCATCTTATCATATGGCTATGGATAGAGACAAATTTTCTACTCTAAATGAATGTAACAACGAGAAAATATTTGTTGGTGATGATAGATCTCTTAGTGTTGAAGGATATGGAACAGTTCAAGTAGAAAATTGTCATTTCAATGATGTATTATGTGTTCCAAGTCTTTCTTGTAACCTTCTATTAGTATATCAAATCACTCATTTAGGTGAAGGTAAAACCGTAGAGTTTTCACCTCACCAAGTTGTAATCAAGGATCTAAAAGATCCTAAGCATGTTCTTGCAACTGGAATTGTTGATGATATTACCAGGTTGTACAAGTTTGACAACTTTGGGTCATCATCTTTTTCATCAATTTTTGTTTCTCATAGCGATGACTTGAGCAAACTTTGGCATGAGCGGTTTGGTCATCTAAACTATCGCTCATTGCAGCAACTATGTAATCAACATATGATGACTGGTCTTCCTCTTGTTTCATGCAGATATAGTGTTTATGCCGGTTGTGTTCTCAACAAACATCATCGGGATAGTTTTGACAAACGTGCCTCTTGGCATGCCTTGGGTCCTTTACAACTTGTTCACAGTGATTTGTGTGGTCCACTTTCTTCTCCTTATTTTTCTGGGTGGAAATATTTCTTAACTTTCATTGATGACTTTTCCAGACGTACTTGGGTTTACTTATTAAAACTTAAGAGAGAATTTTTTGACAAATTTTTGGCCTACAAGGCCCTTGCAGAAAAGCAATTTGGACATCAAATTCAAAGGTTAAGAACAGATAATGGATGTGAATATGTGAACAATAATTTTACAAGTTACTACACTACACAGGGAATCCAAATGCAACACACTGTTCCATATACACCACAAAAAAATGGTGTTGTTGAGAGAAAGAACCACACATTAAAAGAAATGGATAATTGTATGATCCAATCTAAGGGATTAAGTCTAAAGTATTGGGCGGAAGCCATCAACTGTGCAAATTACATAGTAAATCGCACTCCCACAAAGGATCTTAAAAATATAACACCAGAAGAAGCTTGGACTAAAATTAAACCAGATGTAAGTCACTTCCATGTATTTGGAAGTATAGCATGGGATCACATTCCTGACGAGAAAAGGAAAGCATTGCAGCCTAAAAGTGAGAAGTGTATATTTGTTGGTTATTCTAAAAATGCCAAAGGTTATAGACTTCTTCAAACACATTTTAATGAAATTATTATTAGAAGAGATGTTAAATTTGATGAAAATCTCTTAGCTTGCGAGCCTAATTTGAAATTTAGGCCTTCTTTGGCCTATGAGCCTAATTCAGTGGTTGTGCCTTCTTCAGCCTGCGAGCCATCTTCAATGTTTGTTCCTTCTTATTTTCTAGTTTATTCTTCAGATGATGACAGTGAGGATGAAAATCCATCTCTAGCTGCTCACCTTCTTCATGATGATTCCTTTGAACCTGAACTAGCACCAGCTCCACCGCTTCCTAGATAGGTCCGTTCAACATGAGAAGAAGTTGGTGATCTTGTTGGTGATCCTTCAGATCAGCATCGGACACGTTCACAATTCGAGTGAGCCTCTTCTCTTTTGGCTCAAGTTTCAGAAACTCATGATCCAGAGACATTTGCAGAAGATTCAGGTCATCCAGATTGGGATACAACAATGAATGAAGAGTATCATTCTTTAATGGCAAATGATACTTGGGATCTTGTACCTCTTCCAAAAAGAAGAAAACTTGCTAGATGTAAATGGGTCTATAGAACTATGTATGCATCAGATGGAAGTGTTGAAAGGCATAAGGCTCGGTTAGTTGCCAAAGGATTTTCCCAAGTTGAGGGAATTGACTATAATGAAAATTTTTCCCCTGTAGCCAAAATGAATTCCATTCAACTTGTTCTTTCCCTTAGTGCCTCACATAAATGAGAGGTCCATCAGATGGATGTTAAATCCACCTTCTTACACGAAGATTTACAAGAATAAATATACATGGAACAACCTCTTGGCTATGTCCAGAATGAATCTAGCCTTTTTTGTCACCTTAATAAATATCTTTATGGTCTCAAGCAAGCTCCTCGAGCTTGGTATGCCAAAATGGATAGCTTTCTTGTTGCCACCGGATTCTCTAGATGTCATTCTGATCCTAATGTCTATACCAAGAAAGCATGAATCCATCTCATAATCCTTTTCCTTTATGTTGATGACCTTATCCTTACTGGTAGTGACTCAAAACTTTTAAACCATGAGAAAACTATCCTTAAGAAGAAATTTGAAATGACAGACTTAGGCTTTTTGCACTATTTCCTTGGCCTCTAAGCTTTGCAAACCAATGCAGAATTTTTTTTTTCCCAGTATAAGTATGCTTGTGACCTTCTTCGTCACTTTCACATGGACGATTGCAAACCAACCCATTCTCCCTTCCAGTATGGATTCAAGCTTATTTCCACCTATACTTCTCCTGAAGTTGATGCCACCCTATACTGTCAGTTTGTTAGTCGCCTCTTATACTTGACTCATACTCGTCCTGATACTTCTTTTGTTGTTGGTCTTGTTTCCTGATATATAAAAACACCCCATGAAATCCATTGGAAAGTAGCTAAAAGGATACTTCGCTATGTCTGTGGTACAGTTTAGTTCAGGATACATTACAGTTCAGGGGGGCTCCTTTATTGGTTGGTTTCAGTGATTCAGATTGGGCCAGCGACCCTGATGATCAGAATTCTATTGCAAGTTATGTTTTCAACCTTGGTTCAAGACCTATCACTTGGGCCTATAAGAAACAATAGTCTATTTCACTTTATTCAGCAGAAGAAAAGCACCGAGAAGCAGTAAATGCAAGTCAGGAAGTCTTGTGGCTTCAACAGATCCTTTCAGAGTTTGGATTCCAACAACAACATCTGACCAACCTTTAGTTCTATAATCAAAGTTCCATCAATCTCACCAAAGACCTAGTTCAACATCAGTGTAGAAAAAACATAGAGCTACACATGCACTTCATCATAAATCTCATTCATGACCAAGTTATTGAAGTGCTCTTTTGCCCTATGGAAGATCAAGTTGCAGACATTTTCACAAAGTCTCTTACAGAAGCGAAGTTTTCCAAACTTCGATCTATGTTAGGAGTTCAGGAAGTTGTCATTAAGGGGGTATAGGCTCTAATGCCTCCTTCCTTCTCCTATTGTGTCGCCATTGTAAATCCTTCAATCCTATCCCAAGTTATTCTTAAGGGGGTATTTTAGGATATTTAGACACTCAGGATTTAGTTAAGATCTACTTGGTCTAATGTGTTGTTAGGTAAAAGTGTATTTCTTTAGCATGCATTAGTATGAATTTGTACTTAGGAAATCTGATGGTCACGATATGTTCTCGACATAGAGTGATTCGAAAGTTCATACTCTCCTTGATCTTAATGACCATTGATCTGTGGCTTAACACCCGACTGGTACATGATCTCTATTTAAAGAGCATGGAGGGTCATTTTTCGATGATCGATTGTGAGAAAATCCTTTGTAAAATCTCTGTGTAATCTTTTTTTTTTTGCATTAATAAACTTCTCCAAGTGGTCGCGTTGGCTGGGGTCATGGATGTTTCCCTGTAGGGATTTTACCATGTGAAAACATCGATGTGTTGATCTTTGATTTGGTTATGTGAGTGGTTACTGAAGGTGTTCATCCTATGTTGGAATACCTGTGTTGTTGAACACCTGATCTATCGCATTTGACTAATGATCCCATAATGGATGCCCCATTTTGGCCTCTAATCCCTGCCAAACTACCCTCTGATATCCCAAAATTCAACGAGAGACTTGGAGAAAACCTTAATAACCACATAATGACCTTCCATATTTGGTGTTCTTTGAACTCTTTGATGGATGTCTCCATTTTTTTAATACTTTTCCAAAGAATTCTCACAGAATCGGTAGCCAAACTGTATATCGAGTTGTTGTGACACTCCTTTAGCGACTTTAATTCACTATCTATGGCATTTTTGGCACATTTCTAGTTGTTAATTCAATATGATACTGGTACATATCTCTTAACCTCGCTTAGACAATCCACCTCCACCCATATTTCTGATCATATTCATGAATGGATGTAGCGGCTAGGACTGGACCAAATATTGGCAAATTGGTTTACCAAGTTTCTTTTGTCGCTCTTCACTAGAGATGTCTCCATGGGAGGTGTTGTCACTAAGGAGAAAGTAATCAATCGTGCTCAATATTTGGACTTGGTATATTCCCAGTCCAACACACTTTATGATCTGATCCCTCGTGCTCCTTTCCCTTCGAATGATCCGTCAATACCTTCTCTGGAATCCCATGCCGATGAAATGGTGGGTTCTGAAACCAACACCAAAATTTCTCCCTCTCCTACACAAACCTCTGAGGTGAATGTGGTCCATTCCACTTCATATCAACAACCTGGAGGTAAGAATAAAAAAAAAGGGTAAATCAAAGAATTCTTCTAACCCATAGGAGAGTACAAAAATTGTTGATACTTAACCGAAAATGAAATCTAAGATTCCATGCATGATTTGTATGGAGGACTAATACATGAAATAATTCCCTCATCATGAGGAAGTAGCTAAATTTCTAAAGGGAACCTCTCTACCTGCAGTGTTAAGTGACCCTTTACCAACTCAGTAGCAACAAATGGTTGCACAAAATCCTACCCCTCCGCAAGGAGGAAATGCAAGTCTTTCCCACCATGGGGATGCTCCCTAAAGCATCACTTGGGTATTTATTTGTAAGGAGACGATTTGTCTAATGACCAGAGTTAAGACTTATGCCACTCCTCCAGAAAATCATGCAAATGGAGGTGCTACTGATAATACCTCCACTTCCACTCCTCCTCCATCCTTCACCCCTCTTCATATCAAGAGGCATGTTGTTGACTCAGTTTTGCACCCTAGGTCGGCACAATTCAAAAGTTGATTTTAAATCCAAGTACCCACGCTTCTCAAAAATACAACATTGTTGAATATTTGGCACAAGCACCTTGTGTTATGTCAATGCTTGAAGTTCTACAAAATTGTCCAAGTAAACTTAGAACCTTATTATCATCCATTGGAGTTGTGGATCCAAAGATGTAAACTATGATTTTTTTTAATATGGGATATTTTAAACCGAGGCTCTCCCACCACCTACCATTCAAAATTCAAGCTATATTTTGTGGGAAGAACATCCATCGCATTGTTTTGGATGAAGGAGCTTATGCATGTATCATGTATTTGTCGTAATAGAGAGCCATTGGTTCTCCTAAACTTCACTAATCTCATACCACCCTGTTGGCAGCCACACATGTTTTTGATTTTTTAAATATGATCGAGAGGCATTCCATTTTTTGCAGCTGCCATCACCCTGTCTATAAACACTTTTACGAATTCATTCTGACTAATTGGGTTAAAGCCTATTTCACTATTTTCTACTATTTTGATTTTTGATTCTTCTATGTTTAATGCATGACTACAAGCATGAATTAAACTTAGAATTTGGCTTGTCATTTTCATAATCTTTGTTTTAGTTTTATCGTTCCACAAACCATCATATGAAATTAAAATATAAATCTTATAGAATGGTGGTTAGACACATTGTGCTTTTGATGAATACAATTATCATTTCAATGGTTTGATAATTTCAATTTGAGCAGAGTTTTGATTTGTGTAATGGTTCGATCATTTGTATTTAAATTATGAGGAGTTTTGTTTTGATATATTTAAAAAAACCCTTGTCAATTCAATGATCGTGCTGCTAGTCATGAGAATTAATGCACAAGTATCGTACCCTATACTTAATCCATTTTGCTGGCAGAGTAAATAAGTGAGCTTTTCATTACCAATTGAAGGTTTTTTCCATGCTCTGTACGCAACGTTTTCATTACCAGGTATGGTCAAGTATCATGACCAAACCCTAGGTGTTTATATTATGATTGCACAGAGGGTTTGTTTTGTTTGTCTCCATTTTATCCCTTAGGATTTGTTTCTTTTTCTCTTGCCATATAAACCCATAACTGTCTTGAGTCACCCCTGTTATAGTCCAGTCATATTTTTAATGGCTGTTGTTGTTCATTTGGATCCAATGGCTGCTAGGCATTTCTATCTCAGGGTGATGCGAATCCAACCAAATAAACCGTAATTTCATGCCAGAGACACGTTTTTACGAGAACTATCCTGAGCAAACTGTTACGAATTAGTCCAAACCTTTTAAGACATATTTTGGAAATGGGGCCATTTACCTTCATCGGGGGAAGATTCTTCAAAAATGAATCCATTTCATAGGTATGTTTCATTTTTTGGACAACATTTTTCCATAAATTTTGTTTTTCCTGAGTTTTCTTTTTCCCCTTTCCTCTCTGTGGGTGTGAACATTTTGGCTTTGGACAACGTACAACATTTTGGCTTTATTCCTTTTTGAATGGTGTTTCATTAATGTTTTTTATTTTATTTAATCTTGGTATATTAATATGTCATGTAGCTTTAGACTCAATGACATGTTATGTTTCAGGATAGTCATGTTATAAATATCGTTCATGATTTGTTGTTCCAGATATTGAGACTATGATCATCTTTTCAATTTGAATATCAGGATTTGTCTTTGATGTTTAGTTGAACAATGAAATGAATGTATTATGCATAGATTTCTCTTACTGTAATCATTTGCGATCATAATATTACAGAATTAATATGTGTTCCCTATTTTGTTTCTAAATCCTAGCTTCCAATACATTCTTTGAATTTATTCAGAAAATTTCAGTATAATTCTATTGTAGATTTATCTCGTAGGCATGGTAGCTAGATGCTATTGATTCATAAAGAGGCACTGGCACATTTAACGAACTAATATCAGGTTAGCTTCTGTGTTTCTAATTTTTTTCATTTATGTATTAGTGAAACTAGAAAGTTTAGATCAACTTTGAGTATCTGTACATCTATGTTTCATAACTTAGTCAATTCAAGTTTTGTTAGATTTATAAGTAGAAAATAGAAAATGTTCAAATGTGCTTTCTTTATCTACTTCTCAAAAACAATTATTTTTACATTGATTTCGTAAGTTTCTAGTAAAACTTGCAACTTGTAAATTATGTTCATAAGTTGATATTTTTTACGTTTTCTTTCTCTTCTCTAATAGATTTGTACATATAATTATATTAGAGTTTATGTATATACTATTATTTAACATTGGCTAGTTATTCATTTTCTTTATTTTAGGACCTTAGATTGGCCAACGGAGCCATTAAACCCGTCATAATAGGTTACACTAAACAACTTGGGTTACTTGGACAACCCCAGACCGGACTTGTTCTTCCAGTGGATGGCTTGTCAAATTTTCCAATCAACACACCCTTAAAACGTTTGATGGATGTGGTTTCCAACCTTACAGACTCTTGCAATATTTCCCTATGGAATTAAAGGGAAAATTCATTTCTATCAACATTGAAGTGTTTGATGCGCCCCTGGATTATAATTTATTGGTTGGTCACAATTAGTTTTATGCAATGACTATCGTCACTTCTTCAATATTTCATATTTTTCAATTTCCCCATCAAGGGAAAATTGTGACTGTTGAACAACTTGATTATTGCACAACAAATCTCAATAGTTTTGCAGTGAATAATATCCCTTTATTGGGGCAGTCTGATCTTGTAGAAATTTTAATACA
Organism: Picea mariana; assembly: GCA_032191745.1. NCBI lineage: Eukaryota > Viridiplantae > Streptophyta > Pinopsida > Pinales > Pinaceae > Picea > Picea mariana. The sequence goes on from JASDQU010735289.1 coordinate 338,837, forward strand.
AATTATGTATTGCCTGGATTCTCCTAATCTAACAATTATATGCCATTGTTAAATACATAATCACTTCTACTAATATTCTTGTAGAATTTAAAACACAATCGCCAATTGCAATATCAAGAAGAAAGATCAATCACACATAACATAGATGTTTTACTAGGAAAGCATAAAGATAAAAACCCCACTATCATATATTATGTATATATCATGGATCATGAAACAATATCATACAAAAATCTAATCCAAGATATCTCAATACAATATATAGTCATCTCACACTGTCATACAAAAATTGACAAATTCATGTGCCAATTTACTTCTTCCAGATAGTCTGCCTCCTCTGTGCAATCCCTGTTGATGGAAATCTGTGCAATGAATGAATGAATCCATCTTGCCTAGGTTGCGCAATCCTCATGGGAACATCTACTGTGTGTGTGGTTGCATGAGTGCACTCACTAATGTCACAATTGATATTCAATTTGTCCCTTTCACCTATTATCTCAACTGGGTCTCCATTGGATCTGACATGCATGTAGTTAACAGTGGTAAATCTTCAATTGCATGTGAGATCACTGATTGTGAATTAATTAATAATCAATTCACTGATATCTCACTAGTGTGAGTTCATTTACAACTAGTAAAACTAAGATTAACTCACTTAACTGAGTTAAACTACCTCACAATTCACATAACTACACATCTAACTCTGTTACCAATTCGATTCACTCAGTTACAACTAATTCAACTTGCATGTCCCACTAGTCAACCTTTGAACTCGAATTTCCTATAGCTAACTAATTTTTCACTTCAGTTAACTATTTCCAAGTGCTCATTGAGAATAGACTAATATTTATTGTCCAACTATTATTAAGGGATAATAATAGTCAACATACATCTATAAATAGAATTCGCTCACCATCTATAAATAGACATCATCTATAAATAGAATTTTCTTGTCATCTAAAAACAGACTTACACCTAAAAATATCCTGAGGCCCCATCCTAGTGTAGGTGCATAATTTTCACCAGGATATTCTTGTTGAATCTCAACACTCCCTCTCAACAAGAAAGGGATTATCCTTCACCCCGATCCTGTCTCTATGGTATTTGAATTTTCTCCTGGTGAGTGCCTTTGTCAGAATGTTTGCATCTTGATCTTCCGTCGGAATGTACTAAAGTAACATGATCTTTTGCTACACACAATCTCTGATATGATGATACCGGATATCTATATTCTTAGATATATCATGAAAACCAGGATTAATCGAGAGTTTAATGAAACTCTGATTATCAAAATGAATCATTGTTTGATCTAAATGAGAACCAAACAAACCAACCAAGATATTTCTCATCCAGATAGCCTTACATGCAGCTTGATTCGCTACCATGTATTATGCTTCCACTGAACTGAGTGCCACAGATCTCTATTTCTCGTTGTACCAAGAAATAACTATAGATCTGATACTAAATATACCCCTTGATGTGCTCTTTCTGTCCATTGGATTGCCCACCCAATCTGCATCCGTGAAGCCATGCAACTTTACCTCATCCATCTGTCTGTACCATAATCCATACTTCGATGTTCCCATCAGTTATCTCAAGACATGCTTACCCTCCTTCCAAAAGAGCTTGGTAGGGTTAACCATTGCTTGACTCAGCTGGTTGACTGCATAGCAAATGTCTGGTCTCGTTTTCACTAGATACATTAGTGAATCCACTAACTGTCGATAGACAGTAGCATCCACTACCTTTACAGAAGTAGCATCCTCTTTCTTCCAGTTTCCTAGAAGAAGAGTATCCATGGGTTTGTAGACCTCCATTTGAAACTTACCCAGTATCTCCCTTACATACTTTCCTTGAGAAACAAAAAGTTTACCATCTCGCTGCCATATTTCCAATCCAGGGAAATAATGAAGGAGGCCCATATCCTTCATATTGAACTCCTCTACAAGGTCCTCCTTGCATGAGTGTAGCAGATGCTCATCACCATTCAATATTAAATCATCAACATAAAGAACAATGATTAAAATCTTACCCTTGTAGATCCATCTTGAACCTACCACTGATTTGTCGACCGGTCTTGGGACAATTTCCCATGCATTTTTTTTGACAACGGAGTCATACTCCTCCACCGTTGCATCAACCCAAGTGGGATTCTGCACTACTTCCTGAAAGGAAGATGGTTCATTCACAATACATTTTCTCATGAGATCCATGTATCCAGTAAATCGATCAGGAGACTGTCTCTATCTACACTGTGAAGTAGGGTCTCCTACATTCTGTGCAGCATCTAGTCTCAATCTATCAGCTTCCATGGTGTGCTTTCTGCCATTTTTGATGGATGGCTCTACATGATTGGCTTCCTTTACTCCATGAACCTCCTCATGTGGTTGATCCACATCTTGAGACTCATATTTGGGAACCAACATTTCCTTCTCCGCATGCAAGTCTATCTCCCTCTCAAGTGACAATCGCATGGCTTTCCCCTCATCGAATTTTATATCCTATCGCATAACAGTCATCTTACTATTAGGAAAATACACATGATAATCATGGGGTGTTTCTGTGTACCCCACAAATATCCCAACATCAGCAGTCGAATCCATCTTCTTCCTAGCGTTCTTGGTCACATGCACATAAACAAATGAGCCAAAAATATTAAAATGAGAAACATTAGGTTTCTTACTAGTGAAATCTTCTTCAGGTGTATTCATGCCAAGTACTCTATGAGGACAACAGTTTTGCACATAAACCACAGTGTTCAATGCTTCCACCCACAAATGCATTGGTAGGCCCTGATCATGCAACATCGCTCGTGCTGCACCCACGATCGTTCTGTTCTTCCTCTCCATGACCCCATTTTGTTGTGGGTTATGAGGCAGTATGAGTTCTCTTAGAATTCCTTCTTTGTTGCAGAAGTCTTTGAATTCGTTAGAGATGTATTCTCCACCATTATCGCTCCTCAGAGCCTTCACTTGCTTCTCTGACTCTTTCTCCACGAATGCTTTAAACTCACAAAACTTTGAGAATGTTTGATCCTTCTTCTGCATGAAGAAGATCCAGCATTTACGAGAAAATTCATCAACAAAAATAACATAATACTTATGTTTTGTTGTCGAAGAAACCGAGAATGGTCCACATATGTCTATTTGAATTCTCTCCAGGATCATCGAAGCACAGTTATCCTTTTCATGAAAGGTGGACTTTACATACTTCCCCATGGTGCAACCCTTGCGTTGATCTAACTGAGCAAGTGTTCCCATTGGAAGTTCAGTAGATATTTGTTGCATGATTTTCAAGGCTTCATGATGAAGATGGCCCAATCGCTAGTGCCATAATTCGCCCTTATTCCAGCTCACCACTTTTTTTGCCTTGCCCATCATGGAAGTGCATCCATCTACCTCTGGCTTGCAGAGATTCTTAACTCTAATCCCTATATTCTTGACTTGACCCGTTTTTTTATGTCACATGAAATATTTTCCATCACTCAAAACAATGTCATAGCCTCTGTCCTCCAACATTGCAACTGAGACCAAGTTTTTTCTTCAGATATGGAACATGCATAACATCTTTCAATTGAAATGGTTTACTTGACTCCCTCTGAAAGGTAATGGCACCAATGCCAGTGGCACTGTATCGTCCATCATCTCCCATCTCTATATGCATTTTGAGATCTCTCTCCTCCAAGTCATTAAAAGTCTCCTTATCTCCTATCATGTGGAAGGAAGCGCCACTATCCAAATACCACACCAATCCCAATGCAATTGATTCCATGAATGCGATCAAGGAGAAGTCAAGTTCATATTGTGAGACAAGGGCCTCACCATCTATAGCTCCAACAACCTTCTTGTTCTTCTTCTTCTGCAGATAGTTAGTAGCGCGATTCCCATGTTTGTGACAGTGAAAACACTTCACTTTGGACAAATACAAATTCTTTCCTTTAGACTCATATTTTGAATGGAATTTCTTCACCTTCCCTTTCCTTTCCTTGGCAACAAAATCAAAATCCTCTTCATCATCATGCTTTAATGAAGAGTCATCTCTGGTGTTCCTCCTGAACTCCTCCTTCACCAAATCTGACCATAGTTGTTCCCAATCTAGAAATTTTTCCCTTCCATTGATAGAGTCTTGATAACTGTGCCAATTTTTGGGAAGTCCTAGGAGAGCCAAGCTCACCAAATCATCATCAACGACTTTTATTCCCACACTCCCCATCTCATCAAAACATTGGACAAACTTTGTGAGATATTTTGGAATGGACTCGCCCTTCTCCATATTGATCTTCCTGAGTTTATCTCTGAGCACCAATTTCCTATGGTCGTTGTTGTTTTGGAATAGATCCATCAAAGTATTCCACATTGCATATGATGTGGCTTTCCCATGGAGGTTTGAGACAATGTGGTCTCGTACTCCATCCAACAGGATCCTTCTCACCTTTTCCACTTTCTTTTTCCATGCATCAAGATTTGTAGTGTCTGGAGCATCTCGCTTAGGAACATCTTTGTCAATGAATTCCTTCAAGCCATTTTCTTCAAGTACATCCTCCATCCTGTCCTTCCAAGCAATGTAGTTCGAGATGCCCTTGAGTACATACTCTAACCTCAAGCCATTGAAAGCCATTTCGATATTGAATCAACTGTAGCACCGAGAAAGTCTTTCTGCAAATTCAAATTATATCTAATCACAAACTCAGCTTCTACAATCTTCTACACTCTGATACCATGTAGACATTTTAATACAAATTATGTACTTCCTGGATTCTCCTAATATAAAAATTATATTCCACTATTAGAAATAGAATCGCTTCTACTAATATTCTTGCAGAATTTAAAACATGATCGCCAATTGCAATATCAAGAAGAAAGATCAATCACACATAACATAGATGTTTTACCTGGAAAGCATAAAGCTAAAAACCCCACTATCATATATTATGTATATATCATGGATCATGAAACAATATCATACAAAAATCTAATCCAAGATCTCTTAGTACAATATACAATCGTCTCACACTATCATACAAAAATTAACAAATTCATGTGCCAATTTATTGCTTCTAGACAGCCTGCCTCCTCTACGCAATCCCTGCTGATGGAAATCCATGCAATGAATGAATGAATCTCACTTTCCTAGGCTGTGCAATCCTCATGGGCACATCCATTGTGTGTTTGGTTGCATGAGCGCACTCACTAATGTCACAATTGATAGTCAAATTGTCCCTTTCACCTGTTATCTCAACTGGGTCTCCACTGGATCTGACATGCATGTAGTTAACAATGGTAAATCTTCAGGTGCATGTGAGATCATTGATTGTGAATTAATTAATAATTAATTCATTGATCTCTCACTAGTGTAATTCTAGTTACAACTAGTAAAACTGAGCTTAACTCACTTAACTGAGTTAAACTACTTCACAACTCACATAACTACACATCCAACTCTGTTACAACTTCGAATCACTTAGTTACAACTAATTCGACTTGCATGTCCCACCAGTCAACCTTTGAACTCGAATTTCCTATAGCTAACTGATTTGCCACTTTAGTTAACTATTTCCAAGTGCTCACTGAGAATAGACTAATATTTATTGTCCAACTATTATTAAGGGATAATAATAGTCGACATACATCTATAAATAGAATTCGCTCACCATCTATAAATAGACATCATCTATAAATAGAATTTTCTCATCATCTAAAAATAGACTTCCACCTAAAAATAGCCCGAGGCTCCATCCTAGTG
>JASDQU010735289.1:344628-356059 GCA_032191745.1 Picea mariana
TAGAATTCGCTCACCATCTATAAATAGACATCATCTATAAATAGAATTTTCTCATCATCTAAAAATAGACTTTCACCTAAAAATAGCCCGAGGCTCCATCCTAGTGTAGGTACATAATTTTCACTAGGATCTTCTTGTTGAATCTCAACAAATCTTAAGTAAAAATGTGTGGCGGTAGGTCTCCTAAAAGATTCATCACTCATGGGATATTTCCCCTTACCTCCCCATGATCCCCCACATGATTTTTCCACATTAAACATGATTACGGCTACAGTGCAATGATCCTCTAAATCGTTCGATCCTTGGGTAGTTCTTATCCCATCTACCACTAAAACACTAGGTGACATCATGTCACTTAGTCTATAAGAGTCTCGTCTTCCACAAGATCTGGTACCTAAACCTTCCCTTCCTCCACGTATCTTAATTGATCCTATTTATTCCTTCCTCTCTAGAGAACATATCCCTATTAGTAACTAGGAGTCTAAGAGAGTGAAAAATAAGTGTCAACAGATGGACCGAAGCTTGGGGAGCATGTCTCCAACCTATAGACATCATAGTGAAGTTAAACCACAAACTTCGTATGTTAATGTTGGGGGGGAAATGCCAACCTCTAAACACCATGTTGGGAAAAAACATACCAATATGTATTGATCAATGTACCAACCTATGGACATCATGTTGGGAAGAGGCTCATTCATGGGTATTACACCAAGAATAGTTTATTCTCATTTTCAAGATCATAAAAAATGAAACCTACTTTGAGCACAGTTTTATTCTTTGTTTCAGTCTAGTTGAAAAATGAAGCATAATATGAGCATACTTCATCATCCTTCAAGCTCATTAAACCACAAAGAGTCATCTTTCAAGTGGTAGTTTACCACTTTTCTGGCCTCGTAAGTCTAACTACAAAAAAGGTATACTCTAGTCAATCATGACTAGAATAGTTTTCCCTTGTATTGTTTTATACTTTTTCAGGCATGGGGGACTAAATTTACGAAAAAGAACATCCATGGAGTCGTCTTTAATATATTTTTAGACTCTCTAAATAGGAAAATACCATTGATTTTTCCTTCTGTGGACTCATAAAACATGCACTGAAGGACCCATACAAGGTTGAATCCCTCCTTCTTGAGGTTCGTTAAACATATGATAAGGGACTCATCGAGAATGGACTATACCGAGCATATTTTATCCTCCTCAAGATTGTTAAAAAACAAAGGGATAGTTGCCAATCATGGCGGGGGAAAATTGAAGGAAGTGGGTCAAGTTTTTGGAAAGCATCATGGTAGTTGTTTGTTGTCTCCCCTGAACAGGGAAATTGTTTTCATCTTGTCTTACAGTTGGGTAATCTTCTTGTCCCTGAGTCATACCAATCTCATAAGTCCTCATACTCCTTCATCTCACTCGAAGAGTTCCCCGGTGATCGTCACACTATGTTTTGGTCTATCTTTGAGTCGAGTCAATGTTGCCAAGTCATTTTTCATGCATCACAATGTTCGAAATTTTACCTCAAACCAATCATTCTACAATATTACCATATCTCATCCTCATTTCAGTCAATACTCATGTAATCCACCAACTTACATCACTTTTCGATGCCAGCTTCATGTCGATGATGGAGGAAACATAATGTCACTCCTTTGAAGAGTTTGTTCCTACCGACTTCAACACATTATCCGAGAATTAGACTTAGAAACCATTTAGTACCTTGGATCCTGCATGCCTCAATGGAATGTTTCCTCACTTTTGATAGTAGGTTTACACCATTGGCCTATGATCTAATGATTCCATGGATTTTTTATTCATATCATTTATTCACATTCGTTGGAATGTACTAAGGTACCTTGGGATTCATTTTCATCATTGGTGATTTTCCTCGCACTTGTTAATGGTATGCATCAATGACCAGTAATCAAGTCATGGAGGTATGGATTTTCATTGTATGTTTGGTGGCCATATCCTTAGTCGATGCTTTCATGGATTCATAGTGTATTGGTCGACGACCATGCTTTGAGTTAGTTTACTCTAAGCATTGGTATGTCTACCTCGAGGATGATACATATATATTGTTTGATGTTTGTTTGCAGCTTCCACCAGGCTCTCCTAATCCATTTCCATTGTATTAATATTTTGTAAATAGTTTCGACCATCAATTTCTCTTCTCACCTCACACTTTTGGGGGCATCTGTTACACACCAAAATGTCACACTTGAGTGTCACTTCTATTATACACCTAAGTGTTTCAAGTATCATAAAGTGTTGTATGCACTTCAATAAGTGTTGTGTGCACTTTATCAAGTGTCATATGCACCTTACTAAGTTTCTCATGCACTTTATCAAGTGTAGAAACTGACACCATGGAAGAAATTTTTCATAATCCCTATTCTTTTTGGAGGAGAAAAACTCATCATGAGAAGGTCGAAAAAATATTTCTCACCTTGATATTTTGGCCATTTTTTAAGGTAAACACTCCCCTTCCCATGTATAGGGAGCATTGAACTCTTATCAATGCTCCCCTTCCCATGTACAGGGAGTGTTGAAAACACTCTATGATCAATACTAGGGGAGTGTTAAAGTGGTTAGAGGAAGTTATAACTAACCCACCTTTTTGTAAGGACCAACTCCGAGGAGATGAGATTTGTTTGGGTCGAATCATATATCAGTGCTCCATCTTAGGCTAAAATCCCAACTTATGGATAAAAATCCTCAACCATTTCCTAAAATGCTTCATGGTGGTTAAGACTCCAACTCCTATATAATGAGTGTGTTCCAAGGTGAAAAGGGAGAGAAAGGATTTCAGAGTTTCAAAACTTTGATCTTGTGAGGAGAATCCATCTAAACGTCATCATTCTGATCTTGAGACATTCAAGCAAGGGATGGACTGGAGATCTTGGAGGAGCTACTACAATGTCAATGATTGATTTGTAAGTACTTCACCATGTTTCTCCATTAATATAACTTAGCCTATTTCCTTCATATTATTGTTTATACATGTATGTACATATAGATAGATCTACTCTTGTCTAATGATATAATGTAGGAGTAGAAGGTGTTGTTTTGTTTCTTGTAGACTTTCTTCATCATGATAGAATCTTAGATAACAACACAAAAGATTGAAGATCAGCGAGGACAATCATTGAAAAGGAGTAAGTCACACTTATTTATTATATATTCTCTACTTATAGACATAAATAATAGATCTAAAGTAATGTTAGTGTCCATTTTGTTTTTCTTAGAAAATAGGGGTCTAGATATCCAAGGGAGATTTCACCTATCCGCAGGGGAAACATTCTATGATAGTTGAGGATGTGGCATCATTGTTTGGTTCAAACTCTTGATTACCTCTACTGATATTAGGTTCTTCCGGCTATTGTTGTCAATAATGAAATGGAGGGGGGTCCCCTTCTCCCACATCTGTGAGTGGAAGAGGCGCTCCCCTTATTTACGCTCCTATGGTTCCTTTGGCTGGACTTTTGTGGTAGTGACAATGACACTGGGTTCTGTGTCAATGATTTGTTTTCCCTTATTTGGTTTTGAATCAGATTATGTGTCGGCATCTAACTCTGAGGCTTTCATCTCATACAATAATGATTTTTTGGAGAGACATTCATCAGTGTTGTGCCAAGGGATTTTGTGGAACTCACGCCACTTTCCAGTGTCCTTCTTCAACTTCTTTTACCCTTCTTTGTTGGTGTCTTGGACTGGTTGTCCTAGGGTTTGACATCCTTGCTATGTCCTTTGCTTTGGAATTTAGGGCCACATTTACCATGCTTATACTATGATGGGTTTGCAGAGTTGAAATCTTTCTTATTCTTTTTCTTGAACTTTTTCTCTATCTTGACAGTATATCGATAAGTTTCTCACAATGAGGAGATGTCCAGAAACTACATATCTTTTTGGATGTACCTATGTAGGACATTGTTGTACTTTAGGACCATGTGCTACTCAAATTATTTAATACCCATATTTGTGCACAAGGTATGGAATATTTTGGTGTACTCTGGCATCGTCTAGTCTCTCTCCTGACACAAAGTTATCCATATCATGTATTGGTCATGATAGTTTTCTACAAGGTAGTATTTCTCATCGAGGGCATAAAAAAAACCCTCCCAAGTGGGTTTTGACCCAAAAATTGCAAACTCATCTCCAACATGTTTCTCACAGTAAATTTCCCACCAATATCTAACACGGAGAAGAGCCGTAAGGAATGTGAAGGTGATCTTTTCACTGTTGGACAGATTTTGGATAGAGAAATAATCCTCTAGCGGACTTCATCATTTTTCCAAAGCATCAGCGTCTATTTTTACTTAAAATAAAGGAATATCAAATTTAACTTGTGCCTTGAAAGGTGTTTCAGCTCCGAAGTGACTACTAGTAGAAGGTGTCACCATTGTTATTGGAAGCCATCGAAGGATATGGGCAAAATTATCCATCATCTCATTCCTCTATTGTGTGAGGGATTCCTTGAGAAACAGTTTGATAGGATCTCCTACTCCATCATCTCTCTTTTCTTCTACAATGGGAGGTCACTTGGGATGGTGAGAGAGGTTGTCCTCAAGAGAAACTAACTTGATACCTAGCTCTTTATACCTTGATCTCGTCGGGGACACGAACTAAGAAATGACAAGGAGCACACTGCTTTGATACCACTTATCCATACTATATTGAGAGTGACATGAAGGAAATATATAACAAGGAAACACGCAAAGATATTGCAAGAAACACGATAATAGAGTTAAACTCATATTCTATTAATGATTTTCTGAAATACAAAAGATTGCAAAATGAAAAGCACACAAGCTAGCTAGAATGGTGGTAGCTTATCTTTGAAGATAAAGATGTGATGACTATGCTCATTCACAATAATTTGACTACAAAGAGGCCAAAAAAATCATTTTTAACATAAATCATCAATGAGAAAACCCTAAACATCCAAAACCCTAATCTTAGATGATGAAATGCCAAAAAAGGTTTGTGGGCCCCGATGTGGTTAATTGATACATCAACTTCCCGGGGGTGCAAATTTTTCATACTATCTTTGTTTGGGGTGCTCGGTATCCCATTGGAAAGGTCTAGTTGAGGAGTACACATTTCACTTGTCTTAACATCTTGCATTGGCCATATGCATGGTTCTATCAAGCCAAAAAAACATCATTTAGGGCCTCAAAATGGCCCCGAAAGTTTGGGACCCAAAAACCCGTAGTAAAATTTCCAAGATGTGGAACCATTCTGAATTAGTGGAATAGGTGGGTGGACACCAGTATCTGCCTGGATCACATTTCTATCAATTTTTATGTTCCTATGGTTTATGGGGAAAATATTGAATGTTGGGATTCATTATTACCATTACATGAAAAATAAATATTACATAATTGTATCATCACTGAAGATTTCAACACCACCCTCAGTGGGTAGAAAAAAAGAGGGGGAAGGATTGTCTAGGACCAATTTATATAACAGATGGAGATGTCAATATGTTACAAGGAAAATCTCTCTATGACTAGGTAAAATGACAACAGATGGAAATGACTACAGAAATCAACTCTATTCTCAAGTATGCTATATAATCAAATATGCTAGCAAGACAATATAAAAGGCCTACCTCGTCCAGACATTCTATGAAGTCCACCATTGAGCACTTGACCCAAATCAATATACCTGCAACTAGTCCTCAACAACCAAGCAAAACAAGCATATGGTGATAATATATGATGTTAGCACATTCAATATCATAATTCATTAATATACATAACAAATACACCCATGGAATAATAATTCAAATATTTTCAAGATATAAATTGGACGGGAAAAGAGTATTTCTATTAATATATGATTAGCAGAAGTGAAAAAGTTACAGACTTCTGTGTCGGCATGGTTCAGAACCAAGCAAATAAGTTCCTTCCATCTGGGCCTCCGCCACTTCAACCCTCCACCAAAGGCAAGATCATAGAAGAGAGATAATGAAGTTCTCAATCAATAAGGGAAGATCTTGGGGGTTGAACATTGTGTTCATACTTAAAGGACAAAGGGATGCAGAGTCAATATGAAGTGAGTAATTTCTCCAGAGTAAATTTTCTCTCAAAGTTGTATTCTTTCTCCTCTTTTCCATAGCTCGGAATTGGCTCATTTGTATCCTTCAAATGGAACTAAAGGGATGATTTAGAACATTTCCAGTATATGGAAGGCCAATGATCATTGATCTCCTATCGTGACATGGAAACCCAACACCATTTTTCATTTTTGGGCACAATGTACATGGGTTGTAGTGGTGCAACCTGCGTATATGCATGTTTTATAGTAGGCAAGGTGCATACATTTTGAAAAATGTATTTTTATCTATAGGATTTGCAAAAAGGGATGAAAAGCCTGCATAGGGAAATGCAAAAAGTCCCTCTGTGCAAGATTGCATAGGGTGAGGCAAATCTTGCTATAACACATTACATATGAATAATTTATCGACATCAAACACACTCACAGTAAATATGCATGGACCAACAAAATAATTAGGTTAGGTCACATAGCCACTAGATTAGATATATTTTTAGTTCATTGAATCTTCTTAGGGGCCTCAAAAATAGTGAAATCAAGCATCATTCCCTGGTCAATGTTGGATTATTGGTCCATTCTCCTTGAGATTCAAGAAGATCATAATTTGGGGCCTATTACTTTTCATTTTAACCTATGTTGGCTTCAAGAAGAGAAAGTACTTGGGATAATAGCAGAATCCTAGAAAAAATGGGTCAATGGATCCCCTACCTTAACATAGGAATAAAAAGTTCATTCTACTAAAAATTATATCAGGAATTGGGAAAAATCCATACTTTTCAATCTTGATCACTAGAAGATCAAAACTAAGGAAACTTTGGAACACATTCAGGATAAAATTGAATATGAACCGGTGTCTTTTTACTTCCTACGGGAAGAAAATGCATCCTTATAAGCATACTAAAAGGCCCTTCATGTCGAAGAATCAATTTAGAGACTCAAATCCATAATTTTTTGGCTTCAGGATGGGAACATGAATATTTCCTTCTTCCATAAGCAATCTTGATCCTAAATATGGAATAATAACATTAATTAACTCATGACAAGTGATGGCTCAATCCTTTACTCTATTGAAGAAATAAAATGGGAGGCAGTCCATCACTGTGAAGAGCTCTACATCTCTGGGGATGTGGAAGAGCAGGAGGAGGTTTAAAAAATGTTATCCAACATCCCAAATATCATCACCCGGGAAGAAAATGTAATCCTTAATAAAGAAATTAAAGAAAAGGAATTGTTATCATTCATTTGGATTATGGACCCAAACAAGGTACATGGCCCTAATGGATTTTCCATTTAGTTTTTTCAATCATGCTGGCACTTGATCAATATATATTTTCTCTACATGCTCAGGTATGTTCATAAATCCTTTATAATGGGGGGTGTTATCAATTCTACCTTTCTTTCTCTTATTCCCAAGGAGTCCAATCCTTCCTTCTTCCCTCGGTTCCAACTAATATCCCTTTGCTACACCTCCTATAAGATCCTATCCAACACCATTTTGAATAGGATACAACTCCTTCCAATGATAATTTTTGAAAACCAAGGAGGCTTAATGGCTCAAAGGAAAATAATTAACAATATCATTCTTGTCTAAGAAGATATTCACTTTATCAAGATCCACAAGGAAAAAGGCATGGCTATTAAAATAGACATGGCTAATGCCTTTGACCGAGTAACTCACTCTTCTCTATTTCATGTTCTAGCTAAATTTGGGTTTTGTTTAACATTTATACAATGGATATAATCTTCTATCAACAATCCCAGAATGTTTCCTTTAGCCAATGGGAGGCATGTTGAGGAAAAGGTATGAAACACCCTACTCAATCATTTTCATATCTTGCATGGCTAGGACAAGATAGTTGGGAATGCCACCCAAGGTTTATAGCCTCAAAATATTCACTCAATACACAAGTATTAATTACAAGGATTAAGGATGGTTTTATGATTTTTATATGTTGCAATGTAAAAATAAACTTTAAAGAAAGCTACAAGAATGTATACATCTCTTACAATAAAGTAAACATGGAGACCAAAAGAGAAAGGAGGAACCAAGTCATGAAAACACATGTATGAGACAGGACAATAATCTGATTTTATTTCATTCTGAGACACAAAAAGTATATTTCTCTTTCCAAACCCCTGCGAGGGTATGAGCCAAAGTCATATTTACAGGTCTCCAATGGGCACCATAAAAAAAGACTCCGGCAATAAAATAAAAATGAAATTAATGACCTGGATCAACTTGCCACAAAATGCTGCCATTTGACTCTGCAAGATATTATTTATCATCCATGAAAATTAATTCACAAATAAACAAGAATACACAGACTATCAAGGATGGATCAAACACCTTTAAAACAAGCTGTTGAAAATTATGATTCAGTTTTAAATCTTGTTTCCTTCGATAAGACCCTTCTTTCAACAAGAGGATTAGGCCTTCAAGTAAACTGAAAAATGAATGAAAACTAAAGCTATCTCATTAACTAAAGAGAAAACCTTAGTCTTGTCTTTCTCCTTCTATTCTCCCCTTGTTTCTTCCTCTCATTGAACCTTTATTCTTTCTCAATAAGTTGAGGTAGTTCAACTACTTCCTTTAGTTACGTCAAATTAACTTAACTAATTAGTTTAGCGAGAAATAATTAATAATAATATATAAATAAGGGTCTAGTTAATAATTACTAAATAGGTGGGCCCCCCTTGTGACTCCCATCATTCTCTTATCAATCATCAAATATAAAATACAAAATTTATTATTTGGATCATATAACACCCTTGTAGATCCCATGGATATCATTTAAATTGAATATTTAAATATCAACAAAATTTAAGGGCACATACCAAGAAAACAATATATCCATTTTATCCACAAAAATATCCCAAATAAAGCTTGTTGTCCAAAATAAGTTGAAAATTATTAACATTGTCTTCATCACTGAAAATCATTAAAAAATAACATTTAAAACCCATATTTGCTTCTTTGCGAGGCATATTTTCTCTTCTCACTACTGTCTCCAACTGACTTTTCTTGGGTCTCCCTTGGTTGGTTAGACCCTTGGGGATATATGGTGCTAATAACATGGGAGTAGTCATGTTTTAGGTGGAGATGTGAAGACACAAACTTATAATATTATGTGGATGGAATAGAGGGGGAGGTCATTGCTTTTCCTTTGTCTTGCACATGTTGTAGGATATCAATTTTTACTCTTTTGCTAGTGTGCGAGGATTGTACTGGAGAAACAACAGGAGCAATTTGAACATTGCTATTAACTAGTGGAGGTAAAGGTAAGGACACATTGGGCCAACCTCGATGGTGGGAGACATGCAGGTGGATAATTTCTTTCCAACCATCATTAGCAGGGACTTCGGGCTACATTGACACATGTGGAGGAACAAGAATCCTTGGAAAATTATGAGGTTGAAATGGGGGTCTGTCAGGTCGAGGATGCAATATACCATGGCCAACCAAATTGAAAAACCAAGCTTGAAACAATTGGTTTAAATCTTGTGGATCAACATCGAAGTGAATAGAAAACTGAGGCCTTCTATGGCCTTGCTTCTAGTTACCTATACCTCTATTATTTCGGTCATTACTGCCTCTGCTAAAAAAACTCATTTTGTAGAAATATTTAACCAGTCATGAAAATTTATTAATAAACCATACATGAAACTCTACTTAAATAAATCAAGATTTGTCTCTATTATTTACTACATGACGCATGCAATCCATCCATAAAAATGCCATTCATTAATTGTCACACGAACAGGGAATTGATAGGGTCATTAGGAGTATGGAGGGATTGTATTTAGCGTAAAGTGATATAATGGGGGGTAAATATTTATGAATATTATTCAAGCAATCAACAAAAAAAATCAACTATGTATCTAAACATATCTCTGAATACCAATCATCAATTACTACCACTTCATTTATTTCATTTTCATACAGACTTTTCCTTAAAAAATGAGTAACAACAGAACATGGAGTGAAAAAGTGTAATTGGGATAGTGAGGGGAGTGTATTTTGCGTAAAATTGTAGAATGGAAAGGACTCCCATGAGTATTGTTCTAATATATCAAACAATGCTACCTTCAACGTCAATTAAAATTCAAAACCCCTTATTGTTTCAAAATTGAAATTCAACACTTTCTTTTCAAAAATCCAGAACTGGATTTTCACTTTAAGCCTGCTCACTTGCATTTAGAAATTGCATTTCATAGTAATAATTTCGCAATTTAATTCCCAATAAAAATTCAACAATAATAACACATCTTGATAACAACAAAGTCGAGGAGACACCGCACCATAATAATCACAATAACCAAAACCAACAGTCGAGGAATGTACAGACTGTGGTCCACGATATAATCACTAATGCGTTCTTAATCACCACAGGGTCCCACGATGATCCAGGGGGTCATTCGTCATGAAAGTTACACTGATCCAAATAAAGAAGAAAATGGTACAATGCCAGTGAAGTGGCAATGCATACATGTTTTTACTAAAGCTATTGGTTATGGTATATAAAATCAAAGCTTAGTTGTATAAGTTTTCAACACATCCAATGTATAACTAAATGGTTCATTGCAACGTCAACAGCATTTGTAACATGGAGTGCGCATTTAGTGACATAGTCAATGCATGGAGTTATAACATTCCATAACCGTTTAGAGTTGGGTGCGCAGTTTGTTCACACGATTAGTTGTAACATCGGGTGGTTGCAACATTTGGTGGATGGTTTATCTGGCAGTTATACCATTCGGTGCAACATTTGGCGGATCACAGATTTGGCTGAGTTCTAATATGGTTCGATGAATGGCGAATATAACATTTGGTACAACTGTTGAAATGTCTGGTGGGCGAGTCGAACTCGTGATCCATTGTTTCAGCCAATAGTTGATCTGTTTGTTATCAAAAATCTCACAGAGATGAAATCCAACGCACCTAAGACGGTATTGAACCCTCGACTTGCACCTTTATAACCAAGGGTTTTTCCATAGGACGAAGAAGAGGACGCAGCCAGAGGACGGAGGAGAAATTCGTTTCAATTTGTCCAGCATTCCGTTTTGAAAAACTGCCAGAGGACGCAGCCAGAGGACGGAGGAGAAATTCGTTTCAATTTGTCCAGCATTCTGTTTTGAACAACTGCCAGAGGACGCAGACAAATGTCGGAGGAGAGATTCATTGCAATTTGTCCAACATTTCGTTTTGAACAACTGTTGAATTCGTTTTACAGAGACGGGGAACAGAAGAAAGCGTTTTTGCTGTAAAATTGTTCCAATGTTGTGTTCTTTCTGAAGTCGACCATGCTCTGCATCAATTGGCTTCTTTGTATTTTGAGGGCCATTTGGTAATTTTCAGAGAGGAGGTCTTGAAGGCTTCTGTACA
>JASDQU010735289.1:363683-386655 GCA_032191745.1 Picea mariana
GGATCACACGAAGTGGCCCCTAAAGAGATCCCTTTGTATGACATATTTCAAAATTGAAACTTCAAATAACAATGCTCCTAAAATCCCTCTTATTCTTGTTCACAAAACTCACTCAATGCATATATAATTCATCCACAGAGGTATTCCTTTCATACAAAATTTAACACACAGTAGATCGTAACCCTTAAATAATGATTTTCAATGCGGTCATCACCCCAATATCTCCATAGGACAGACTGTATTACCAGAAACATGAGTGGGCTTAACATCCCTTCCTTTTTTGCACAACAAATAATCAACTAAACCCATGACCAAAAATAAGCATAGGCATTGCCTTTATCAAATTTTGGGTTGGCCACTTCCACAATAATTTCCAATACACAGGGTTGAATACATAACAATGAAGAGTAATGTGGTGAGGGGGATGAGATGACCAAATTGAGGGTTTAGGCAAAGGAGCATGAGAAGATTAATGCTTCTACAAAACTTTGCATTTATATTCACAGAGTTGTTACAAGGACACGGGCACAATGGGAATGAAGACTAATAACTTAAATGACATGTAGAGTGTTCATATAACCCAGAGGTGAGGAGCAATGATACTCTTAGGTAAGAAACCCAAAACAAGAAATTAGAGGCAGGGCATGCCCGAGAGTCCCCAACTGCATTCTTTCCCACAAGTAAAGCACAAATAACATACATAGTAAAAACATCCACACATCTTTTCAATATGCATGGTTCAAACACAATGCCACAGAGCCCAACACTTAACCAACAATCCATACATAGTAAAAAACTCCATATATTATAAACTTTGGAAATGCACAAAGAGAGAGCAAACTCAAGAGCCAACTGTTGACTTAATTAAAGAGCAGAGCAAAATATTCATGGATGGAGCAACCAGAAACCCATGCCTATGTAAAAATTTCTAAGGAGAAACAACCAAGCTTGTATACCTCTTCCACGGTCGAACAAAATGGACTAGCAACAACCAATAAGAGAAAATGAAAAATGACTAGGGTGGCGAGCTCGGGGAGGGTTAGAGAGACGTGCATTTACTACACGGCGTATCTACGTTCATCCATAGCTAGTATGAACAAGCTAACATACAACATATAAAACACTAACTCCAAATCAATTAATGCAGGTCAAATACACCACCATTTCCCTAAGTCTACAATTTAACAAATGTGTCATCCCTTGTTTAAAAACTCCAATATGACATATCTCAAATAATTGTTAGGGATACCATGTTCCAACCTTACTTCCAATTCAAACAATGTGTGTACCCTTGTAGCATGAAATCACCACATCACACATATAACTTAAGAATGGAGTTTAGGTCCTTCCTCAAAATAAATGTAACATAATAATACTTGTGAGTGGTATATAAAAACAACACCATTCCCTTTTAAATCATATCTCCCATAACATCATATTTGATTAATCATTCCGACAGAGATTTTAAACACAAATAAAATGTAGGTCTCATCTCAGCCAACTCGTAAGCATGTAAAACATAAGTGTTGTCTCTTTGTCATAGTCACACAAGTTACACAAGGGGTCCCACCTATTAGTATATTATCAAATATAGTTAAATAATAAGGCGTTTGTAATCATTTGCAAGAAGGTACCATATGTTGTTCTTTTGGGCATCAAAAAACTGGTGACTCCATAAGGAAATCTATTTCCAAAAGATTAAGAACTTGGAATGTCCAGTTTCGTAAATCGGTGAACATAGATCAAAGAAATATTGACCAGAATGATTATGCAACAGGGGAAAAAATATGGTTTAAGGGAAATAATGAGACATGATTTTTGGAATAACTCATGGAAAGTGGTACGTATGAGGGGGTTTGGTCGTGTATGCATAACATTCGATCAGTCATAGTAAAATTGTTTCTTCATGTTAAGGAGAAATTTTATGATATCCTCTTTTGAATCTCAGGATGGAGGGAAGAAAGGGATATCAGAAAATAGGGAAGAAAATCAAATTATATATCTAACAATAGTATTGGAAGAAAAAATAAATTGAAGCGATGTCTAAAAGGAGGACATTGTGACCGCTGTGTAAACTTTATTTTTATTGACCAACAAAACTTACAGAATGACATTGTTGTAGCAAAACTGATCCAAAATTTATTTCTGGTAACAAAGAATAAAACTACAGAAAATGAGACAACGGAAACTAAAAAAAATCAATTAAACAAAGACAAATAAAACAACGAAACAAAAATATATATACAATAGTGATTCCCACATGGAATTTATCAATCAAGTTGGTTCCAAATAATGTTTCAAGTGGGAACCATTGGTACCATAGGAAAACAATCGCTCTTCCAAATCCTTTAAAACATAAGAGTTTGCGCCTAGGACAAAATCGATTTTGAAAGGACCTAGCCATAATTTATGAAACTTTGAATGTCTTCCTCTGTTCACATGGGTTGAGTCCCAAAGTAATACTTTCTCATTTACCTTAAATTTTACAGCTTTTGCACATTTGTTAAAATATTTCTTTACAGTTTGTTGTCTTCTCTTTATATTTTCCAAGGAAAACATTTGTTGTTCTTCTAAGGCTAATAGTGCATTTATCCTTTGAGGGACATTGGAAGAGTTTAATTCTTCAATATGTAGCATCAGCTGTAGAGAAGAAACTTCCAACTCAGTAGGTAGAATGGCTTCTTGACCATAAACAAGATGGAAGGGAGTGCTACCTATCCTTACCTTGGTAGTAGTGTGATCTTCCCAAAGGGCGTAGGTGAGGAGGGTATGCCATTGACGACGCTTATCTTCGATGAGCCTCTTTATGATCCTAACAAGATTGTTTTTAGTAGACTCGTCTTGCCCATTTCCTTGGGGGTAATAAGCTGATGAAGTGAAATTCTTGACTCCCAATTTAGCTAGAAATTGAGTCAATTTTGCAGAAATGAAAGCAGGACCATTTTCTGTAATAATCTCTAAAGGAATTCCAAATCTGGAGAAGATATTAGTTTCTAGGAAAGAAATTACATGTTCATAATGTGAGTGTCTAAGAGGGACAACTTTATTCCACTTAGTGAAATAATCAGTGGTTGTTAAAATAAAAATATTCCCTATGGAAGACAGAGGATTAATAGGACCAATCAATTATAGGCCCCATCTGGAAAAAGGAAAATCAAGGATAACGGGTTGCAAAGGAATAGTAGAAAGATGCTCTTTCCCAGTGAATTTTTGGTACTTGTCATAAGATCTTGCGAATTTATAAGAATCTCAAAAACTTGAAGGCCAATAATAACCATTTCTAGTGATTTTAAAAGTGGTAGCTTTAGCAAAAAAGTGGCCACCAACATGCATAACCAAATATGAAGATCCATGAGTTTTCTGTAACAATTTATGTGCTTCCTCATTATTCACACATTGAATTAATATACCATCAAAACACCTTCTGAAAAAAAAAAAAAAATCCTAAAATAATATACTTGGAAGATTCAAGACGGAGTCTTCTCCTCTGATGAGGATCTATGTCATATGGGCATTTCTGATATTGCAATTAATACACCATATTTTTATACCAGGGGTGTTCAGCAATAGAAAGGGTTTGATTCTCAATATAAAATAGTGTTGAAAGAGGATTATCATGATCATCAATTTATTCACTTGCTTCAACATGTTGAGCTAAGTGAAGGGATAAGTCTCGTCCCTTAATTGTTTTCGAAGTCATGATGGTTAAATAATGCTCCTAGATTTTGGCAAGACAATGTGCAAGCTTCCCTGGAAGATAAGTTTGTGAAAGCAGAAACTTGACAACATGCAAAGGGAATTTTACCTATGTGTGTTTTCCCAGGATAAAGTGGAAAAATTTCTCTGCAGCTTTAACAAGAGAAGATGCATGTTTCTCAATATAAGAATATTTGAATTTGTCATCTGATAAACTTTGGCTCATGTAAGCTACAGGTTTTTCATTATTATTATCATCACATTGCAAGAGGATAGAAAAAACTTCTTCCTCGGGGGCATTAGTATATATAATAAAATATTTCTCAAAGTTTGGTTTCGCCAGAACTGGTGCAGAACTGATTTTCTTCTAAATCCTTACGAAAGAATTTTTGACATCATCTATCCAAGAAAAGGAGTGATGTTTCTTTAGAAGATTATGAATTGGTTTAACTATTAAAGAAAAATCAGGAACAAACCTGTAGACAAAGTTTATAATACCCATAAAGGCTTGAACCTCCTTTTTGGAAGTGGGGGCAGAAAGGTTCAGGATAGTAGCAATACTTTTGGGATCTATGCTTATTCTTGAATCAGAAATGATATGTCCAAGGATCTTTCCCTTGGTGATGCCAAAAATAGATTTAGAAGGATTTAAAGAAATGCCAATTTTTTTACATCGCATGAGAACTTTCTTGAGATAACCCAAGTGATCCAATCGATTCTTTTAATAGACAGTCGAATCATCAAGATATGCTTGGATAATTTTACCGATCATATCCTCAAATTTTATTTGCATATCTCTCTGGAAAGTTTCACTTGCATTAGATAAGACAAAAGGCATGCATTCATAAGAAAATGTGCCCCAACTTGTAGTAAAGGTGGTTTTGTATCTATCAGTCTCTTTTACCTTCATTTGATTGTATCTAGAGAAACCATCAAGTAAGGACATCATTTCTGACCTTGCAACCTGTTGTAAAATTATTTTCATATTAGGGAGAGGAAAATGATCTTTTACGCTTTCTCTATTCAATGAAAAAAAATCAACACATAATCAAATCTGACCAGTTGTTTTCCTAACAGGGACCAAATTTGAAACCCACTCAGAATACTTAACTGGAAAGATTATACCAAATTTCAAAAGTTTTTCCAACTCCTTTCTAACAGTATCTTCAACTGCGGGGTTAATGGGTCTTTGTTTTGGCCTAAATGGTTTTATCTCTTCCTTGATAGGAATGGAATTTTGTAAGAGATTAGGATCAAAACCACAAAGATCATCGTATGACCATACAAAAATATCTTGAAATTCACATAATAGTTCTATGAATTTTTCCTTTTCTTCGTCAAAACATTAGGCACCTAGTTTAACCATTTTTGGAGATTCAAAGGTCCCAAGGTTAAAGGAAATGATATCACCCACTTTCCATTTTGAATCCTCTTCCTTAAACGTTTATTTTTTTCCTACATCACTCGAAGCAAATGAACTCTCAAGAGGAGTCAAGCCTTTCGAAAATTTGTCATCTTCTATAGATATGATTTCCTTAGGCTTAAACGGTTCATTTTGTATGAAAGAACAGATTCCTTCATCATTAGGGAAAACCTGCCATGATTCTACATTATATGGAATATGAGGATGATATAAATATTAAAAAGTATAATCAGGCCTTTGAGGTAGTTGTCGAGTAGGAGATGCCGCAAATACAGCTAACCTATCAGCCATTGAATTAAGTTATTTCTTAACATGAGTGATGTTAAATAATAATAGGTTCGATATAAGAATCCAAACATCTTGGATATATAGTTTCATCAACTTATTGCTAGGAGAATAGATTTTACACACAAGGTTCACAACAAGTTCATAATCACCAAAAACTGTAAGGTGGCCGCAACCAAGGGTATAAGCATTTTTTATGCCTAGCAGTAAGGCTTCAAACTCAGTGACATTGTTCATGCAAGCAAACTCTAACATATAAGAAAATTTGTGGATTTTACCTATATGTGAGTACAATATAATTCTAGCTTCATTACCTTCATTTGAGCATCAACCATCGAAATCCATGTGCCACATACCATCTTCTAAATCAATTTGTTCTAAAGTAGTGTCACTCTCATCAACAAAGATATAGTACACCCCTAAGTCTTCCTCGAGATAGTTTACATTCGTTTGAGGAATGATTTCTATGTATGGTGAAATTCTTCCTTCTCCTAGGACTATAACATTCTTTCCATTTTGGGGAATGGATAAGTGTGTTGCATAAAGAGAAAGATATCCACCTTTTAGGGCTTGCCGGTCTCTTCCTAGGATAATAGAATAGTTTCTTATTGGCATGTCGATTACTTGAATGTTGAGGGTTGTTCTTATTTCAGCATGTGCACACAAAAATAAAGTTACATCTTTGATTTCACCTATAGTGGACTACTACAGACTGTTATAGGAGAGCATGCTTATATAATTTTCATTCATACATGATAATCCTATCTCTTCCATGATGATTTTTGACACTATGCTTGGGCCCAAACCACCATCAATTAGGAAACAATGGGATATGTTATCCATAATTTTTACAAAAATGAAAAATGGAGGGTTTTTTACATGACATCTAAAATTACTTACACCTATCTTATTTACAGTGGGATCCTCTTCTTTTGTCTCTTCACAAAGAGTGGCTATGGTGGAAGCTTTTCCTTCCATAAAATTCCTGAGGTGATTTTGTTGTTCAGGGATAAAAATCATGTCCAAAAGAGTAGCATCGGCCTTGATATTATCCAATTGGTTAAGGATGTTATACTTGGAAGAGGGAAGAGTAGAAGGAACTCCTTGAATTTTAGTAATTTTGAGAGTTTGTACATTAGTTCCTTGTGAAGATGAGGTTGGGGTAGAAGAAGTATGAGGAGGATCGTATTTCCATTTAGGAGCATAAAATTTGTTCCTAGTATTTCTGATCATAACATCTTTTGGTTCTTCCCAATCTAGAACAACGATAGTGTTTTCAAGATTCTTTCCAAATATTTTATCTTTGTCACTCTTCTTAAATTCACCAGTACTTTCTTCATGATTTTCTTCACAGAAGTTACACCAACTGCGAGACATAATTTCCTTGGGCTGAAAACTATTTTCATTTGTATTCCTAAAAGGCATTGTAGAAGAAGAAGATGCCCCAAGAGTAAGTGAGTGAACATTCCCCTTTTGTTCATAGGCTATCATTTGATTGTTCATATATTTTACAAGTTGTAGGAGGGCATACATATATGTTTGTTTGACCGAGTTTCCATTAGGGAGAACTGTTCTTTCAAGTTGCTCTTCGTACTCCAGGAAAGTGTGGAGAGTGAGGCCAAGATTTTCAATAGACTTTAGTTCGATCCTACGATGATAAGGAGATGGAAGCGCATTATAGTAATGCATGAAAGAGGCTTGGTTTTGGGGGTGGATTAGTTAAGGGATTTGATTGTACAATTTAGTGAAGCAGAGATTAAAGGACTTAATAGTCTCACCATATTTGTAAGAAATATTGTTATATCCCCTTAATTGTTCGGTCAACCTCGTGGATTGTCCATAAGTGGACTTGAACCAATAAACCAAATATTCCCAACTGGAAAGGATATTTGGAGGGAGATTAAAGAAATCAATTGTTGTTTTCCCTTCAAGGGAGTTGACAAATAAGAACATGCATGTATCATTATCGTTAGCCCTGATATTATGACAAGCATTAGAAAATTCCACTAGGTGTTTGTTTGTAGAAATAATATTATTCTCTGAGAACCTAGGAAGATTTTTTTTAAACTTAGGTAGCGAAAGAGTAGCAGGTGATAGATTCAAGGGAGAAGATACGTGCCATGGGGTGGCTGTAGCATCTTCCTCAAACTGAAAAAGCTTGTACTTCTTTATAACCTTAGCAGGGTTGGTAGCCAATTGTATAGGAACTTGATGACTATATAGACTACCAATTATCGATGAGGCCGAAGTTTGGGATGATGAAGAACCTCCAGAACCACTAGAACCACCTGCAGATGCCATTTTGAAAGTGATGGGTAAGGGAGAAAAGGGTGAGCTGGAATAATCAAATAAATTCCTCCTTAGAATGCTTTCTTGGGTCAACAAAATAGCTTTCATCCTTCCTATTTAAATGATAGGAGTAGCTTTAGGGGACAACCCTCTTATTCTTCTAGAAATGCGAGAAATTGAGGACATGAAAACGAAGACCAAAGAATTAGGAAAAGGGAGGTTATTGTTGATTTCTAGGCTACTTTTACCTAGCTTCCCAGTGTTTAGGGATACTTATATCTTGTTCAACTACTTCCCAAGAGTGTTCAAGCTCAACTCGAGTACTAGAAGTTTCTAGGATAGTATTGAATAAGGTTGAGGAAATGTTAGTCTGATCTTTAAGACCATGTTCAATATTATGCTACCTTGTAGAAGGTATTGTCATGAGAAAAATCAATCAAGGAGTACTCTAAAAAAAAATAGAAACATTCAAAGATAATCATGAATACAATCAACCAAAGAGATATGGAAGATCTCCCCAGTATGGTCGCCATATAAATGTCGAGGAAAAGTTATGGAAAACCCTACTCAATAATTTTCACATCTTTCCTAGCTAGGAAAAGATAGTTGGGAATGTCACC
This sequence comes from Picea mariana, assembly GCA_032191745.1. NCBI lineage: Eukaryota > Viridiplantae > Streptophyta > Pinopsida > Pinales > Pinaceae > Picea > Picea mariana. Next base: position 371,997 of record JASDQU010735289.1, read on the forward strand.
CAGGGTTTATAGACTCAAAACATTCACTCAATCCACAAGTATTAATTACAAGGATTAAGGTTGGTTTTATGATTTGTATATGTTGCAATGTAAAAATAAAATTTAAACAAAGCTATAAGAATGTATATAGCTTTTACAATAAAGTAAACATGGCGACCAAAAGAGAAAGGAGGAACCAAGTCATGAAAACACATGTATGAGACAGGGAAATAATCTAATTTTATTTCATTCTAAGATACAAAAACTAAATTTCTCTTTACAAACCCCTGCGAGGGTATGGACCAAAGTCAGATTTAGAGGTCTTTGATTGGCACCATACAAAAAGACTCTGATAGTAAAATATAACTAAAATTAATGATCTAGACCAGCTTTCCACAAAATGTTTCCATTTGACTCTACAAGATATTCTTTATTAGCCATGAAAATTATTTCACAAACATACAAGAATACACAGACTATCAAGAATGGATCAAACACCTTTAAAACAAGTTGTTGAAAAGTATGATTCAGTTTTCAATCTTGTTTCCTTCAATAAGACCCCGCTGTCAACAAGAGGATTAGGCCTTCAAGTAAACTCAAAAATGAATGAAAACTAAAGCTATCTCATTAACTAAAGAACAAACCTTAGTCTTGTCTTTCTCCTTCTATTCTCCCCTTGTTTCTTCCTCTCATTGAACCTTTATTCTTTCTCAATAAGTTGAGGTAGTTCAACTACTTCCTTTAGTTAAGTCAAATTAACTTAACTAATTAGTTTTAAAATAATTTATAATAATATATAAACAAGGGTCTAGTTAACAATTACTAAATAGGTGGGACCCCCTTGTGACTCCCATCATTCTCTTGTCAATCATCAAATATAAAATACAAAATTTATCAATTCGATCATATAACACCCTCGTATCTCCCATGGATATCATTTAAAACGAATATTTAAATATCAACAAAATTTAAGGACATATCCCAAGAAAACAATATATCCATTTTATCCACAAAAATATCCAAAATAAAGCTTGTTGTCCAAAATAAGTTGAAAATTATTAACACTTTCTTCATCACTGAAAATTAAAAAAAAAAAAAAAAATTAAAACCCATATTTGCTACTTTGCAAGGCATATTTCCTCTTCTCACTGTTGTCTCCAACTAAATTTTCTTGGGTATCCCTTGGTTGGTTAGAGCCTTGGAGATGTATGGAATCAATCACATGGGAGAAATCATATTTTAGGTGGATATGTGGAGACACAAAATTAGAAGATTTTGTGGATGGACTAGAGGGGGAGGTCGCTCTTTTCCTTTGCCTTGCATAGGTTGTGGGATATCGGTTTTTAATCTTTTGCTGGAGTGTAAGGATTGTACTGGAAAAACAACAGGAGAAATTTTAACATTGGTATTAACTAGTGGTGGTAAATGTAAGGACACAGGTGTCCAACCTCGGTGGTGGGAGACAAGCTCGTGGACAATTTCTTGCCAACCGCCATTAGCGAGGACTTCGGGTTGCATTGACACATGTGGAGGAACAAGAATACCGAGAAAATTCTGAGGAGGTTGAAATGGGGGTCTGTGAGGTCGGGGATGCAATATACTATGGTAAACCAAATTGAAAAACCCATCTTGAAACAATTGGTTTAAATTTTGTGGATCAACATTGAAGTGAATAGAAAACCGAGGCCTTCTATGGCCTCGCTGCCAATTACCTCTACCTCTATTATTTCATCCATTACTGCCGCTTCTGAAAAAACTCATCCTGTAGAAATATTTAACCAATCATGAAATTTTTTTAATAACCCATACATGAAACTCTACTTAAATAAATCAAGATTTGGCTCTATTATTTACTACATGACGCATGCAATCCATCCATAAAAATTCCATTCATTAATTGCCACACGAATAGGGAATTGATAGGGTCATTGGGAGTATGGAGGACTTGTATTTAGCATAAAGTGATATAATGGGGGGGGGGGGATATTTATGAATATTGTTCAAGCAATCAACAAAAACAATAAACTGTGTATCTAAACATATCTCTGAATACCAATCATCAATTATTTCCACTTCATTTCTTTCATTTTCATACAAACTTTTCCTTAAAGAATGAGTAACAACATAACAAGGAGTGAAAAAGTGTAATTGGGATAATGAGGGGAGTGTATTTTGTGTAAAATGGTATAATGGAAAGGACTCCCATGTATATTGTTCTAATATATCAAAAAATGCTACCTTCAACGTCAATTAAAATTCAAAACCCCTTATTGTTTCAAAATTGAAATTCAACACTTTGTTTTCAAAAATCCAAAACTGGGTTTTCACTTCAAGGCTGCTCACTTACATTTATAAATTGCATTTCACAGTAATCATTTCACAATTTAATTCCCAATAAACATTCAACAATGATAACACAGCTTGCGCACAACATAGTCAAGGAGACATTGACCATAATAATCACAATAACCAAAACCAACAGTTGAGGAATGGACAGCCTGTGGTCCACCATATAATCACCAGTGCGTTCTAAATGGCCATAGGGTCCCACGAAGTGGCCCCAAAAGATATCCCTTTGTATGAAATATTTCAAAATTGAAACTTCAAATAACAATGCTCCTAAAATCCATCTTATTAATGTTCACAAAACTCACTCAACGCATATATAATTCATCCACGGAGGTATTCCTTTCATACAAAATTGAACACATAGTAGATCATAACCCTTAAATAATGATTTTTCAATGTTTCCATAACCCCAATATCTCCACAGGATAGATTGTATTACCAAACACATGAGTGGGCTTAACATTCCTTCCATTTTTGCACAACAAACAATCAACTAAACCCATGACCAAAAACAAGCACGGATAGTGCCTTTATCAAATTTTGGGTTGGTCACTTCCACAATAATTTCCAATACAAAGGTTTCAATACATAACATTGAAGAGTAATGCAGTGAAGGGGACGAGCTAGCCAAATTGAGGGTTTAGACAAAGGATCATGAGAATCTTAATGCTTCTACAAAAATTTGCAATTATATTCAGAGAGTTGTTACAAGGACGCGGGCACAATGGGAACGAATACTAATAACTTAAATGACATGCAAAGTGTTCATATAACCCACAAGTAAGGAGCAGTGATACTCTTAGGGAAGAAACCCAAAACAAGAAACCATAGGAAAGACAGGCCCAAGAGTCCCCAACTGTATTCTTTCCCACAAGTAAAGAATGAATAACATACACAGTAAGAACATCCACACAAATTTTCAATGTGCATGGTTCAAACACAACACCACAAAGACCAACACTTAACCACCAATCCATACATAGTCGAAAACTCCATATGTTATAAACTTTGGAATTGCACAGACAACAAGCAAACTCAAGAGCCAAATGTTGACTTAATTAAAGAGCAAAGCAAAATATTCATGGATGGAGTAGAAAGAAACCCATAGCTGTGTAAAAATTTCTAAGGAGAAACAACCAATATTATATACCTCTTCCACAACCGAACAAAACGAGGTAGCAACAACCAATAAGAGAAAATGAAAAATGACTAGGGTGGCAGGCTCGAGGAGGGTTAGAGCGACGTGCATTTACTGCATGTGGTATCTACATTCATCCATAGCCAGTATGCACAAGATAACATACAACACATCAACCACTAACTCCAAATCAATTAATGCAAGTCGAATACACCACCATTTCCCTAAGTCTCTAATTTAACAAATGCGCCATCCCTTGTTTAAAAAATCCAATGTGACATATCTCAAATACTTGCTAGGGATACCATGTTCCAACCTTACTTCCCATTCAAACAAGTAGCATGGAATCACGACATCACACATATAACTTAAGCATGGAGTTTAGGTCCTTCCTCAAAGTAAATGTAGCATAATAATACTTGTGAGTGTTATATAAAAAAGACACCATTCCCTTTTAAAGCATATCGCATATAACATCATATTGTATTAATCATTCTGACAGAGATTTTAAACGCAAATAAATTGTAGGGCTCATCTCATCCAACTCATAAGCATGTAAAGAATAAGTGTCGTCTCTTAGTCGTAGTCACACAAGTTACACAAGGGGTCCCACCTATTAGTATATTATTAAATATAGTTAAATAATAAGGCATTTGAAATCATTTGCAAGCCAGTACCCTATGTTGTGTTTTTTGGCATCAACAAGGCCCTCCTCATTTTTCACTTCTAGTATAGGGATTCGTCAAGGTTGTCCTCTTTCACCACTATTGTTTATAATCATGGATGAGTATTTTAGCAAAAATTTGGAATTTAAGTGCCTTTAATTTTTTATCCTAGGTATTCAGGTGGTAAGGGGAGTCAAAGGAATAAACCATTCCCAATTTATACTAACAGATACCATCCTATTAGGTATTTCCTCCACTATTGTGGCAACTCATTTTAAACATCTGCTTGATCTCTTTTTGTTCAAAGTGTATGGGGGAATGGACAATTACAATAAGTGCCAAATTTATGTATGGAATGTAAGTAAGCTCACCTTAAGGCTTGTCTCAAGGATTTCCCCCTTCCCAATTTCAGATGACTTGAATTCTTTCAGATATCTAAGAATGCCCATATGACTTCAGTCTTACAAAGCACAACGATGGCTTCCAATTATAGAAAAGATGAAGAACAATTTCAAACAATGGGGATCTCATTGGTTGTGTTATCATCATAACAATTTTCAGATCAGGGTCCAAGTTTTAGAGATTTAGTGAAAAGCCACATCGCTATGGAAGTATGATAGTTTGGAGGATAAGGTCTTATATGGTGGAATGTGGAAAAATATAGCGGAGGCGTGAAATTGAGGATTCTGCAGACCCTCGATCTAAAGAAACCTGGATCAACGACTAAGGCACATATCAGGGAATGAAGCAACATGAAACATAGTTATTCGAAGGCGAGATGGGGAAAACTACTATGCTTTCGTTCATGGACATGTGGCACCTCTAGAGGTACATCGGGGAGAAAAGCAGTCTACTTAAAACTGTTTTCTCCAATCCCCGATATCGAAAGTTGTTGGGTCATGGTGAACCGTAGATCTTAGAGTGATCCAGATCAACGACTGAAACTCATATTGGTGATTGAAGTAGCACAAGGATTAATCATTTGAAGGCGGAATGGGGAAAACTACCATGGTTTCGTTCGTGGACGTGTGGTGCTTCTAGAGCTACCTCGGGGTGAAAAGAAATCTACCTAAAACTGCTTTCTCCAATCCCTGATGTCGATAGGCACATATAAAAGGAGGATCCCCAACATTATTTTATGATACTTTGAAACATTCAAACATTCAAAATTTGGCGCAAACCATCCATTCGAAAATCAAGCTCAAAGTTGGATCAAATTCGTGTCTTCTTCGTCGCTTAACATGTAATTTTCACCATGGCTACTAACCCTGTCATTTTATCCGTGAATGAATAAGACATCACCTCTAGAGAAGAAGCCCTAATTGAAAAGGACTCCGATGTTTTTGACACAGTGATAACAGTCTCGCCCATTTCTGTGTCCAGATCGAATTTGTTATAAAATGTTGGGAAGCGGATCCCCTTTCTCAGAACGACTCAATCCTCCATTACCCCTTATGTCATAGAAGTAGTCTTTCCTTTCCCTGAGTTCATAAGCTAGTGTGTAGAGAAAATTCACAAGAAGAAAGAGTTATTTTGACTAAATTAGGGTCAGATGTTTTATGTGAAATAGACAACCTATCACTTCAACATACCCTCAGTGTATCAGAGTCCTCCTCTATAGCATCAGAGCCCTTCGATGAAGAGAAGATTATCACAGTTTACAGAGAATTCCCTTCAGAAGTAAAAACCTTGTTTCTACAAACCATTGTCAAACCTGAACACCATTCAGAAAGTATGTCTTTACCTATCAATGTGAGCATTATGATCATTGAGGTCCAGTGGGCTTGTTCCCTGCTTAGCCAAATTTTAGGGTTAGATAACTACAAGTTCATAGTAGAAGTCATGTTAGATTTCTTGTTAACCTTTTTTGTGTCAGAGCCTCGTCATTCGATCTGTATTAGTTTTGACAAATTCATCGCTGATAATATGCATCGTCAACTAGTCAATTTCAGTTCATTGAGACACTTCAGATACTACACACACCTGCTGAAGATGTTCCTGGAATCGAACAAGATCAAATTCCTTGAAACTGCTTTCATCTCAACTGAATGTAAAAGGATCACCATGCTTATTTTAATCAATAAGATCATGTCCAGGGTGTACAGTCTTATCTTTGGCTCAAAGTTGTCAAGGGTTCTGTAAGAAATGAAAAGTGTTTTACAGCCAAATCCAGAGAGCAGAGTAGGAGATTGGATGTTGTTCATACAAAGTACTATGATATGGGTGTATTTTTATCAAGAAGGACCTTATCTTTTACCAGTCTTTTTGACTCCTAGAATTTTTTATTTAGAGTTCATTAGACAAAGGATCATTTCAGAAATAGAGCACTTTCTGAAAGCACACAAGGCATCTAACTTAAAATTTCCTTTCATGGTAGGACCCTTTGTGGTAAAAAACAAATCTTGTTTACCTCAGATCCAAGCCAAGTTCAATGAATTTGGGTTTACATAATTAAAAGGAAGGAAATATGACCTACATTAGATCATATCAAAGAGAAGGTTGATGCGTAAATTGGGCCCCTATGAGCACGAGCATGTTGAAGGATTTGATAAACTGGCTAATATGGAAACATGTACAGATATGGAGGTCACTTTGTAGCATGATCGGATAAAACCAACAAAGTCTACCCCTCAGCAGATCCAGACACAGAAAGCTTCTCCAAGATTGATTGTTAAATCCCCAAAGATGAGTGTTTATAATAAGAGGAACAATTTAGAGGCCCTGGGTGTCGGTAGTCAACAAGATATCCCCAAGAATATGAAAATCACACCACCCTATCAAGTGATTGACCTAGAAGAAGAAGAACCTAAAGAAAAAATGAGCATGGAGATGGTAGAAGGTGCAACCAAGAATGAAGAAGTTGGTACAAGAAGTATGCCACAAAGTGAAAGAAGCATAAGGGTTTTCAGCAGCAAAAAACACATATTTAGCAAGACACCTGGGGCAGTATATCAATCCAAAGAAGACTTGATGAACCAGTATGCTGTAAAAGGAAGTATGGCCAACAGTGAGATAAGAGACTTGTTGCTTGAAGTAGAAAAGATCTCCCAGCACAAGATGTCCTTGTTCTCAGTTAGAGATGTGGAAAGAAAGACGTTTAATATAGCAATAGCAGGTGATGATAAAGTGTCTAAAATCAAGATGCACTATGAGAATATTGGTGCCCCAGACAAAGTAAAGTTTCACAAGAATGCTAGAGACATGATATACTCTTTCTACCTAAGTTTAAGTCTGAAAGTTTCAAGATTGACAACACATGCACTCAAACTAGATGGATAATTGAAACAGGAGAAAGCATCCAGCAAAGCCTTGAAGACACGGGTCAAAATATTGGAGTCTGAAGGCCCTCAAGGAGTAAAGGCTTCTTTATATGAGAAGGACAAGATAATCCAAGGTCTTAAAAAGAAGCTAAATATGTCCCCTACCAAACATCCACAGGTAGCAGAGCTAGCTGCTCTAGAGCAAGAGAAGGAAACATTCAGACAAGAAGCACTAAATTACAAAGCTAAAGTGTTACAAATTGAAAAGGAGAAAGAGAATTGTTTACAAGGACAAGTAGCAACATCAGATATGGTTGTCATTGTACTTGCTAATGCAAAAGTTGGATCGAGCACTGATGGATTGGTCCAAGCCATGTCCCAAGTGAGTCTACATACAGGGAAAATCAAAAGCCTTAAGGAAGCCTTAGAAAAGTTGAAACGAGAGATGAAAATAAAACATGAAAAAATGGCTCCACTCCAAAGGGAAAATCAAGATTTGCAAGAGAGAGAAAGCAAGTTGAGAATGAAGCTAAAAGGTAAAACATTGTTACAAGGAGCTAAACATGTGATCTGGAATGCTATTGCAGCAGAGGCTACTAAGTTAAGGGTTTATCTGAATTTTATAAATGACAAAGACAATGTGGCTACCACGGCCCGAAGAAGGTGTACTGTTGTCACTCAAACATTAGCCAAGAAACCCTCAGAATGAGCTCAGAACGCTATTGATTTGCTAAATTCTGTGCCCACTACTAATCTTCAAACTATTGGGGTAAAGGACAGAACTTCGTTGATGATCTGAGCTAGGAGAATCATCGCCAAGCACAACTTGCTCAAATCGGTTCAGAACAAAGCTACACAAATGGAGCACAATATACAGGAGTTTAAAGAAATGTTTGAACAATTGTTTGTCAAGGGCCTCCTACCATTTTGGGATGGAAAAAGTTCATTATACAATCAAGAAGACTACAATTCTATGCTCATTCAGTGTAGGATGGACCATTCCAAATTTGAAGCTATGGAGGAAATTATGAAAGTCCCAAGTCTAGTAGAGTGAGTTTGAAATTTTGAATCAATTTAAAACAGTGAAGATTGGCCTGTTGATTATGTCCTACTCCACGTGCATTGATCTAGAGATTTTGATTAAGGAGATGATGGACTACAAGATTCCTTCAGACTCACAATGGAAGGAAATCGTGCAGTTGAGCAAGGCGAAATGAATTTTTCCCGGGACCAGGACCAGTAAGTGACCTCCAGGTGTCACCAAGCTAGGAAGTTCAATAGAAGATTAGGACAAGCTAGATGTTGTAAAGGAATATGAACGGTCAGATAAATCTATTCCTAGTTTTGAAATTTCTTTTGAGTGATCATTGTAAATCGGTTGATATACCGAGACTATCAGTTGAAATTACTATAATTAGTTTTAGAAGCTGAAACATTTTGTTTCATCCATTTTAATCGAATTGTATAAATAATGAGGGATTTGAATGAATTAATGTTGGCAGAAGTGCAAGAGCACCCTTTTGGTTTTTTCTAACTCTATTGTAATTTTATGAAGCTGAATTGAATATATATGCGGAATATTTTGAAGTCTCTATGAAAATATTATAACGGTGGTGATATGAGCTTTGTCTTCCTTCATCGTATGTATTTCCTATGATCTGTTATTGCATTTACACTTTCTTCTGTTTAAATTGGATAGTTAAAGGCCCATAATTCATCTTATGACGTTGTTGGCTTAAGCAATTTAAACTATGTATTTCTTCTTAACAAATTCAAAATTCATTTCAGTAATTCTCTGATGCAGTTATTTGTTTTCTTTATCTTTGTACACTCAATTTAAATTCAAGAATAAATCAGACTCATTGCCTAGCTTAGCCTTTATCCTCTGGAGAGTTCTACTAGCTGGTCATTGTTTTCATTCACTTTCATAATTTTGACTCCATAGCCCTGAGTGTTCCTCCCCTTCCTTGCTAGCAACTTTATTAAAAACCCCCAAAACAAACCAAAATATAGCCACCGATTTCCAAAGAAATATCAACTGACATGACAGAGCCCTCTTTAAGTTAAGTAGGCTAGTGCTTCAACTCTAAATTAGGTTGAAACAGTTACCTCTGTCATTTGTCTATCAGCCAGAAAAAATTTACAAAGTGCTAACAAGTTGAATCCAACATGTAGAGTGGTGTTGATTAATTCTATTCTCTTGACATTTCCACTATTTCAATTTTTTTCTACAATTCGAGTTTCAAAGATACATAGAGGACTAGGAATTCAAGATCCCTCTATAATGAATCTATAATTAGGATCCAAGATTCTTTGGTGACTTATCACTAGAAGGTATGACTGGTGGAAACAAGTTCTAGACAAAAAATATCTTGAAGGTCCTCGAAAATGAAGTCTAGATCACATGTTACCTTAGCAAGAAGGTTCTGAATTTGGAAACTACTCAGAGTATCCCATCCCACTTTGCTCTCTAGTTTAACTTGGATTCTAGGGAATGACAAGTTTATAAAATTTTGGATGGAAAATATCATGGGACAACCACCTCTCAATGTAAAGAAAGAGCTTCTTCCCCTCTAGTGATGGTTAATTATTCAAGGTAAAGTTAACCTTTTTGACATATCTTCTTGGACGAGTTAAAGCATTTGGGAAATATGGAATTTTGGACACCCCCCCAAGGTATATGTCATCTAATGAGACCTCTAGAATCATCATTGAAATTATGCACACCACATACATCCTCTCATAGAGATCATAGAGGATGGGGAAATTCAAACTAATTAGTCAAGCAAGGCTACCAGTTTCAACTATCCCCCAACCATCTACCTCCCAAGTCTCTCATATGGAAGAAAATATAGCATATAGATGGACTTCCAAAAATATTCTGTTAGATTTTGGCTCAAGTGAAGCTTCTCATGGTAGAGATTTTGATCAAATGAGGTTGGCATGAGCCCTGATGGTGTGTCTTATTCAAAAAAGTATTTGAATCCTCCCTCCATATTTTTCTAAATTATGATTATACAATTTGGGTTTGGGAAAGTGTGTTTGTAGGAATCTACCATTGTTATCAACACCCTTTCAATTGGAATAATATTTTCACCAAATGGGATACCATGTATAAATGATCTTTCAAGGATAAGACATTATACAAGAGAGTCTAGTCGACCCTAAGAAAATTCATCTACTGGAAGATCTGGCTTTCGTGCGATCGTGCAATTTTCAATCACTATTTAATAACCTTGAAAAAAGTAACCATTCGAGCCAAAGTTTTGTTGGTAGAATATTTTGGTGTACAAAAAGTGAAAAATTCTCCTCAGCAACCACTTGAGAAGGATGATAGAGAATGGTGGCTCCAACTTAATCTTCACTCTTCCAAATTTGAGGTTCCTATCAAACATCTCATATCATGCTATCAACTTTCGATGACCCCTCCAAAATTACAAGAGTGGTCCTCTCTCCAAAACCCATTCTTAATTTTATTTTTTTGTGTAGCTAAAGACAATATCGAGGCGACGGGTGCATGAGGGGTCATTCTCACCCCAGGGGAACCATCAAAACTTCCTATGAATGGATTCTTGGCATACTTTCTAATAATAGGGTGGAAGCTTATGCTCTCTTCTAGGGTCTCCAAGACGCCATGGGTTTGCAAATTAAGTAGCTCAAATTTTTAGGGGATTCCAGAATGATCATCAAGCATATGGTTTCAAGGACCTCTCTAGCTGACATTCACCTTATGTCCATTATAAACATGATCATAATGATTTGCAAAAAAATTTAAATAGTGGAGTGGTCTCATATACCTTATGAATACAACAACTTAGTTGATGAAAGGGATAATCGAGCTTCTCATCATCAAGTAGGAGTTTTATTCATTATTTCCATCAGGAATGTCTATGTTATCCCATGACCTCATGATCAACATCATTCTTAGGACAAAAATAATCCAAAAGAGAAGCCTCAAAGGAGCCTCTCTACACCAGTTTTTATTCCAATCTCATGTTAGATTATGAATGTTGTCTATCAACATAATATATGTAGTTACTTTTTTCTCTCTAGAAGTTGTAGTTTTCAGGTTACTTATGGATAGTAAAAATGGAAATTCCCTTTTGTTTATGTGTTTCTTGAATAGTGTTAGGTTTTTTATAGTCGTAATGAAGCGGTATGTAACTACTGAACATCCCCTTGATGGTAGGTAGCCTTATATGTACTACCTCACTATGATCTTAGGCTACAATGTATTTCAATAATAAAGTTTCCCCAGTGTTTGTAAAAAATAATATTATGGTTATTCTATTGAATGTATTGGATCCATTTCTAATTTTATTTGAGAGCAATGTAATATCCAAGTAATATTTGTATTTCTTCATTTGTGAAGTTCAACGCAGCAACACGAATTGGGGTGTATAAAATTTAACCATGCTAGATGGATCAAGGTTGGATGATGGTAGTCAAAGACACCGAACTCAAATACTAGAATCAAAGTTTAAAATGTTGAAATTTTCTTTTGAATTTTCATTTCATTGATACCATATTCCCTTTTGTTTTAGTATTCATATCCATTTATAGATACCAAGATGACTATCCCATCAAGTATGATTGTCAAGTTTGTCTGGATCCAAGTATTTTCCAATTATGTATTGATTAACTATATTATTACTTCTGCAATGTAAATTGAACTCTATTCCTTGTATTCCATTTGAGTTGGGAAAATTAATAGCTATGCCATCAAAGTGTGTATGTTAATGTACTCTTCATGAGTATGAGTAGGAGAAAGTTTGGACAATTCTATGCCATTAATGTAGGTTTATCTATATAGTGAATAAGAGATATTGCATGCAAGCTTTATCAAGGTCATATTCATCGATGCAAACATAAAAAAAATGAATATGGAATATTTTTCTTGATCTTCCTAGTGTCTTGAAGTTTGATCATAACAAATATGAGTGACCGAAGAGACTATCCTCCACTTGAATATTTAAAGTGTTGCATGTTGTGCTACCAATTCTCACCATTAATTTTTATGCCAAAATTCTCTTATTTGTAAATAAATATATTATTAACATTTATGATGTGTTTCAAAGACTTTGAATTATTTTCATATATATCTAATGTCTTGTCTTTAAGAAACATAATTAACATAATGACAACTTATACATCAATCATCATTAAACATTGTCCTGTATGTGTATGTGAGTATGTCAACTACTAATAAATTTTTAATCCATGAATAGCCTCTCAAGACATAATGGGACTCTATTAAGAGATATCATCTTAATATTTATAAGGATAATATTCATGAAAATTATAAGTTGACCTAAATTATCTAAGAATCTCCCATTCTATTGTAGTGATACGATTATATTGATTCTATGATAATGTTGGTCTTACCCTTCTCCCATAGTTCCATAGTTCCAAAATGTAGTGTGGTAATGATGATATTAATATAGGGAGAAGGGATAACCACCGTTATTCCAGAATCCATCATTACCCCACCTTTCTATGGCCAAGATCACCTTCACTAATTTATCTCATAGGTATCATTATACGTGGAATAAGTGACATTGAATGTATCGTGGAATAAGTGACCTTGAATGTAGGTTTATTTAGGTACCATTTATTTTTGTGAACATGTAGACATGAATATGATATTTTTGTCTTGATATTTATGTTTTCCCTAAGGTTTCCTTATTAGAAAAGGAGTGTCTTAAAAGGTGAGTAATTAGTATATTAAAATACGTTTCACTTAGGGATAAAATATCACCATTAATTTTTCTTCCAAGATTATCGTCTTCTTAGATCAACTATACCCTTGACACTTGTGAATTTATCCGGGGTTTGGAGGAGTTGTAGTGTTGTCATATCCCTCACTTGTATGAGATGGATGGAGGTACTTCACACCTAATCCACCTTTTCTATTTTTCCCCTCTAGAGACGTCCTTCTCTCAAATTCATTTCTTGGTGTATTAATAGGTATAATATTAGTATTAAGAAGGAGATTATTAAGAAGAAGGGTACCAAACCATTTTATACAATCTCCCTATCTATTGTAGTGATAGTATTATTTATTATATAAGAAATTTTTAGTCTCTGCTTCTTCAAAAAAAAAAAATACCATGGTAATGATTATTTAATATAGGGATAAGAGTGTTCAATATTGCTTTTTATGATTCAAAGATTTTCTATGGCAATGATAATATTGATATCAAGAAAATGGTTTGCCACCCTTATTTAATAAACTATCAATAAATATTAATGTTAAGAAGATAGGATTCAGAAAGAGTTAGACAAATCTTATCCCATAATTAAACAATAGGTAGAGGATAGACACATTAAGACATTATCAATAAAAAGAGAATAACTTCTTACCTTCGCGCTAGTCTCTATCACGTGCGCATGCACCCGTGCACACACACACAATGTTGGCATTTTCTGTAGTATGCAATTTCATATACATGCTTCTATGATCTCTTTCTACCAAATGTTTAGGTATAGAAACATGATTCCTCATTTTTTACTCCTTGGTTCTCAATATGATTAGTGACCATTTGTGGAACTCATCCCTATGTTGGTTAAACAATTTTGAAGTGGCCCTACAAAATCATATGCATTATAGGGCCATACATTAATATATATTTTTATTATCTTCATTCTCTTTCTAACTTCTTGAATGTTGCCAGCAACAAGATGACGATTTAGTTGCAAAAGCTTGCAATTTCAATGGAACAATACAAATGTTATATGCATTATAGGGCCATACATTAATATATATTTTTATTATCTTTATTCTCTTTCTAACTTCTTGAATGTTGCCAGCAACAAGATGACGATTTAGTTGCAAAAGCTTGCAATTTCAATGGAACAATACAAATGTTTGTTAAAATGAGGAAAACAATAACATAGTATTACTACTATAAATTGCAATTTCATCAAACAAAACTAACAATTAAAACAATTGGATAAAAAAATTTCAACAATCAAACATTACTATTAAAAGAGCAATTCATTAACCTTGGAACACTATAAACATTCAAATTCAACAATTTCAACAATCTTATTTACACAAATATGAGCAATCCAAAATTACAATGTCAACAATGTGTTTACTACATTTATTACTTTCCTACCTAAAAACATAACCAAAGACATGAGAGCATGGTTATAAATTTTGATATAAACTGATTTACTAGTTTTGGTGTGGTAGTTATACGTTATCATATGAAAAACTATGATTCTAACATATCTTTGCTAGTAGGATTTACCTCTTCATTGAA
>JASDQU010735289.1:395205-440908 GCA_032191745.1 Picea mariana
TTTGACCTGAATTTTTGAAAGTGCAATGGGCGTTGGAACTTTGTTCTAGATTCGTGATGTATAAATTCGTTTCAGATTATATTATGTACATATATTGTTTTAGAACTATTAATTCGAGATTTGAAATTGCGAAGGGCGTTGGAACTCCGCCTTATATTCCATTTGATATGACTTATGGGCCTCAGGGAAAATACATTTGGATCCCGAAGATGTGAAATGTTCACAGAGCTCCTCTGGTCTTGTGAATATTGTCAAATGCGCGCAATAATGAACAAAATTTGTATACTCTGTCACGAGTGTGATATTCTCTTTCTTTGATAGTTTTTTTTTTATATTGCATTGTAAATTCGATCTGCCTTCTATTGTTTTTGTTAGTTTCATTTTCTCCAGCTCTTCACTATCAATGTGATTTGATCATCGAGTTTTGGTTTCTAAATATTCCGCTAGAGTGCCATTTAAAAACAAAATTGCTTGGCAACGAATTTTCCCCCTGGGCAAATTACAATTTTGATAGAGACTGTACTCTATGTTAATGTAATTTGAGTGAGAGTTACCCTGTGGAATTCACCTTCTTTATTTTCCTCTGGCAGGGATGATGTGTTTGTAATTTCATATTGTGTTTTTTTCTTTTGCTGCTATCTACGACAAAGAAGTAGGTGACTGCGATTTACCCAATTGTTACCTTGCGATCTGCCATTTATTAAGACTGCGATTTGCTAATTGTCAAGACTTCAAATCATTGCTTATTACATGTGTTGTTTTCTCTTTCATTAATTATTACCTGTGTTTTCATTTAATGATGGCATTTAATTCTCGATAATTTACATTTTAATGGCAAGTCCGTGTACCAATTTATAGTTGATTGGATGCACATTTAATAGCAACTTATTAGCTAACAAGTGTAAAGGGATGGCGTTTTCACACAACAAGTTTATTTACCATTTTTATTAGACAACTTCTTCCTTTAACAACCTTGTTTAAAACAACCTTTAATTTGATTGGACAGCCTTTAAATTGAATAGACAACCTTAAATTTAATTTAGACCAGACTTATCTTTTAGTTTTAATATTGATTAAAATAGACTTGTCAATTAGATTGTAATTATAGTTTATAGATCTAGTATTGATTGAATTAGATTGGCAAATTATCGACTAGTTGTAAATTAGACTTGCTGATTTAGTTATGTAATTAATGTTAATTTGATTTGTAGTTGTTGGCTAATTGGTAATTTAGACTCGCTAAATTAGATTTGTATTTAATGTTGATTTAGGTTATAAATCATTGACTAAATTGTAATTTAGACTGGATAAGTTAAATTTGTAATTAATGCTAATTTAGATCGTAAATATTGACTAATGAGACTTGATTAATGGTTGGGTCGTTGACGAAGTCGTGTATTAGCTTGCGCCTTTCCTTGATTGATGTCACCTTGCGTCTTGTTGACCTGTTGCTTGGGGTGTGGGTGTAGTCATCTTGTCAGTAGCTTGGATCCTAGCGAGTTGGTTTCAGGTAGATTCCTTGGTCCAAATAGGTTATGTAGTGCCAGGGTTATCATCACGCCTATCACTTGGGGATGGCATGATTCCTGACGAGGGGATCGTTGTGTAGCCTATTGGATAGAGACGATTGATAACTTGGTTGGGGTATGCACTCCTCGTGGTGGGTTTTGTTGAACTTGTAAGTTCGTTGATGGTGCTTGGGTTCCAACGCCTTCATGCATTTGGTTGTGTGTCATCGAGGTTCTAGTTATCTGGTCGTCGAGGCCATTGTGTTGGGATGGGGGTGTTGTCCCTTAGGTTGTAGGCAAGGTCATGTTGTGTCGGGCGGGTAGTCGTTTCTCCTTTTTGTTTATGCATGTTTCGCCCAGTTGTCCTTGTGCCAATGCATGGAATCATAGTTGTCTATTGTCATATCGGTGTGTGTGTCTTCGTCATCTAGGTGTGGTTAACTGTGACAGTTTTACCTTCCTGTCTAAAAAAAAAAAAAATGCACCTTTTGCTTCACTTGTATTCGTAACAATGGGGTCGTTACATATGGTATCAGAGCGGGTTCAGCCCGCGACTTGGGAACACTACATATTTCGTTGATATGATATTTGATTATAATATTGCTAATTAAGTTGACTTGTATTCATGCAGGTGATCATGGTTAGAGGACGTCGTGGAGGAAGACAACGGGGTGCTAGGGGAGGAGGCACGACGCCTCCAACAACATCCACACCTGAGGGGTCTAACCTCTAGGGAGATGAATAGGTTGTCGGGCAGGAGTAGATAGCAGTGGGTGGTGTGGTTGGGATGATGAGGTATTTTCAGTGCATGACTAAGGCACCGATCAACCGATTAGACAGAGATAAGGCCAGGGCGCTGACACCCCCTGAGGGTCCACCACGCACTCCGATTGGTACTGGTAGCATTCACCATGAACTCGAGAAGGTCAAATTTTCTGAGTTCTTTGTGCCACAGATGACACAACCGTCAAGGCATGGTTGGTGAATATGGGGATGTGCTTTTCACTTCGCTACTATACCTCCAACATGAAAGTTCGCATGGCGGTCTTTCAACTAATGGGGAGCGCTCTTCTATGGTGGAAGATGCTCCTGCCGCAACTGAACATGGTCGTTGAAGACATTTCATGGGAACTGTTCGAGGAACGGCTCCGAGAGAGGTACCTATCAGAGGAATTCATTGAGTGTAAGCTCAACGATCTCAATGCCTTACGATAGGACAAACGCACGGTGCTCGAGTATGAGGCCCATTTTATGGAGCTGCTTTGGTATGCTCTGCATATTAATACCGAGAAACTTAAGGTCAATAGGTTCGTGTTCGAGCTTAATGGAATCATACGTGCAAAGGTTAGGATTTTTATGCCTCAGAACTTGCATGATGTCGTCCATAAGGCCCTCACAACAGAGGAGGAGCTTATCAGCAGGGGTCAGAGAAGGACTCCAGTGAGACCAACAGGGTAGGTGTCATCTGGTGTGTTGCAGCATCAGACCCCAACTAGACAGATGCCTGGGTATCGTGGCTTCCAGATAGGATCCACTTTCACTACACCTCGGTGACCAGCACCCCAGCAGTGGACACCTTCGCGGGGACCACAACATCAACAGCAACGTCGATTGCATCAGCAACAGTTTAGGCTTGTTTAGCAGAACAGACCAAGATTCCAGGCCAGTGGGCCATCATCTTCTACTTCGGGTACCAGGAGTACTGGACTGAAGAAGGGGTGTTGGACTTATGGGGAGCCACACTACCAGTGTGACTGCCCAGTGGAGAGGACTAGAGCATCTGGATCAGTTGGACCCACTACCATGGTAGATTTGGGGAAGGCCCATCAGATTCATGTAGTGGTGAATAACTGCCAGGTAGAGCACCAGTCGACGACGCTCGAGATGTCAGGTATCATTGCTGACTAGACCCTTAGTATTTTGATAGATCTGAGTGCTACCGAGAGTTTCATTTCTGGTGCAGTGATAAAAAGGATTAAGGTAAAGTTAGTCGAACATGATGAGTTTAGATTTGTAGATATGGCTTCGAGAACCAAACAAAAGGTTGGAGGGAAGGTTACGGGTACTCTTAACCTGGGAGAGTTTTTCACTAGGGCCAACCTATACGTCATGATATTAGGATCTTATGACGTCATGATCGGTATGGATCACGACGTCATAAGATCCTAATATAGGTGTAATATAGGTGTTTGATGTTAGTTTATTCATTACTAATGTGCTAGTTGTCAAAGCCTTCTTGTCATTAATATATAATCCTATTTTAAATTAGTTATTGATCCCAATAAGAGAAAAAAATAATATATATATATATTCGTGATTGAGTAAACTAGAAGAAAAACTATACGTTTTCTTTTTTCCTTCGTATTTCTTCCTACAACCTATCAGTTGGAAATTGGGTTTTATGCTTCGTTCCTTTATCCATTAATACTTCTTAAATGGCCATCTTTAACCTGGAAAAGATCGCTCTGTAGAAGCTACTTCTCCTCTGATGTATGATAATTGTTGGATGAACGGGTTGCTAAAGATTAATTCATCACTGAAATTTGTATCATTAAATTTGCACCTTATAGATTGATTGATTGATAAAATGAAGCATCGTCAGGATAATTTAATATCTAATTACTAGAACTTTTCCAGTGGCTCGCAAATAAATATTCCTTTGTAATTCAAGTAACTAGTGACTAGTATACCATCAGACTTTGAATGTGAAAGCAAACCCTTCTGAATTTTGCGCAGACTATTTGAGTTCATTCGGTTCTGGAGAATGCAACCTAGACTTTATATTATCAGAGTCAGAATATAGAATGTTCCACGAAATCTACCATACCAGTAAGTTATCATTATAGATGATGGAAACCTTCTTATGCTATGAATCACCTCAAAGATTTGATTCAAAAAGATATTCCTTCTAGTTTTGACCCAGTCCTTGATCGACTATGTGTTATCACTCACTCATGTTGCCTTCCGATGAACAATTTATACATTCTTTTTGTGATTAAAGACTTCATTTTTCTTGTTTCCAAATAGTTTTTTCCCAACAATTTCCCTACTTATCACCCATGTAATAATAAGAAATCTGCTTGAATCCACGCATGTAAACGAATTAAACCTTGAGCGTATTGTGAACAAACAAAAAGATATCCATTGTGTTCTTAAGTTGTGTTACCTTCATCGACCAGTGTATCTGTTGACTTGGTTAGATGAAATAATGATTCGGAGTGGGAAGGATCTCTGGATATGTGCGATATTGTAGTTCCCACGTTTCTTAGCAATTTCCAGGAGCCCTTTGAGTTGACATTTGGATGTCCATTATTTACTGTTGAGATACAGTATCCCTTTTATTTATCGGGAGCTATCTAGTCTAGATCTCACCACTGGGATACTACACCCTAAATATTAGAACCGTTTACTGTGCAAGGGAAGCCAGCTTTCGCGAAAATTTGATTCCAACTATTGTGTAGTTGGGGTAAGGTCTCTCTGCATTGATGACTGCGCTAGGTCGTGTTTCAACACTTTACCCATCATCATATTATGGTTAGTCACAAGCTAAGAATATAATTATATTCAATAATTATTATTATAGATCTATATTATATGAATACATGTAATGATGGGAGGGCATAGTATCAGTGTAATCTTCTTCTAAATCCTCCAATTGTAATTACCTTTTCACATAGTATGATTAGAAGGAAAAGTATTTGTTATTAAATTTGTGCAATATCAAGGTGAATGGTTAGGGCATAAATAAATCCATCATAGGTAATAACGGTCATGTTTAGATAAGTTAAAGGTGCATTGAGATGGGAATTGCAATTTATTCAGTGCGGTGGATATTTGGAGTTAGTTTAGTTTACGTATCTTTGTTAGGTGGGTTTAGTAGGTGATAGATATCCTATATCTATATTTCATTCATTAATTTATGAAACTAATATTTTCCTAGGATAATTTAAATGGAATTCAAATGTCAAAGATTAGAAGAGTTTTTGAAAAATTTAAAAGGGTCATTTTCAGCTACAACATCTGGCTTCAACTAGGGATGGTGTCTCCCAGCGAGGCACAAAGAACTATAGACTTGTGTTTTATGTCATTGGTAAATGGAGTCATATATCATTTAGAGTTCATCGCTTGACTTTGTCACCATATTCCTTGCTAATATATCGACCTTTTTTCTCTATGAGTTGGTGCTTGCAAGATTTGGCATATGCTGGAAAGATCTTCCACAAGCAACAAAGTTAGTCACACATGTTAATAATTTGAAAGAAAAGACTAATAATCCATATATAATACAATTATATCCTTGCAATAGTGTAAATCATATTTTTTTTTGTATATATTCATAAAGATCTATTGCAAATAAAATTGATTGGTCATGTATTTTCGTGATTTGATAGAAAAGATCCTTTATGTATACATATTTATGCATAGAAAGCATATCAATCAAACTATGAATCATATTTTCTTGCATATTTTAATGAAAGGACTCTTCTTATTTTGAATGAAATAATTCTTCTTTTATTTCTCATACTCTCTAAGTTATTTACCAAAAAAGAGATAAAACTCTAATGCAAAACCCTGATGCAACAAATCCTAATGCAGGAATTAAAATTCAAATGCATGGAAAATAAATCACAACACAGGGAAATAAATCCCTTCCATATCAATATAATTGAATCTATAGTAAGAATGATGAAATTTATGGCAACTAAATCCTAAGCATACTGCGATGATAAGTGTGGTTATGAAAGATAAAGATAAGCTTAACTTTGTTTTCAGTCTACTAAGATGTTTCCTAAAGTAATTAGACATAATACGTTAGGCTAGAAAGTCAAACCTCTATTTTTTCTCTTCCCTACTGAAAGTGATGATGATGGAGGTTCATATACTGATAACATGATCAAATGCGTCGAAACAGGGCCAATTCTGAGGGGACTTTAAACATGGGTTATAAGAGAAATGATACATATGAATACCCTCTCATGTCTTCTGGTGTTGCTCCATTACCAGTGAGCGTCCATCGCCCTGAGAGAGACACCATGGCATCACATGCCTTGCTTTGTTGCTAGCGAGCATCCATAGCCCTGGCGAAGATACCTGCATTTCCCAATTGAATTTCCTTTCACCATGTCGCTTTTTATTTTCATTTTTTATTTGTCATTTTGACTTTTATTTATTCTATAAGTATGCTAAGATGGGGGCAATCAATATGTTTAAAAAACACATGGATGATGTTTGTTAGTGAAGATGAGTTGGATATGCCATTGTAATAAAGTATACCCATTAAATATGTCCATCTCTACAATGTTAACACTATCTCTCTACATAGACAAGTTATTATTTAATGTTAAGTGTGGATATGGAAATTTGAGTAGTTAAGATGATTGGTTTTGAAATTTTGAGAACCAAACCAGTTCCTAGGACTTGATTACAAAAAGAACAAACTTTTCGACATAATTACTAGGAAAATAAATATTTTAAAGATGTTAATCAATCTCATCATGATTACATGCTAGAGATAAATTCATCATTCAAGGAAATCATTGAAACTAAGACTCTATGATGGTGAGAGAGAATTTTTTTATAATCCATGATTATATTTTATTTCACACAAAGTCCTAACTAATCATGTTTTGAAAAAAGTAAAAACAAAGGTGTAAGAATATGTACATTATCTAAACTATTATGTTAATGCTTTTATAAGAAGCTTATTTATGTATATTTTTTCCTACCCTAACCAATCAAAAGTATCTAGGTTAGGTATAATCAACTTTCCAAAGTAACCATGAAATCATTTTATTTACAAAAGGAAAATTAATAAGGTTTTGAAAAAAATATAAAGCAATCAACTCAAATTGATGAGACCCAACCTGAATACATAATGCATACTTACAGTCCAATAACAATTTGATTAAAATTCTGCAAGAAATTGGTATTTCTAATAGGACAGACTCCAACCAGCCTCCAATTGGATCTTCAAACCTGTTACTATGAATCTCTTGTTTTTCTGGGGTAGATATAGATATATTCTCTTTCTGCACACAAAGTGAAAAACTGTTCCTAGTCATGCATCTCCCTCTTTCATCTATGTCTTTGTTGATCTCTTCCTTTCCTTCAAAATACTATAGGATGTCTCCTTCACTTGTTATGCCATCAAGCATTTTTAATATTTTCCGCAGTAGTATGACTTTGTCCTCTTGTATGCTTTGACAAAAGTTTTCAAGATAATCCCTTATGTAATCATTGTCTTGTAAAAACCGAGGTATACTTTCCTTATCATATTGTATGTTATAATAATGAGAAATGATTAGTACTATACCAATACTACTTAGTTGCTCATCACATATCAAATAATTTGAATGTTCATTAGCTTTACAATTATTAAGAGAAGACAAGGGTAAATCAGGATCATAAAAGATAGTGTCATGTACTAATTCTTTTGAATCTTCATCAATAAACATACGTTCATTTTCTTTCTCAAAAATTTCAATTATTTGTTGATTGTCAATTTTTTCTTCAAGTAACTTTTCATCACTAACATAAGTGGGTTTACTACTAGAAATTTCTTTTAATGATAAAAGAGAAATCTAGTCTTCATGTTGTTTATGGAAACGACCATCAACATCTAAATCATCATACCTAGGTTGATTGTCCAAAATTTCTAAATATAATGCTTGAGAAGTTTTATGTTTTTCAATGCTTGAATCAAACAAACAAGTTTGTATTGGTTGTTTATCTTGATCATTAACTTTAAGAACTGAAATTTATGAACAATAGTTATGATTAAAAACATTTTGAAATGAATGTGAATTTAGATCTTCTTTGATTGAAAATGTAACGGATGATCTCTGAAAATTATTATCACCATATCCATCAATATAATCAGGTGAGCTGATATAGTATTTTAAAAATAATAAAGAAGAATTATGCTCTTCTTCATCCACAACTCGGTCCTCAAAAATATTTGGGACAATATTTTCTTCAACAAGAATAGATTGTAGCAATATATATTTAGAAGATTCAACATCTGAATCATCATATTCATCATACATAGGTTTAACCTTTCAAAAATCAATAGTAAAAGGTTCAAAATTATGCCTAATTTCAAAATCATGATTGAAATATTCTTGTTTATGTTCACCTTCAATTATTTCATGAGAAAATAGAGGATCTTTATATTCTTTACATAAGACTTCAAAAATAATATCATTATTAGTATAAGATTGATGTATGTCATGAAATATATTTTCAACAATATAATATTTAATCTTATGAGCAAAATGATTGTTAAAAAATTCATTATGAAAATTTTGAAATTCATCATAAATAGGTTTACTAATGTAAGGATCAATGTTAGCTGATAAGTTTTCTTCTTCATCAATTAATTTAGTATGAAAGCAATTATTTTGTTTTTTTTTAACAAGGTTTTGAATAGGATATGTTTCAACAATTTTTTTTTAATCTTGTTACATTTATTATCAAAGATTTGATCTAAACTTTGGTCTCGACTTCTACTGCAAATTGAAATGTCAATCTATTGCAATGCTAATTCATGAACACTTATACCCTTATGTATAGTTTCATAATCATTTGTTTCAATCTTTTTTTCATATATATCTTCATCAACATAGAAAGAAGAAATAGATAGATCCTCATAGGCATGTGTAACATTATTGAATACATTAGTCTTTATTGAATTTTGTAAAAAAATAGAGATAGGATTTATTGCAGCAGATTTTATTTTAATGTTCCTATCACCATGTAGACTTCTTAAAATTTCTGAAGGTATTGACATTTTTTCATTATAGGAAACTGAATTTTTTAAAGATTCTTCTTCTTGTTCTTGTAAATCGAGGCTTTGTTTAAGACCATAGAAGAAATGTTAAACAAATATTTATTTATCCTCTATATCAAAGTCTTTGTAATAATCATAATAGTGAGCAAAAGGAGTAAATAAATCAATGTATTTCTCTTCCAAAATATAAACATATTATGTATCTATAAAAGATTCAAGAATACTTTGAAACTCTTAATCAATATCAAGGAAAGAGGAAGCAATATTTAGATTGTAATTATCATTTAGGTTTATAGGAAAAGAAACTAAATCTTCTTGAAAATCTAGTTGGGTAAGTTCACAACTACTTTCTTTCTCAAACTCTTAGCCGGTAAATTCGTTTTTCTTCACTTTTATAAGAGTTATGTTCTATTTGAGATTCTTCACTACAAAATTGTTCAAAAATAATTTTGTCTTATAGATTAACCTACAATGATTGTGAAAGCATGAATGAAAATATTTTAAAGAAAAAATACTCTTAGGAGGAATACCTCTAAACCATTTCCGAGCGTCTTTTTCTAAACAAAACATAAAAAAATTCATTAACACATCTTCATGAATAATACCTAACATATTCGTATGCATGAAAATATTGTAAATGTTGACCAGGGATATCATCATCGTCTTCTTGAAACTGAGGAAGACATTTACCCCATATTTCAATATCAAGAATATCGTTAAGAAAACCAGGTACAATAGAAAAAAAAAATGGAGCATACATCATAGCTACTATAGAAGTAATTGAGTTTGTCATTAAAACTTTGTGGAGTTGCTTAAATGTAGAGTCGTCATCTGAATTTTTTCTCTAAAATATTTTCTTTAATAAACCAAACACCTGTTGTTTGTTTCTGGTTCACCACCAAGAGTCGGAACTTAAACTTCGTTGCACCCCAGGGAAAATAAACTTTTTAACTTCGTTGCACCCCAGGGAAAAGAAACTTTTTAACTTCAATCCCTGGCAATGAAGCCAAAATATTTTGTTCCTCAAAATTTCCTTTGGCTAGGGAACAATGTTATGGCATCCTACGAGGCTTATATAAAGCCTCCCGGCTTTAGGATTTTTTGGAAGAATCCAAAAGCCAAAGGGGGTAACCCTCAATCAAATAATATTCAATAAATCTCATATGCATAAACAAATAAAATAAATAAGAAATATTAAAAAGGGAACGAAGTCATGTAAAATTAATAAACATATAAATAACAAACTACACAACCCATATAACATATAATTAGAGAGGGAACCATAATTTCTATTTTTCAAATTATTAAAATAAGAAATGAAAGAAATAAATAATATAATCTAAATATTAGCATATAATATTTAAAGTAAGACAAATAAAAGTTTTAATATTAATAGAAGATGGCAATCCATTAATATTAATAACTT
Source organism: Picea mariana (assembly GCA_032191745.1). Lineage (NCBI taxonomy): Eukaryota > Viridiplantae > Streptophyta > Pinopsida > Pinales > Pinaceae > Picea > Picea mariana. The sequence goes on from JASDQU010735289.1 coordinate 405,929, forward strand.
GAAGAATATATACCATCAAATGATATGCATGATGTAACTATCTAATATAATTCAAGAAATCTAAATAATTAATATCTAAAAAGCATGTCTAGTGAGGTACCAACCCATTGTTTCAACATAAACTTTAGATATAAAAATTATTATTATCACCAAAGCAAAGATAAATGAAACAACATGGAATAATAAATATTAACCATGAATTTAAGTATACATAATCGGAACTTTAATAAAGATAATAAAACAAACATAATTTAAATAATGAGCGTGTCAAATATTTATCAAATAATTACTTTCAAACGCTATTTCTCAAATATTTAGACAACTTAAAAAAAAATGAATTAACATAAACATATGAAAGATTACCAACTAAATAAAACAATAGAAAAATAATCTTCTCATCATATTGAATTCATGCAAATAAATTATTTTGTGTTTTCATGATTTTTACAGACTCAACGTGAATGAAAGCTTCGCCTTCATTCCTTCCCCACGAAGCCGATCCTCTTTCTAAAGGCCCAACACTCTCTTTTATATTTATAAATGTTAAGTTACAATAACTTCTTTCTGTAACCACTTCTCAAATAAAAATATAATATTTATTTTAAGAAATATTTTTATTTTCCAAAAGTTTATTTCTCCTTACTAAATGAACTTCCTATTGAATACTCCACCATTTCATTTAAAATTTACTAATAGTAAATAAATTTTGGCATAAATGTTATTTATTATATAATCTTGCAATCATACTTTCTCTTCACATCCAATCCAACTTTCATAATAGAGAAAGATAATTAAAGAGTTCTTTTACGTGATAATTTCATTAGTAAATCTCAAACCAAACAATCTTTAAACTCAACATAAAATATGCAAAGTGATAAAGGATGGAAGAATGTTATGGTAATGAAACAATGCAAGTGATAAATATTTTATGTATTGGTAATATATATATAGTTTGTGTAATTAATAATATATATTATTTATATTAAATTAGTAATCACAATTTTTATTCACCGTGTTATTAGCATTGGTAAATATCATAAAAAAAAATTAATTTGTATTTTTTTAATATTAAAAAAATATAAATATGAAAAAATATTTTGATGAACGGTCTTCCATAAACATACGTGCATTTAAACTTCTCTTTCAATATATAAAAAAAAACTTATTTAATAATAATTTTAAGCTTTGTGAAATAACGTGAACCCCATGATTCCAACACAACATCCCCCTAAAACATAGTATATGGGAGGCCCATTAGGACAACCACAATACGTGGGGGGGGGCATCAGGTCAACTGCAGTACATGGGGGGACCCTCGGGTCAGCCACAATACATAGGAGGACCATCTAGTCAACCACAATACATGGGAGGACCATATAGTTTTCCCATACCGTCGCAACATATATATGGTCCTACTAGTGTTCCTATCTCACAGGGTTACTACCAGTATCCATAGGTTAACCGACAACTTCCATTCTTTCCTACTTGTAACATCCTGCTCTTGCGCGCACTAAGCAAACTTATTCTTTGAGGACACTTGCTTGTAAGTGATCCAAATTATTATACTATTGGTCGTTTGATTATGATTATGAGGCATTATGGATGTGATGATATGTTATTTTGTGTATTTACATAGACATGTGCTATTGACTGGTTTCACCTGAGTGTGCATGACATTGGACCTCGAGGATGCAGAGGCATTGATGAAACCCCTTGGACTTAGGATCGAGTCAGGGAGTGGACTATTGGGATTTGATTGTTGTTGATTGATGCAGGAGAATTGCCTTCAAAGTCAACAACGCACACGTGGAGGCAGATAAATGACATCTTAGCAATGACAGAATTTCAAATCAAGCATTTAACTTAGAATTTAATCGGTTGTTGAGATATTTTTGAAAACAACATTTTAAAATGTAACTTGTTTGTAAAGTCTTGAAGGACTATAAGAAATTGCAGATATGGAGTGTCGACTCTATCTGGCAATAACTAGTAGTTATTGTAATAGGACAGAGTAGGTAATAGCTTTGAATTTGAAATGATAGATTTCAGAACAGGATGAGAGAGCTCGTGGAGCGGTCCTTAGATAGTTTTTCATTGTCACATTATAACTAGAGAGGATGGATAGATATAATAGAGAGATCAATATAGAAGAGTAGAGTAGCAGAAACACTATGAATTTTGTTTTTCATGAATGAATAGAACATACAGAAATTGTCCCAAATCCTTGGACTGTGTTCATTTCATGTGGGATTGAATGAATGTTATTATGTGTGTATGATTTATTATAGTTCGTTCATGTATGATTGTTTGGAGAGATTAACTCTATGAGTTCGTGACGAAGTTGGTTGAGTTTCACTCGTTTCTCTTCTAATACTTGTATGCAAGATGTGCATCTCGAACACAAGGAGTGTGTCGACTAAGTCTCGGATTGACTCAAAGAAGTTCAGAGAGAATTAGAGAAACTCATACCAGGTGCAAGGTGTGCACAGTGTCAAGAACCAACAAGCTTCGAATAACCGACGCAGAAGAATGCCAGGTGGGAGAGAAGCATTTTCTTTTCAAGAAAATCCTTTGAACCAAGTTATTTGAAATTCTGAGAACACAAGGTGTGCATGGGAGATCGAAATCCTTTCAAGGATAGAAGCTCAAAAGTGATAACACTTTTCACAAGTGTTGAAGAGATTCCAGAGACAGATTCGTTGGGAGAACAAAGGTTCATAACCTTTGAAAGTAGATAAATATTCCAAGGTGGGGGGATATCTAAATCTCAGGAGGAAGAACGACCATGATCGTTGGATCATAGGGAAGAATATAGACAATCGTCGGATTAGAAGGAGGTACATGAGTTTTAGCACTTCACGTATAGAGGAGAGAGAAGCTATCACAGTTGAAACTTGATATTCCCGGAGCCCTGAAACCCGGAATAGAATCTCGACCATCTGATCAGCAGGATAGATCTAAATCATTAGATCACTAGAGTCGAAGACCAAGAGTCGGATCGCTAAAAGGAATCACAAACGTTGGTTGTTGTAAGCTTAGGAGGGAGTTTGAAACTTGAGATTTCTAAAGTCCGAAGCCTTGGAACGTCAAGGTGAAATATCAACTGTCCGATTGATCAAGTGTGAGCCATCAGATTTGGAAGCACGTGGACCAACAACCGTTGTATCCAGAGGAAGTGCATGAGGTTTAGTCCTTTATATTGCACAGGAGGAGAGTCGACTTGTAAAGTCCCGAAGTCCCAAAATCATTGGGACTGTCCATCGTCAGAAGACAGGTGGCAGCCAATCAACATTTCGTTGACCCACGGGAGGGAAAAGTCAAAGAGAAAATTCATGAAAATTCGTGAAACGTGAACTCACGAAAAGATCCCAACCTTTGATCAAGGAGAGATCTAGACCATTGATTGTCCAGGGAGAATTTTGGAGTTTCAGAATATCGGGGATTGGGAGCATGAAGGCGAGCAATCTTCCGGCTTCATGAAACACGAAGTCCCAACACAAGAAGGAATAGATCTAAGCCGGCATATCGCCAGAGAGTCGTGACTGTCGATTTGGCGCTCCAAAATATCGACATTTCGGGAGTCGGGGGGACAGAGGTGAATCGCATCGAGAATTCCCGATACGAAAAATACTGATGGGCTCAAGTGATGGGCCCTAGGTCATGGAGAATGGTCACATGAGTAGAGAAAGGGAAAGGAGCTAACATCTGTTAAGCCCTTTTCAGAGTTTCGGGAGTCGGGGAGTTAGGGTTGGATCATACATAGAAGTCCTGAAATGCATTTTGTGTTGGCGTGCAGTCATAGCCCATGGTCATGTGGAGGTGAGGTTCACTCTTGGTGTTTAGTCATGCAGGGCGAGTTTCATAAAATGACCTGTGGATTTGTTTGTGGGATTCCAGTGTCCAGGAGGTCAGTGGACCCTACCAAAGTAGCGGGTCTGCATTAGGTGGTATCAAAGCTGATTTTGAGTCTGTTTGTAGACAGTAGACAAAAGGAGAAAGGAGGGAAGTTGGTATCAATCGTGGTATCAAGAATTTGATTCCTCTTTGTAGGTGATGCAGTGAAAATCATGCCACTCAGAAGGCGCAGAGTGAATGTAAAAATGGAAGAAGAAATGAGGCAAATCCGAATGAGATTGAACACCATGGAGACAGCACAGAGAAGATCACTAGACGCTGGTGATGTCATTGAAGCTAAGAACGAAGAAGAAGCAGAGGGCGAAGAAAATGTAGCAAAGGATGCTGCACAAGATCACTTGATAAAAGTTGTTTCAAAGATAGGAGCCTGAGAAAGAATAGAGGTACCTATGTACGAAGGTAATTTGGAAGTTGAAGAATTGTTAGATTGGGTATGGGTTATGGACAAATACTTTGAACATGAAGATATCAAAGAAGATAAGATGGTGAAGCATGCAATGACAAGACTGAAAGGTCATGCAACGTTATGGTGGGATGAACTCCAAGTTGAACGCAGGAGAAATGGTAAGCAAAAAATTAAAAAATGGGATAGGATGGTAGCTAAGTTGAAAGCCAAATTTATCCCGAAGGATTACCAAATCAATCTTTACAGAAGATTGCAGAACCTAAGATAGAGGGGTTTATCAGTGAAGGAGTACACTGAATAATTTTACCGACTGAACATCAGGGTTGGACAGAAAGAAAATGAGGATGAAAAGACAGTCAGATATATCAATGGGCTGAGATATGAAATCCAAGAAGAGATCAGGATGATGTCTGTCAGTAAAGTCGGGGATGCTTATCAAGCAGCCTTGAAAGCTGAAGAAAAATTGGCCAGGAAGCAAAGCCAATGAAGTAGAGGAGGAAATTCAAGCAAAGGCAAGGGAACCAACATAGAGAGGATCCAGAAGTTGAAGCTTGAAGCTGACAAACAACATAGTCACCATGAGAAGGGTGGAAGTTCTAAAGAAGGATAGTATGGAGGAAGAGGTTCTTTTTCCATAGGTAGAGGAAGAGGAAGAGCCAGATGAGGCATGGTTAAATGTTATACCTGTGGAAAAGAAGGACACAAATATTTGGAATGTCCCGATAGAAAGAGAGAAGGAGGTGGAGAAACAAACATTGCTGAAGCACAGAAGCATGTGGAAGAAGAACGAGTAGAGTGAGGAAGAAACCTCATGATGAGGAAGATCATTCTTAAACGAGAAAAGGAACCAGAGGAACCAATTTAGCGAACAAGCCTGTTCAAAACTTCTTGCAAGTTGAAAGGCAAATTTTTCAAGGTGATCATAGGCAGTGGGAGCACTGAAAATCTAGTATCCATGGAGATGGTGGAAAATATGTAGTTGAAGACAAGTACACACCCAAAGACACACAAGGTATCGTGGTTGCAGAAAGGACCACAAGTCATGGTAAGTCAACAATGCCAAGTTGAATTTAAAATAGGAGGTTATAGGAATGAAATATTGTGTGACGTAATTCCTATGGATGTCTGTCATATTTTATTGGGGAGGTCGTGGAAATATGACTGAAAGTTTATTCATGATGGAAGAAAGAATACCTATACCCTACAAAAGAATGGTAGGACACATATGTTGTTACCCATAGAAGACAAAGAGAAAAAGAGAGAAGCTAGTTCAAGCATACTTCTCATGAATGGGAAGGAGCTCTTGAAAGAAGTCAAGAAGGAGAAAGAAATGTAGTTTGGTGTAGTGAGGAATCCTAGAGTTATCCTTACGAATACTTCTGTACAAGACTTGCCTGTAGAAATCCAGGAACTGTTAGAATTTTTTTTTGATATAGTCATGGATGAGTTACCACACTCATTTCCACCAATCAGGAGTATAAGCCATCATATTGACCTTATTCCAGGAGCTAGTTTACCAAACAAAGCAGCTTATAGATTGACACCCAGAGAGAATGAGGAGGTCAAACATCAAGTCCAGGAGTTTTTGGATAAAGTGTTAGTCAGGGAAATCTTAAGCCCATGTGGAATACCGACTATAATAAGACCAAAGAAAGATGGAGGATGGAGGATGTGTACAGATTCCTGAACCATCAACAAGATAACCATTAGATACAGATTTCCTTTACCAAGGATGGATGATTTGATGGACTGTTTGAGTGGAGCAAGCTATTTTTCCAAGATAGACTTGAAGAGTGGATATCATCAAATACGGATGAGAGAGGGAGATGAATGGAAAACAAGATTCAAGACAAATGAAGGATTGTTTGAATGGTTGGTCATATCGTTTGGGTTGATAAATGCACCAAGCACATTTATGAGGTTAATGAATGAAGTGTTGAAGTACTTCATAGGAGAATTTGTCATAGTATATCTGGATGACATACTAATCTTCAGCAAGACAAAAGAAGAACACTTAATACATTTGACATCAGTGATGGAAAGGTTGCAGTAAGAGAAATTGCTGATAAATATGAAGAAGGAGCTCATATATTTGGGTTTCGTAATCTCTTCAAATGAATTGAAGATGGACCTAGAAAAAGTGAGAGCGATCAGAGAATGGTCGTCACCGAGCAATATATTTGAGGTAAGAAGTTTTCATGGGTTAGCGAGTTTTTGTAGAAAATTCATTAGAAATTTTAGTGGCATATGCGCACCCATGCTGGACACTGTGAAGAAGAAACAAAAGTCCTTCAGTTGGACAATGAAATCTGAAAAAAGTTTCAAAGTGTTGAAGGGGAAAATCACAGAGCAGCCAATTCGGGTCTTACCAGATTTTGGAAAAAAATTTAGGTGAGATGCGATGAAAGTGGATTAGCTATTAGAGTAGTCTTGAGTCAGGAAAATAGGCCAATTCCTTATTTCAGTGAGAAACTGAATGATGCCAAGAAAAAGTATTCCACGTATGACAAGGAAATTTATGCAGCGATTCAAGCTTTGAAAAAATGGAGACATTATCTAATCCCTAAAGAATTTGTCTTGTACAGTGATAATAATGCTTTGCAGTTTATTACTAGGCAAGAAAAGTTGAATAAAAAACATGCAAAGTGGGTATAATTTATGCAGAATTTTACTTTTGTTATCAAACACATTGTTGGAACTGCTAACAAAGTTGTAGATGCTTTGAGCGGGAGGAGTTTGATTGTATAGGAATTCCAAGTGGAGACTTTGGGGTTCGAACACCTCAAGGAGATGTATAAAGAAGATGAAGATTTCAAAGAGACTTATGAGGCATGCAAGAATCCTTTATTGGGAGACAGAAGCCCATGGACTGAATATTTGATCCAAGATGGATTACTGTTTAAGGGAAGCCAATTATGCATTCCAAAGTGCTCAATGAGGGACAACCTATTGAAAGAGAAACACAATGGAGGTTTAGCTGGACATTTTGGTCATGATAAGACGTTCGTGCAGCTAAGAAATTTGTTTTATTGGCCGAGCATGAGAGCATAAGTGAAAAAGTTTGTGAACAAATGCAGAATTTGTCAATATGCAAAAGGAAGACAACAAAACACTGGTTTATATCAGCCATTACCAATTCTAGAAAGGTCGTGGGATGCAATCAGTATGGATTTTTTTTTGGGATTGCCTAGAACTAAAAAAGGGAGCGATTCCATATTTGTTGTGGTAGACAGATTCTAAAAAATGGCACATGTCATACCATGCCATAAGACAAGCGATGCCACACACATCACCATTTTTTTTTCTAGAGAAGTAGTAAGAGTACATGGATTGCCGAGAAGCATAGTTTCAGACAGGGACACCAAATTCGTAGGACACTTTTGGAGGACTCTATGGAAGAGGTTGGGGAAGAACTTGCCCTTTAGTTCAGCATATCACCCTCAGACATATGGACAGACTGAAGTAGTAAATAGAAGTCTCAAAAACTTATTGAGAATTTTAGTCACTGAGCAAGGTCGACAATGGGATCAGATTCTAGCACAAGCAGAATTTGCATTCAACAATTCAGTGAACAAGAGCATAGGAAAAAATCCATTTGAAATTGTGTATGGTATACAACCAAGAGGGATTACAGAGTTGAGAGATTTGAATCAATATGAGTTCAAAAGTGTTGGAGCAGAGGATTTTTAAACAAAGATGCAGAAACTTCATGACAGAGTTAGAGAGTAGCTACAAAACAACAGTCAGAAATACAAGAGCATAGTTGATCAAAAGAGGAGAGAAGTTCAATTCGAAGTTGGGGATGAAGTTTTAGCTCATTTGAGAAAAGAGAGATTCCCAAGGGGAACATACAACAAGTTAAAGATGAAAAAGATAGGACCATGCAGGATTCTCAGAAAATTTGTAGCAAATGCTTATGAGATTAAGTTGCCAAACAATGTTGGGATATCACTGATATTCAATGTTGCAGACCTGTATCCTTACAGGAGAGATGAAGCAAGAGAATCAGATGATCATAAAGAAATTCAGTGGGAAGAGCAATTGCCCACAACAGAAAAACATCAAATGGAGAAAATTATTGAACAAAGGGATGGAAAGAAAACCAGGAGGAAGACATATCCTGAGTACTTAGTGAACTAGAAAGATAATCCAATGGAAGATGCAAGTTGGGTCACAAAACCTGATATTTTGAAGGATGGAAAGATAGTGCAGGAGCTCATGGATAGGAGAAGCATGAAATTTTTTTAACCAGAGGAGAATGATGCAGGAGCATCGCCTTCAATTTCAACAAATCACGTGTGGAGGCAGATGAATGACATCTTAGCAATGACATAATTTCAAATCAAGCATTTAACTCAAAATTTAATCGGTTGTTGAGATATTTTTGAAAATGACATTTTAAAATGTAACTTGTTTGTAAAGTCTTGAAGGACTATAAGAAATTGCAGATATAGAGTGTTGACTCTATCTGGAAATAACTAGTAGTTATTGTAATAGGACAGAGTAGGTCATAGATTTGAATTTGAAATGATAGATTTCAGAACAGGACGAGAGAGCTCGTGGAGTGGTCCTTAGATAGTTTTTCATTGTCGCATTGTAACGAGAGACAGGGATGATTTTAAGGATGGATTTTTTTTTTAAATGTAAAAACCTTGGTGAATCTTACTAATCCTTCATATGCCAACTATAAATGTTTGGCGATATTTTTGTAAAAATATTCAAATTTATAAAGATTTTATATACTTTTTATAAAATTTTCATGATTTTTAAGGTAAAAGAATTTTATCCTATAGAATTTGGGCAAATCATTTTTAAAATAGCGAATCTCGTTTTTGGAAAAACCATGGAAAATTATCCCATGAGATAAATTTATCCCCTAAAATCATCCATGACAAGAGAGGATGGATAGACATAATAGAGAGATTAGTAGAGCAGAGTAGAGTAGCAGAAACACTATGAATTTTGTTTTTCATGAATGAATAGAACAAACATAAATTGTCCCAAATTCTTGGACTGTGTTCATTTCATGTGGGATTTAATGAATGTTATTTCATGTGTATGATTTATTACAGTTCATTCATGTATGATTATTTGGAGGGATTAAATCTATGAGTTCATGACGAAGCTGGTTGAGTTTCACTCGTTTCTCTTCTGATACTTGTATGCAAGGTGTGCATATCGAACGCAAGGAGTGCATCGACTAAGTCTCAAATTGACTCAGAGAAGTTCAGAGAGAATCAAATAAACTCAGACCAGGTGCAAGGTGTGCACAATGTCAATAAGCCAACAAGATTCGAAGAAGCGACGCAGAAGAACGCCAGGTGGGCGAGAAGCATTTTATTTTCAAGAAAATCCTTTGAACTGAGTTATTCTAAATCCTGAGAACGCAAGGTGTGCATGGGAGGTCTAAATCCTTTCAAGGATAGAAGCTCAGAAGCGATAACACTTTTCACAAGTGGTGACGAGATTCCAGATATGGATTCGTGAGGAGAACAAAGGTTTGGAACCTTTGGAATCAGATAAATCTTCCAAGGAGGGGGGATATCTGAAGCTCAGGAGGAAGAATGACCATGATCGTTGGATCATACAGAAGAATATCAACAATCGTTGGATCAAAAGGAGGTACAAGAGTTTTAGCACTTCGCGTACAGAGGAGAGAGAAGATATCGGAGTTGAAACTTGAGATTCGCGGAGTCCAGAACCCTGGAATAGAATCTCAACCATCCGATCATTGGGATAGATCTGAATCGTCAAATCACTAGATTTGAAGACGAAAATTCAGATCACCAGGAGGAATCACATACATTGGTTGGTGTAAGCTCAGGAGGGAGAGCGATTTGAAACTTGAGATTTCTAAGGTCTGGAGCCCCAATACGTCGAGGTGGAATCTCAACCGTTCGATTGATCAAGTGTGAGCCATCCGATTTGGAATCATGTGGACCAATAGCCGTTGGATCTGGAGGAAGTGCACGAGGTTTAGTCCTTTATATAGAACAGGAGGAGAGCTGACTTGTAAAGTCGTGAAGTCCAAAAATCATTGGGACAGTCCATCGTTAGAATACAGGTGGCAACCAATCAACATTTCGCTGACCTGTAGGAGGGAAAAGTCAAAGAGAAAATTCGTGAAAACTCGCGAAATGCGAACTCACAAAAAGATCCCAACCCTTAATCGAGGAGATATTGTTTAGGGAGGTGAGCAATCTTCCGGCTTCGCGAAACATGAAGTCCCGACACAAGAAGCAATAAATCTGAGCTATCATATCGCGAGAGAGTTGTGACGGTCAATTTGGCGCTCTGAAATATCGACATTTTTGGAGTCGGGGGGACGGAGGTGAATTGCATCGGGAGTTCCCAATACAAAAAATCCCAAGGCACTCAAAGGATGGGCCCCAGGTCATGGTGAATGGTCACATGAGTGGAGAAAGGGAAAGGATAGAACATCTGTTAAGCCCTTTTTGGAGTTTCGAGAGTCAGGGAGTCAAGGTTGGCTCATACGTAGAAGTCTCGAAACACCTTTTGTGTAGGCATGCAGTCACAACTCGTGGTCGTGTGGAGGTGAGGTTCACGCTTGGTCTTTAGTGGCACAGGSTGAGTTTCATAAAAGGACTTGTGGATTTGTTCATGGGATTCCAGTAGGGAATCGAAGAGATGCTCCAACTCGTAGATTTGAACGATCTTGTGACCTGGAGGTTAGCGGACACTGTCATGGTAGGGGGTCTGCATCATTGATATGACATATGTACATATGATTAGATGTTATGATGATCGATTATTATTGCTGACATGATTCGTTGATGATGTCGACTGACGATAGCTTGCTGACCAGACTCACATGTGGAGTAGAGGGGTCACACACAACAACCAGAGATTTTGAGGGAGAGGTGTGGACAACATCCCTTCCACAACCTACTAGCACTCTCATCATGGCTCAAACTATAATTTAACGATTACCTAGTTCGAGAAGACCCACGATGTCATGAGGGAATACTGCGACAGTCACTCACGATGATTCTAAGGGAGCGCAATAAGGCAGGGGCCTTATTCCTTAGAGGCCTTTAGTCTCCCATAATATCACCTGACAGAGTATTGACTCTAGGTATTTTTTATGTCTACCAAGTCCGTCAAGAGGTGAGTGGCACCCTTGGAGCACGTAGTGTGTCCTGAAGGGCATGTCACGCAACGAAAACGGAAAGAGGCGAGTGGCATCCTTGGAGCACCTAGTGCGTCCTGAAGGGAACGTCATGATTTTAACTGGTAAGGGAATAAACCTAGATAGCCTTAAAATGAATGATGTGACAAGTAAGATTTAAAAAAAAAAATCCCTAATAAAAATGTTGCCCAACCTAGTAAAATTTAAAATCTAGGTCTAAGTACACATGTGGTCAAAAATAATAATCATAATTAAACATGTAACGAGAAGGGGGTAATAAATTCAATTAATTTATTAAAATCAAATTATATTGGGGGATTAAAATTTTAAAAGAGAAATAATTGTTTTATCTACATATGATAATTAAATTTTTAATTAAAAATAAAAAAGGGGTAAAAGGGTTGTTTTTCTACACTTGCTAAATTGAATTTTAGCTAAAAGGGGAAAAGAGGGAAACTTAAAAGAAATGGGAAAATAAGGGAAAAGGGGGGAACATAAAGAAAATGATGAATGCCTAACTTAGTAAGGATTCTTCCCTTGGGAACTTGCTATTTTTGAACTCAACTAATAATTTAGTAAGGCGTAAGTCATTTAATATTTGTAAGGGAATATTGGGACACCAATGAGCGTTTTTAGGAATTCTTTTAGGTGGGTGAGGGAAATAGGAATAATTAAATAATTAATGAAATTAATTTTCTGGTGCAACTAGGGGGATGGGTGACATGTGTACGAGGGAGGTTTTTCTTATTTAATTAATGAAAAAGAAATTAAATGGGAATTTGGGAAAGAAATCACTTTAAAACTCTATAAAAAGGATGGAGGAGGAGGAGTATGGATCTCATCTTTATGTGTAACATTACATTGCTGAATTTTTGTCTGGAATAAACTTATCTTGTGGGAGTTGGGATACCCAGCTCGGGTAACGAGTGGTAGCTCGACCTTGCGAGGCGAATTGGGTGCTAGTTGTTCTCTGGTATTGTGTGTGTGGCCCCTTTGTGGCTCGGGGGGCTCAGCGGGGAGAAGAGTTCCCCTAGAGTTGGTTGGGAGGTACCGGTGAGGTCACATAGGTCAGCAAGCAGGAGATGGATGTAGCACACATGGGACAATGACTCAGAGTTGTCACATTGGGATACGATACATATGCGTATATTTTGAATGGTATATTAATATTGATTCTTGTGCTTTCTTTACTGTACTTTTATTGTGTAAAGAAATGTGTTTTACTCAATGTTTTTAATCAAATAACTTAAAGTCATCCTAGCCTTACGCTCACTTCTTTTTGAATTGATTTCCTTGGAAACCCAATCCTTGATTGCTACGACTGTTATATTTTTTTTTCATTTATTATTACGAAGAATTTTTTGTTTTTCCCTTATCCCTCCAGTCATCAGTCTGTGCGTGAGCAGACAACCAAGAGCCGATTCAATGGTCGTCACTTCAGTGTTTAAAGACCTATAGATTCAAATGACTTTCTTTTCTGTGCATGGATGATGAGTGCAGGATAAATTGGCATATATATCTATCCCTTACTTATCCATACATGTCTAAGAATGAGCATCCTTGCGTTGATTGATTCATTGAAGAATTGTTTATCCTTGCGTATTATGTTGGATTATCTCTGCGCTTTATCTCTACAATTTCTGGGCATTTTAACCAGTGCTTGATTGGTATAACTCCTATGATTTTATTGATAAACCCCAACCTTTTTCAGTATCACCTCTACATTTTTGGATGGCATTTTATTCTCTACGATTTTAATGACAGTTCCGAGCTCTTGATGGGTAAAATATCAGCGTTGAAGGTAAACCCTTTGTGTTTCTGTTAAGGATGATACACAGTGATTGCCTGCGTTTTATTTACTACTTTTGGACTGTGTTTTATTACCTTCATATGCTCTGTGTTTTACCTATATACTCAGCTAATCATACAGTTATACACATATCATTTTACTCTGCATTGATCACATATTGACTGCATTTATTTCTTTTTTTTAACTCCACGTTTTACATTGATTAACCGATTTATATATTTAATTACTCTAATACCTGGATGACTTGCAACCAATTTCAATTAGATACAGTCTCATTATTCGTAGGCAACAAACTTAATTGAATGACAACAATATAATATTTTCAACTCAACAGTACAAGATATTTAATAGACTTTGTTATGCAGGAGCATCGCCTTTAAAGTCAAAGATGCAAGTGTGGAGGCAAATATATGACATCTCAACATGACAAAGTTTCAAATCAACATTTAACTCAGAAGTAAATCGAGTTGTTGAGATATTTTTGAAAAAAACTTTTTTTAAATATGTCGTGTTTGTAAAGTCATATAAGACCGTAAGGAGTTGTATATATAGAGTGTTGACTCTTATATGGGAATTAGTGTTAGTTATTGTAATAGGAAAAAGTAGGTAACCACTAAGAGTTGATAGGATAGGTTGCAAACAGGACAAGAGAGCTCATGGAGCCAGTACTTAGATAGTTTGTTGTTGTATTGTAAAAGTATTATGAGATAGGAAAATAGAGATCAGTAGAGAAGAATAGGATAGGAGAAAGACGCAGAGAAGAACTACAATATTATGTAATTTGTTTCATGAATGAATAGAATAGACAAAATTGTCCCAAATCTTGGACCGTGTTCATTTTAATGTGTGATTGAATGAATGTTTCATTCTGTGTATGTCATTTATTTCATTTCATTCATGTATGATTGTTTGAGAAGTTGATCATATGAGTTTGTGATGAAACTGGATAAGTTTCAATTGTTTCTCTTTTGAAACTCATATGCAAGGTGTGCATCTTGAACACAATGAGTGCGTCGACTAAGTCTCAGATTGACTTAGAATATTTCAGAGAAAGAGAAAAGGAAACTTAGACTAGGTGCAAGGAGTGCACAACATCAAGAAGCGACCAAGCGTTGCAGAACGAAAACAGAGGAACGTCGAGAGGGCAAGAAGAATTTGTTTTCAAGAAATCCTTCGAACTGAGTTATCGAAATCTCCGAATGCAAGGAGTGTGTGGGAAGTCAAAATCCTTTAAGGATCAAGCTCAAAAGGGATAGCACTTTTCATAAGTGTTGACGAGATCCAAGAGTCCGACTCGTAGAAGGAGAAAAGGTCGAGACCTTTGAAGACTTAGAAATCTTCTAAGTCGGAAGAAATTAGAAGCTCGAGAGAGAGAGAGACAATGGTCGTTGGATCACGACGTAGAGGATCAACAATCGTCTGATCAGAGAAAGGTGCATGAGCCTTAGCACTTTTCACACACAGAGGGGAGACCTTACGAAAGTTTTGAAGTCCCGAAGTAGTTTGGGACCATCCATCATCAATGAAAACAGGTGGCGCGAGATCCACAACTCCGGAAGTTTGTGAATGAAGAGGAGGTAAAACACTCGAAGTAGGATCCTGACCATTGATCATCAGTAGATATGAGTCGTCATATCAACAACTTCGAGAAATCTATTCGAGAGTTTCTCAATTAATATTTGAGACTCCCGAAGTGCAAAGAGCTAGAGACCTGAAGTAATCCTCCATCATTAGATCAAGTGGACACGCGTCAGTGGATTATAGCCTTTGGATGAAATCCATTGGGAAAAGGGTGAAGTTTGAGATTTGATATCTCAGAAGTCCGAAGACCTAAAGGAGATCTCGACAATTGATTGAGAAGAGGGCCACATGATCGTTGATCTAGTTGAAAGGTCAAACACCCGAAGTATAAGCAGGTCTGTTGATTTAGGAGGACAAATGTCCGCAAATCATCAATTCTGAAAGATTGACGTACGAAGAAAAGAAGGGTTGAGACTTGAATCCTCCAAAGTCTGGAATCACGAAGGATATCACATCCGTTGATTTAGGAGGGGAAGATCTGGTCCATGGATTTGAAAAGGGAAGATTTGAACTGTCAATTCAGATAGTACCGTCAAGATTAGGAGATCGACGGTCCTGTAGCATTTCGGGGACAGCAGGTGTGTGAACTTTAAAACATCGAGGGTGGGCCGAAATCCAAACCGTGGTTTTGGAAAGAGGACATGTGGAGGCTCAAAGAGAATTATGGGCTAAAAATTAGTTGATCCCAAACCTCTTTTGGCCGTGCCGGAGAGCACGTGGTCATGAGAGGTTATTGCCCAAGGTCACATCAAGAGGGGGATTATCAGAAAAAGGTGAGCGAGAGGGGAGGTTGCGAGTGCTATTAGACCTGCACCAAGGAGCTGAAAGGGCCTGTGTCTAGAGACAGAAGAAGACCATTAATGTTTCAGAGGGTCATTTGACTCAATAATCAGAGATCCTTGACCATGAGGTCATGTAGCCCTATGAAGGAGTAGGGGGGATGCATCAGGTGGTATAAAAGTTGATATTGAGTTTGTTTGTAGATATTAGACAAAGGAGAAACAAGATAATTTGTTATCAAGAAAATTTGATTTATGTTCGTAGGCATCAGAAGGTGACACAGTGAAATCATGCCACCCAGAAGGCATAGAGAAAATGCAAAATTGGAAGAAGAAATTAGGAGACTCTGAATGAGACTGGACACCATGGAAACAACACAGAGGAGAGCACTAGACATTGGAGATATCAGTGAAGCTGAGAGCGAAGAGATAAAGGTCGAAGAAAATGTAGCAGAGGAAGCTACACAAGATCGCTTATTGAAATTTGTTTCAAGAATAAGAGCCAGAGAAAGAATAGAGGTACCAATGTATGAAGGCAATTTAGAATTTGAAGAATTGTTAGATTGAAGACAAGGTCATGCAGTGCTATGGTGGGATGAACTGCAAGATGAACGTAGGAGAAAAGGTAGGAAGAAAATTAAGAACTGGGATAGGATGGTAGCCAAGTTGAAAGCCAAATTTATCCCAAAAATCAATCTGTTTAGGAGATTTCAAAACCTGAGATAGAAAATGATATCAGTGAAGGAGTACACTGAAGAATTTTAGATACTGGACATTAGGGTTGGACAAAAAGAGAATAAAGATGAGAAAACAACCAGGTATATCAATGGGCTGAGATATGAAATCCAAGAGGAGATCAGCATGATGTCTGTTAGTAAATTCAAGGATTCTTATCAAGAAGCCTTTAAAGATGAAGATAAATTGGCCAGGAAACAAGGCCAACGAAACAGAGGAGGAAATTCAAGTAGAGGTAAGGGAACGAGCAAAGAGAAGTTCCAGAAGCCAAAGCATGAAGTTAGAAAATAGCATAGTCACCCTCAGAAAGGTGGAAGTTCTAAGGAAGGAAAACATGGAGGAAGAAGATATTTTTCCAGAGGATGAGGAAGAGCCAGAGGAGGTGAAGTTGAATTTTATAGTTGTGGAAAATTAGGGCACAAATCTTGGGAATGTCTCGATAGAAAGAAAGAAGGAGGAGGCGAAGAACACATTGTTGAAGCACAGAAGCATGTGGAAGGAGGAAAGAACCTCATGATGAGGAAATTTCTTCTTAAATCAGAGAAGGAGGAAAGAACCTCATGATGAGGAAAGTTCTTCTTAAATCAGAGAAGGAGGTAGAGGATCCAGTTCAACGAACAAGTCTGTTCATAACTGCTTGCAAGATGAAAGATGGAGTTTGCAAGGTGATCATAGACAATGGGAGCACTAACAATCTAGTATCCATGGAGATGGTGGATAAACTGGAGCTAAAGACAACTACACATCCAAACCCATACAAGGTATCATGGTTTCATAAATGACATCAATTAATGGTAAGTCAACAATGCCAATTTGAATTTAAAATAGGAGGTTATAGGGATGAAATATTATGTGATGCAATTCCTATGGATGTTTGTCATATTTTATTGGGGAGGCCATGGCAGTTTGATCGAAACGGTATTCATGATGGAAGAAACAATACTTATTCCCTAGAAAAGAATGGTAGGACACATATGTTGTTACCACTAGAAGACAAAGAGCAAAAGATGGAAGCTAGTTCAAGTATGCTTCTCATGAGTGGGAAGGAACTCTTGAATGAAGTCAAGAAGGAGAAATAAATACAGTTTGTGGTAGTGAGGAAGCCTAAAGTTATCCTTACAAGTACTTATGTGGAATAATTTCCTGAAGAAATCTAGGAACTGTTAGAAAACTTTGTTGACATAGTACTGGATGAGTTACCTCACTCACTGCCACCCATTAGGAGTATAAGCCATTATATTGACCTTATTCCAGGAGCTAGTTTACCAAACAAAGTAGATTATAGGTTGACACCTAGAGAGAATTAGGAAGTCAAAAATCAAGTCCAAGAGTTATTGGATAAAGGTTTAGTCAGGGAAGTTCTAAGCCCATGTGCAGTACCAACTGTGTTAAGTCCAAAAAAGGATGGAGAATGAAGAATGTGTACAGATTCCAGAGCCATCAACAAGATAACCATTAGGTATAGATTCCATTTAACAAGGATCGATGATTTGATGGATTGTTTGAGTGGATCAAGATATTTTTCTAAGATAGACCTTAAGAGTGGATATCATCAAATAAGGATGAGAGAGGGAGATGAATGGAAAATAACATTCAAGACAAATGAAGGATTGTTTGAATGGTTGGTCATGACATTTGGGTTGAAAAATGCACCCAACACATTTATGAGATTGATGAATGAAGTATTGAAAGACTTCATAGGCAAATTTTTCATAGTATATCTGGATGACATACTAATATTCAGTAAGACAGAGAGAGAACACTTAAGACATTTGACATCAGTGATGGAAAAGTTGCAGCAAGAGAAATTGCTAATAAATTTGAAGAAAATATATTTTATGAAGACATAACTCATATACTTGGGTTTTGTGATCTCTTCAAATGAATTGAATATGGATCCAGAAAAGTTGAGAGCAATCAAAGAATGTACATTTCCAAGAAACATATTTGAGGTAAGAAGTTTTCATGGGTTAGTGAGTTTTTATAGAACGTTTATCAGGAATTTTAGTGGTATATGTACACCCATGCTGGACACTGTGAAGAAGAAACAAAAGTCTTTTAGTTGGACAGAGGAATCTGAAAAAAGTTTGAATGTGTTGAAGGAGAAGATCACAAAACAACCAATTCTAGTTTTACCAGATTTTGGAAAAACATTTCAGGTGAGATGCGATGCAAGTGGATTAGCTATTGGAGCAGTCTTGAGTTAGAATAATAGGCCAATTTCTTATTTCAATGAGAATTTGAATGACACCAAGAAGAAGTATTCCACATATGACAAAGAATTTTATGCAGTTATTCAAGATTTGAAGAAGTGGAGACACTATCTAATTCCTAAATAATTTGTCTTGTACATGGATAACCAAGCTTTGCAGTTTATTACTAGGAAAGAAAAGTTGAATCAAAGACATGATAAATGGGTAGAATTTATGAAAACTTTTACTTTTGTTATTAAGCATATTTTTGGAACTACTAACAAAGTTGTAGATGCTTTGAGTAGGAGGAATTTGATTGTACAAGAATTCCAAGTGGAGACTTTAGGGTTTGAACACCTCAAGGAGATGTATAGAGAAGATGCAAATTTTAAGGAAGCTTATGAGGCATGCAAGAAGCCTTTGTTGGGAGAAAAAATCCCATGGAATGAATATTTGATCCAGGATGGATTATTGTTCAAGGGAAGCCAACTATGCATACCAAAATTCTCAATGAGAGATAACATGTTGAAAGAGAAACACAATGGAGGTTTGGCTGGAAATTTTGGTCATGATAAGACATTTGCAAAGCTGAGTACTTCATATTATTGGATAAGAATAGGGTAGAGGTGAAGAAGTTTGTAAGAAAATGCAGAATTTGTCAGTATGTAAAAGGAAGACAACAAAACACTGGTTTGTATCAGCCATTACCAATTCCAGAAAGGTTGTGGGATGCAATCAGTATGGATTTTGTATTCGGATTGCCTAGAACTCAGAAAGGGAGTGATTCCATATTTGTTGTGGTGGACAGATTTTCAAAAATGGCACATTTCATACCATGCCAGAAAAAAAACGATGCTACACACATAGCCAATTTGTTTTTCAGAGAAGTGGTGAGACTACATGGATTGCCTAGGAGCATAGTCTCAGATAGGGACACCAAATTTGTAGGACACTTTTGGAGGACTCTATGGAAGAGGCTGGGGACAAACTTGTCCTTTAGTTCAGATTATCACCCTCAGAAAGATGGACAGACTGAAGTAGTAAACAGGAGTATGGGAAACTTGTTAAGAATTTTAGTCACTGAGCAAGGTCGCATTGGGCTAGGGTACGCATGCGTCTATTTTGAATGGTAGAATAATATTGATTCTTGTACTTTATTTACTGTACTTCTATTGTGTAAAGAAATGTGTTTTACTCAATGTTTTTAATCAAATAACTTAAAGTCGTCCTATCCTTACGCTCGCTTCTTTTTGAATTGATTTCCTTGGCAACCCAATTCCTGATTTCTACAACTGTTGGTTTTTGTTTCATTGATTATTATGAAGAATTTTGTGTTTTTCCCTTATCCCTCCAGTCATCAGTCCCTACCTGAGCAGACGGCCAGGAGCTGAATCGACGGTCGTCACTTTGGTGTTTAAAGACCTATAGATTCAAATGCCCTACTTTTTGTGCATGGATGATGTGTGCGGGATAAATTTTCAAAACTATCTATCCCTTACTTATCCCTGCGTGTCTGAGAATGAGAATCCTTTTGTTGATTGATTCGTTGCGGAATGGTTTATCCTTATGTCTTTTGTTGGATTATCTATGTGCTTTATCTCTGCGATTTCTGGGCATTTTAACCAGCGCTTGATTGGTATAACTCCTACAATGTTATTGATAAACCCCAACCTTTTTTGGTATTACCTGTGTGTTTTTGGATGGCATTTTATTCTTTGCGATTTTAATGACAGTTCCCAGCTCTTGATGGGTAAAATCTCAGCATTAAAGGTAAACCCTCTGCATTTCAATTAAGGATGATACACAATGATTGTCTGTGTTTTATTTACCACTTTTAGACTGTGTTTTATTACCTTCATTTGCTCTGCGTTTTACCTATATACTCACATAATCATACAGTTATACACATATCATTTTACTCTGCGTTGATCACATATTGGCTGCGTTTATTTCTTTTTTTTTACTCTACGTTTTACATTGATTAACCGATTTATATCTTTAATTACTTTGATACCTGGATGGCTTGCAACCAATTTCAATTAGATCTAGTCTCATTATTCATAGGCAACGAACTTAATTGAATGACAAAAATATAATATTTTCAACTCAGCAATACAAGATATTTAATAGACTATGGTATCAACATATCTAGACCACGATTTTGTATAACTTACATAGAGATTTTGTAAATTTTAGACAACGAATTTGTATATTAGAGACAACAATTTCTGGTGATATCTAGACCATGATTTTTGTATTGCTTACATAGATATTTTTGTAACCTTTAGATAGCGTCATTTTTGTTCCATTGGTGGTGGTTTTGTTGTGTAAAGGGGTGCGTTTTGGGGGGCGTATTTACTGTGTAGTGGGTAGCATTCTTGTTTTTCCATTGACGGTGGTTTTTCTATGTAAAGGGGTGAGTTTTTGGGGGTGTATTTACTATGTAGTGGGTAGTGTCTTTGCTATGCCATTGGTGGTTTGTTTATTGTATATATAGTATCATTTTTACAGTGAAATGGTGGTGTGTTATTGCATGTGTTGTAGTTGTAATTACTATGTAAAAGGTGCAACTTATTTACTATGCAACGATGGTGATTCTGTTGTGAATATGGTAGTGTATTTAATGTGTAAAGGGGGTAGTGTTTTTACAGTGCAATGGTGGTGTGTTACTGCATGTATTGTAGTTGTAATTACTGTGTAAAAGGGGCAGCTTATTTACTGTATAATGGTGGTGTAATGGTGAGCTTATTTACAGTGTAATGGCGATGTAACAGTGAGTTTATTTTATTGTGTAATGGTGTGTAAATGGGTACTGTATTTAGCATTTTTGTTGTGCGAATTGGGTTGGGAAACATCCATTTTTATTGACAATTAAATTTCTCTTTAGTATGTATTTATTAGAGAGTGATTTATATGCACCGAATTAATAATGGGTAGCGAGTCATTAATGGGTAGCGATTTACTGTGCTGACAACAATCCTTTATGAAAACAATTATACTTTTATATCCTATTTCATATGTTAGAGATTAGATTCTATATCCTATTGTATTTACTAGAAAATGATTCATACATTAATTAGACAACAGTAGTGTATATTAATGAACAGTGTGTACTTGTTGACAAGCATATGGACAGTGTATATGTAGACAAGCGTAATAGTTCACTTTCATATTTAGACAGTGTGTATTTATGATTATAATTAGACAATGTATTTTTAGACAAGCGTAATGGTTCACCTTTGTGGACCAGTGTAATGGACAATGTATATTAAGGGAAAAGGTATATTTGCTGACAAGCGTAATATAAAATGTATATTAGATAGAGAATTGTTAATGTTAATGGACAATGTTTATATTGACAAGCGTATTTGGTTTTGTTAAGTGCATATTAGTTCACCTTTATGATAACCTTGTGATAATAGTAACCATTTTAATAGTTCACATTCTTGGTCATAGTTGGGACACATTTATGATAATGATAACAATTCTAATAGTTCACTCCTTCGCACTTAGACATCATTCTGAACGGATAATGGGTTATGGTTGGATGGCAAAGTCATTTAATATCTTGCGCAATTTAATTTGATTGATGTCATATTGTGTCTTGTCGACCTGTTGCTTGGGGGCATGGGTGTAGTCTTCTTGTCAGTTATTTCTGTCTCCTAGCGCGTTGGATTTTTCTGGAGTCTTTGGTCCGGATAGGTTATGTGGCACTAGGGTTATTGTCATGCCTATCACCTAGTGACGACATGATTCCTGATGAGGGGATCATTGTGCGCCCTAATGGATAGAGGTAAATGATAACTTGGCAAGAGTCTGTGCTTCCCATTGTGGGTGTTTGTTCGTCGTAGTTGTTGTTGGTGTTTGGGTTGTAACGCCTTCAAGCATTTGGTTCGCACGCCTTAGAGGTATCTAGTTACTGGTCATCGAGGCAGTTGTTTCAAGATTGTGGATGTTGTCCTTTAGCTTATAAGCATTGTCATGTATGTGTGGGGAGGGTAGTCTTTTCTATCTGTCTTTGATTTTTGCATGTTTCACCTAGTTTCTCAATGTGCTAGTGTGTGAGTCGTTGTTGTCTGTTGTTTGATCTACATGCATGGTGTTCGTCGTTAGGTTGTGTGGTTTAACTATTGTCATCATTTCATTCCTTCTTTAAAAGAAAAAAAAAATTGCACTTTTAGTTTCACTGGTAGTCGTAACGATTGGGGTTGTTACATATGGTATCAGAGTGGGTTCAACTCGCAACTAGGGACCACTACGGATTTTGTTGATGTGATATTTGATTATAATGTTTGTAATTAATTTGACTTGTATTCATGTAGGTAATCATGGTTAGAGGACGTCATGGAGGCAGACAATGGGGTGCTAGGTGAGGAGGTACGACGCCCCCAGTAGCATCCATGCCTGAGGGGTCTAACCCCTAGGGATACAAGCAAGTTTTCGGGAAGGAGAAGATAGCGGTGGGTGATGTGGTTGGGTTGATAAGGTCCTTTTAATGGATTCTTGAGGCACTGATCAACCATTTGGACAGAGATGAGGCCAAGGCACTGACACCCCCTAAGGGTCCACCGCGTGCTTCGTTCGGTACTAGTAGCATTCATCGTCAACTCGAGAAGGTAAAATTTCCTGATTTCTTTGGTGCCTCGAACGACGTAGCCACCGAGGCATGGTTGGAGAATATGGCGATGTGATTTTCACTTCGTGAATATACCTCCAATATGAAGGTACGCATGGTGGTATTTGAACTGAAGGGAAGTGCTCTTCTATGGTGGAAGATGCTCCTACCACAATTGAACATGGTCATCGAAGACGTTTCATGAGAATTGTTCGAGGAACGATTCTAAGAGAGGTACCTATCAAAGGAATTCATTGAGCGTCAGCTCAACAAGTTCAATGCCTTACGAAAGGGTGGTCGTACGGTGCCCAAGTACGAGGCATGTTTTATGGAGTTTATTCGATATCCTCCGCACCTTAATACCGAGAAAATTAAGGTCAACATGTTATTATTTGGCCTTAATGTCATCATACATGCAAAGGTTAGTATTTTTATGCCTCAAACCTTGCATGATGTCATCCATAAGGCCCTCATACTAGAGGAGGATCTTATCAGCGAGGTTCAAAGACGGACTGCAGCGATACCAGTAGGGGAGGTGTCATCTGGTGCGCAACAGCATCAGACACCAGCTAGGCGCTCACCGGGATATTGTGGCTTCCAAAGAGGATCCACTTTCACTACACCTTGGTGACCAACGCCTCAGCAACCGAATCCTTACCAAGGAACACAAAATCAGTAGCAACGTCGACCGCAGCAGCAACAGTTTCGGCATCTTTAGTAGAACAGATCAGGATTCCATGCCGGTGGGCCATCAGCTTCTACTTCGGGTACCAGGAGTAATGGACTAGAGAAAGGTTGTTGGACATGTGGGGAGCCACATTACCAGCGTGACTGCCCAGTGGAGAGGTCTAGAGAATCTGGATCAGCCAAACCTACTACCATGGGAGATTTCGGCAAGGCCCATCGGATTCATGTAGTGGTGAATAACCACCAAGAAGAGCACCAATTGACTGTGTTCGAGACGTTAGGTATGATCATTGACTAGAACCTAAGTATTTTGATATATCCAGGTGCTACCAAGAGTTTCATTTCTGGTGCAGCACTAAAAAGGATTAAGGTAAAGGCAGTTGAACAGGATGAGTTTAGCTTTGTAGAAATGGATTCAAAATCCAAACAGAAGGTTGGAGGGAAGGTTACGTGTTGTACCCTTAACCTGGGATATTTTTTCACCAGGGCCAACCTGTACGTCATGATTTTGGGATCTTATGACGTCGTGATTAGTATGGACTGGTTGGAATCACATGAGGCGATACTCAACTGTAAGACGAAATGGTTGAACTTGGTTAATGATGAGGGACATAGACGCGTGATTGTAGGTCAGAACCAGGGAGTTTCCCTGAGTTTCATCTCTTCCTTGCATCTACAGAAGAGAATGCGCAAGGGATGTAAGATTTATGTGATCCTTGCATTAAACAAAAAGGGAGTAGTGGAATTTCTAGAACACCTTCCTATGGTGAGAGATTTTTTGGACGTCTTCCCAGAGGAGTTACCTAGGATGCCGCCAGAGAGGGAACTCAAATTTACCATAGACCTAAAATCGAGGATTGAACCAATAGCGAGAACGCCTTATCGGATGTCGACCTCAGAGCTACAGGAATTGAGAATGAAACTGAAGGAGTTGTTGGACCTAGGACTTATACGTCCAAGTGTGTCACCATGGGGTGTGCCTGTTATTTTCATACGGAATAAGGATGGGTCATGGAGACTCTGCATTGACTACCATCAATTGACCAAGGCAATGATCAAGAATCAGTATCCGTTGCCAAGTATTGATGATCTGTTTGATTACAAGAAGGGTGTGACAGTGTTTTCAAATATCAACTTGAGATCAAGGTATCACTAGCTATGGATTAAGGAGGATGACATCCCTAAGACTGCCTTTAAGATGAGGCTTGGACATTACGATTTTACTGTTTTACCATTTGGACTGATGAACGCCCCAAGGGTATTTATGAGTTTGTTGAACAGGGTGTTCCATGAGTACTTGGACAAGTTCGTCCAAGTATTCATTGACGATATCTTGATTTACTCTCGGATGATGGAGGAGAATTACAAGCATTTGCGCTTGGTACTATAGTGCCTGCGAGAGAACAAATTATATGGGAAATTGTCTAAATGCTCGTTTTATGAATTGAAGATTCACTACTTAGGGCATGTCATCTCCGGAGAATGTATCATCGTAGATCCAGAAAAGGTTGAGGCTATTATGGAATGGACTGCATCGATGAATGTCTTAGAAATGTGTAGCTTCATGGGTTTAGCAAGATACTATCAACAGTTCGTCGAGGGATTTTCAAAGATAGCAAATCCGATCACAGAATTGTAGAAGAAGAACAAGAAGTTTGTTTGGACCGAGAAATGCACGGAATCATTTTGGAGTCTCAAGGATCTCTTGACAACAACACCTATACTAAAGGTCCTTGACATGGACATGGACTTCTTGGTATGCACTGACACATAAAAGGAAGGCTTAGGCGAATTCTTGATGCAAGACGGTCGAGTGCTCGCTTACATCTCAAGGAAGTTGAGAAGGCATGAAGAGAACTATGTGACGCACAATTTGGAGTTGTTAGCCATTATATATGCCTTGAAAGTTTGGAGACACTACCTTATTGGATGGAAATTTGAACTAAACACGGACCACTGTGGACTACAACACATCTTTACACAAAGCGACCTGAACGCGCGACAACGATGTTGGTCGGAATTGCTCAGCGAGTACGATTTCAAGATTACTTACATAAAGGGAACAGTGAACCGAGTGGTTGATATGTTGATTCGGAGACTGCACATATTTTTGGTGATGCCTCTTCAAATGAATCTATGTGAAAATGTTCTAACTTTACAATGCGACGATGACTAGTACAAAGAGGTCAAGGATTTTATCGAACAAAACACAATGATGGTACCAAGATTTGAAGGATTTACATTGGACGACGATGGATTATTGATATTTAAAAATCAAATTTGCATACCACCGAATGATGAATTGAGGATATTGATCCTAAACGAGGCTCACAGAGAAGTGTACATGGCTCACCCTAGAGTCACGAAGATGAGGGAAGACCTTAAACCCTTATTCTTCTGGAACGGAATGAAGGCAGACATAGTCAACTACGTGGCCAGATGTCTAGAATGTCAGTAGTTTAAGGTTGAACATAGACATCCAACAGGATTACTACAGCCACATGTTATTCCGGAATTGAAATGGGAGCTCATTTTGATGGATTTCATTGTTGGGTTGCCACTGATAGAAAGGAGACACAAATCAATTTTTGTGGTAGTCAACACTCTGACAAAGAGTGCTCATTTTATTCCTGTGCATACGACGTATCAAGCACCTAACATAGCTAGAGTTTTCATCAGTGATATTGTGATGCTACATGGTGTGCCTAAGAGGATTATATTCGATCAAGGATCAGTGTTTATTGGATGCTTTTGGACTAGTTTCCAAGAGGCATTGGGAACCCAACTTAACTTTAGTACTGCGTATCACCCGAAGACAGACGGGAAGACTGAACGAACAAACCAAATCTTGGAGGACATGTTGTGTATGTAAGTGATGGACCAATATAAGCGTTGGCAATAATTCTTTCCACCGGTAGAATTCACATATAACAACAGTTACCAAAGCACCATTGAGATGGCGCCTTTTGAGTTTCTTTATGGGCGACCGTGTCGGATGCCTTTGAGTTGGGATCGGCTTGAGGATAGGGTCTTGGTGGGACCAGAAGTGATCCAATAAATGGAATATCAAATGAAAACAATAAGAAAAAGGATCAAAGAAGTGCAATATCGACAGAAGAGTTATGTCGATGTGCACCGTGTCGACCGTAGTTACGAAGTTTGTGATCGAGTCTTCTTGAGGGTGAAACTGCATAAGAGTTTAATATAATTTGGAAAGTGTGATAAACTATCCCCTAGGTTCATGGGACCTTTTGATATTGTCGAGAAGAAGGGGCTCGTGGCCTATCGACTAGCCTTGCCTGATTCTTTGAGGCGTATGCATGACATTTTTCATGTATCTATTTTGAGACATTATATTAGTGATCCTACACATGTTATTGACATGAGTTCCTTGCAGGTATCTAATCAGGGTGTGCTCAAGGCTGAGCCGATATGCATCCTAGATCATTGTATTCAATAGCTACGACGTCGAACAGTAGATCAGTTCAAGGTCTAGTGGGACAACTATAGTCTTCACTCGGTGACTTAGGAGGATGCATATGATATGTGCCAACAATTTCCATTTTTGTTTGATAGATAGACTTATGATACTGTGATACACATTATTTCGGCACTTATATACTGTGAAACTTTGGGACAAAGTTTAGACCAAGAGGGGGTGTAAGTAACATCCTTCTCTTGCATGCACTGAGTGAACTTATTCTTTGAGGACACTTGCTTGCAAGTGATCCAGATTCTTATACTATTTGTCGTTTGATTATGAGGCATTATGGATATGATGATATGTTATTTTGTGTATTTACATAGACAGGTGCTATTGACTGGGTTCTCCTGAGTGTGCAGGACTTTGGAACTCGAGGATGTAGAGGCATCGATGAGACCCCTTGGACTTAGGATCGAGTCAGGGAGTGGACTATTGGGGTTTGATCGTTGTTGATATGACATATGTGCATCTGATTATATGTTATGATGATTGATTATTATTGCTGACATGATTCATTTATGATGCAGGATGACTATATCTTGCCGACCATACTCACATATGGAGTAGAGGGGTCACACACGACAACCAGAGAATTTAAAGGAGAGGTGTGGACAATAGCCTTGTCATAGCCTACTAGCACTCCTGTCGTGGCTCGAACTGTAGGTTAACGATCAACTAGTTTGAGAAGACCCATGATTCCATGAGGGAAGACTACGGCAGTCGCTAACGATGATTCTAAGGGGCACACAATAAGGCAGGGGCCTTATTCCTTAGAGGCCCTTAGTCTCCCACAAGATCACCTAGCGGAGTATTGACTCCAGGGGTTTTTGATGTCTACCAAGTCATTCAAGAGGTGAGTGGAACCCTTGGAGCACGTAGTGCGTCCTGAAGGGCATGTCATGCAAGAAAAATGGAAAGAGGTGAGTGGCACCCTTGGAGCACCTAGTGTGTCCTAAAGGGCACGTCGTGATTTTAACTAGTAAGGAAATAAACCTAGACAGCCTTTAAACGAATGATGTGACAAGTAATATTTAAATACATTTTTTCCCTAATAAAAATGTTTCCCAACCTAGTAAAATTTGAAATCTAGGTCTAAGTACACATGTGGTCAAAAATAATAATCATAATTAAACATGTAACAAGAAGGAGGTAAGAAATTCAATTAATTTATTAAAATCAAATTATATTGGGAGATTAAAATTTTAAAATAGAAATGATTGTTTTATCTACATATGCTAATTAAATTTTTAATTAAAAATAAAAAGGGGTAAAAGGGTTGTTTTTCTACGCTTTCTAAATTGAGTTTTAGCTAAAAGGGGAAAAGAGGGAAACTTAAAAGAAATAGGAAACGAAGGGGAAAAGGGGGAACATAAAGAAAAGGGGAAACATAAAGAAAAAGCTGAATGTCTAACTTAGTAAGGAATCTTGCCTTGGGAGCTTGTTATTTTTTAACTCAACTAAGAATTTAGTAATGCTTAAGTCATTTAAGATTTGTAAGGGAAAATTGGGACACCAAGGAGGGTTTTTAGGAATGATTTTAGGTGGGTGAGGGAAATAGGAATAATTAAATAATTAATGAAATTAATTTTTTGGTGCAACTAGGGAGATGGGTGACATGTGTATGGGGGAGGTTTTTCTTATTTAATTAATGAAAAATAAATTAAATGGGAATTTGGGAAATAAATCACTAAAGAAATCACTTAAAACTCTATAAAAATGATGGAGGAGGAGGAGTATGGATCTCATCTTTATGCATAACGTTATGCTGCTGAATTTTTGTCTTGACTGAACTTATCTTGTGGGAGTTGGGATACCCAAATTGGGTAATGAGTGGTAGCTTGACTTTGCGAGGCGAGTTGGGGGCTAGTTGTTCTTTGGTATAGTGTGTGTGGCCCCTTTGCGGATCGGGGCGCTTAAGGGGAAGACGAGTACCCCTAGCGTTGGTTGGGAGGTATTGGTGAGGTCACATTGGTCGGCAAGCGAGAGTTGGATAGAGTGGGCGCGGGACAATGACTCAGAGTTGTCGCATTGGTCTATGGTATGCATGCGTCTATTTTGAATGGTAGATTAATATTGATTCTTTCTCTTGCTTTACTGTACTTCTATTGTGTAAATATTTTTTTTTAATTGACATTTTTGATCAAAGAACTTAAAGTTGTCCTAGCCTTACGCTCGCTTCTTTTTTAATTGATTTCCTTGTCAACCCAATCCCTGATTTCTACGACTGTTATGTTTTTGTTTCATTGTTTATTATGAAGAATTTTGTGCTTTTCCCATATCACTCCAGTCATCAATATGTGCCTGAGTAGACGGATAGGAGTTGAATTGACGCTCGTCACTTCGGTGTTTAGATACCTATAGATTCAAATGCCCTGCTTTTTTGTGCATGGATGATGAGTGCGGGGTAAATTTTCACAACTATCTATCCCTTACTTAGCCCCACGTGTCTAAGAATGAGCATCCTTGCGTTGATTGATTTGTTGCAGAATGGTTTATCCTTGCATCTTTTGTTGGATTACCTCTGTGCTTTATCTCTACAATTTTTGGGCATTTTAACCAGTGCTTGATTGGTATAACTCCTACGATTTTATTGATAAACCCCAACCTTGTTTGGTATCACCTCTGCATTTTTGGATGGCATTTTATTCTTTGCAATTTTAATGACAGTTCCCAACTCTTGATGGGTAAAATATCAACGTTGAAGGTAAACCCTCTACATTTCTGTTAAGGATGATACACAGTGAATGTATGTGTTTTATTTACCACTTTTGGACTATGTTTTATTACATTCATATTCTCTGTGTTTTACCTATATACTCACCGAATCATACAGTTATACACATATCATTTTACTCTGCTTTGATCACATATTGACTGCGTTTATTTCTTTTTTTTTACTCTGCGTTTTAAATTGATTAACCAATTTATATATTTAATTAATCTTATACCTGGATGGCTTACAACCAATTTCAATTAGATAAAATCTCATTATTCGTAGGCAACGAACTTAATTGAATGAAAACAATATAATATTTTCAACTCTACAATACAAGATATTTAATAGACTGTGGTATCAACATATCTAGACCACGATTTTGTATTACTTACACAGAGATTTCCTAACTTTTAGACAGCGAATCTGTAATGTAGAGACAATGATTTCTGGTGATATTTAGACCACGATTTTTGTATTTCTTACACAGATATTTTTGTAACCTTTAGATAGCATCCTTACTGTGTAAAGGGGTGTGTTTTTGGGGGTGTATTTACTGTGTAGTGGGTAGCGTCCTTGTTGTGCCATTGGTAGCGGTTTTGTTGTGTAAAGGGGTGTGTTTTGGGGGGCGTATTTACTGTGTAGTGGGTAGCATCTTTGATGTGCTATTGGTGGTTTGTTTATTGTATATATAGTAGTGTTTTTACAGTGAAATGATGGCATGTTACTACGTGTGTTGTAGTTGTAATTACTGTGTAAAAGGGGCATATTATTTACTATGCAATGGTGGTGATTTTGTTGTGAATATGGTAGCGTATTTAATGTGTAAAGCAGGTAGCATTTTTACAGTGCAATGGTGGTGTGTTACTACATGTACTGTAGTTGTAATTACTGTGTAAAAGGGGCATCATATTTACTGTGTAATGGTGGGCTTATTTTACTATGTAATGGTGTGTAAATGGGTACCATATTTAGCATTTTTGTTGTGCGAATTGGGTTGGGTAGCATCCATTTTTCATAGCAATTAAATTTCGCTTTAATATGTATTTATTAGACAGTGATTTACATGCAGCGAATTAGTAATGGGTAGTGAGTCATTAATGGGTAGTGATTTACTGTGCTAACAACAATCCTTTATGACAAAAATTCTACTTTTATATTCTATTGCATATGTCAACGATTAGATTCTATATCCTGTTGTATTTATTGTACATCGATTCATACATTAATTAGACAACACTTGTGTATATTAATGAACAGTGTGTACTTGTTGACAAGCATATGGACAATGTATATGTAGACAAGCGTAATAGTTCACTTTCATATTTAGACAGTGTACGTTTAGACAATGTATATTTATGATTATAATAGACAATGTATTTTTAGACAAGTGTAATGGTTCACCTTTGTGGACCAGTGTAATGGACAATGTATATTAAGGGACAAGGTATATTTGTTGACAAGCATAATGTAAAATGTATATTAGACAGAAAATTGTTAATGTTAATGGACAGTGTTTATTGTTGACAAGCGTATTTGATTTTGTTAAGTGCATATTAGTTCACCTTTATGATAACCTTGTGATAATAGTAACCATTTTAATAGTTCACATTCTTGGTCATAGTTGGGACATATTTATGATAATGATAACATTTCTAATAGTTCACTCCTTCGCACTTAGACATCATTCTGAACGGATAATGGGTTATGGTTGGATGGCAAAGTCGTTTAATAGATTGCACAATTTAATTTGAGTGATGTCATATTGTGTCTTGTTGACCTGTTGCTTGGGGGAGTGGGTATAGTCTTCTTGTCAGTTATTTCGGTCTCCTAGCGCGTTGGATTTTTCTGGAGTCTTGGGTTCAGATAGGTTATGGGGCACCATGGTTATTGTTGCGCCTATCACTTGGTGACAGCATGATTCCTGTCCAGGGGATCATTTTGCACCCTAATGGATAGAGGCAAATGATAACTTGGTCGGAGTCTGTGCTTCCCGTTGTGGGTGTTTGTTTGTCGTAGTTGTTATTGGTGTTTGGGTTGTAACGCCTTCAAGCATTTGGTTTGCATGCCATAGATGTATCTAGTTACTGGTCGTCGAGGCCATTATGTCAGGACTGCGGATGTTGTCCTTTAGGTTGTAGGCATTTTCATGTTTGTGTCGAGCGGGTAGTCGTTTCTATTTGTCTTTGATTTTCGTATGTTTCGCCCAGTTGCTCGATGTGCTAGTGTGTGAGTCATTGTTGTATGTTGCCTGATCTGTGTGCATGGTGTTCATCGTCAAAAAGTGTGTTTTAACTGTTTTCATTGTTGCCTTCCTTCTTTAAAAAAAAAATGCACTTTTAGCGTCACTAGTAGTCGTAACAATTGGGGTTGTTACACTTCTTTAGATCTTCCTGATGTTAGGATATTTAGACACTTAGGAGTTAGTTAAGATCTACTTGGTCTCATGTGTCGTTAGGTAAAAGTTTGTTTCTTTAGTATGCATTAGTATGCATTTGTAATTAGGAAATTTGGTAGTCACGATATGTTCCCGACATAGAGTGATCCAACGATTCATACTCTCCTCGATCTTAATGACCATGGATTCATGCCTTAACACCCAATTGGTCCATGATCTCTATTTAAAGAGCATGGAGGGCCATTTTTTGATGATCGATTGTGAGAAACTCCTTTTTAAAATCTCTTTGTAATCATATTCTTTTGCATTAATAAACTACTCCAAGTGGCCACATTGGTTGGGGCCGTGGATGTTTCCCCATAGGGGATTTACCACGTAAAAAAATCGGTGTGTTGATCTTTGATATGGTTATGTGAGTGGTTACTGAAGGTTTTTTGTCCTCTATTGGAATACCTATGTTGTCGAACATGGTATCAGAGCTTGTTTGAAGACCCGCTCCTATTGTAGATCAAGATAGTGAAGCCGAGTTGAATCATCTCCATGTTCTGTCATTTATATACATTTGTGGTTTGAGAGGAATGTTCCATTGTGTCCGTAGCACTCATTTCAGTCATGAACACTTTTAGTTTCACTAGAAAAGGTTTATGTTTGCCCAAGATACGACCATTACAGTCAGATCCGGAGGTATAAAGCCCGAATACGCATTTTTAAAATTTTTGCAAAGTATTATTTTGGTTTTATTTTGGTTTGATATTATTTGTTTCTGGGTTGCTACTCTTTTAGATCTACATATGATCTTTTCCCTGCGCCCTGTGCAATCTCGGAAAATCAGAAACAGATAGGAAAAGGTGCATCTTCCAAGTAAGCTAACTGAGATCTAACCCTTGTTGTCATCGAGAAGCAAAATTTTTTTCTTGTGTGAAAAGAGTTTTCTTTTAGCACGCTCTCCAAAGTCATCTTCAAAAAAAGCAACAACAACAACAATCCTCCTTCTAAACATTGCAATATGTTTTGCTAGACCATTTGGTTAAAAGTTTCCTTATTAAGTAAGAGGTCTTGAGTTCAAGTCTCTCTTTCGTTACTTTTTTTTTTAAAGTTCATGCTAAAATTGTAAAGTATATTTCACATCAACTATAAAAGTGAATCACTATAAGTAGCTTTGATATTTTATTTTAGAGTTATTTATTTTGCATGCAACTTTTCTGTTATAAAGTAACTTCATTGTAAAAGTGATCCCCACTTCTCTTGATAAAAGTGGATCACTTCATAAAGCAACTTACACTATCACATGGTCATTTGGTTACCGTTTATGCCTTTTTTTAAAAGGGCATAACTCTCACATCCAAAGTCCGTTTTCAGTGCCTTGTTTTTTAAAAACGCACAACATTTCGAGCTATTTCCATTTAGATCATCAGTTTTAGTTTTTAAATCCATATTATCTCCATATTTAATATGGCTTCTACAAGTAATCTCTTACTTACCAGCACCAACTACTTCCAATGGAAATCCCATATGGAGGATTTATTAAGAAGTAAAGGCTTGTACCGGATTACCTTGGGAAAGGAAACAACACCCACTGATGCTAATAAGAAATCCAAATGGGATAATAGGAATGATGGAGCACGTGGATTAATCAGAATGTCCATCTCTCCTGATTTAAGGTTCCACCTTCAATCAATTGATAAACCCAAAGAAGCTTGGGAAAAGATTGAATATGTGTTTGGTAAACACAATATTATTCGAGCACAACAGTTAGAAAATCAAGTAGTAACTTTAAGTCCAAGTGATTTTTCTTGCATTGAAGACTATCTATCTAATTTTAAAACACTCAGAACTTTATGTGAATAATGTAATATAAAGATAGACGAAGATCGTTGCGTCTATCTTATTCTTTCTAAGCTAGGTAGTGCATATTTTGTGTTTGTATCTACCTTTTATGCCATGCAAGAGGCTCCAGGGAAAACTTATGAAAAACCCACTCTTGAGAACTTTTGTGATGCTTTTATTAGAGAGCAAGATAAGCTAGTACAACTTGGAGTGATCAACACTGCACGTACCTCCAACAAAGACTTAGTTGTCCATAAGAAAGATAAACCCAAGAATCCCAAGAAGCAACATCCTCGCCACAACAACAAGCAATATAAGGGTCGCAAATCCACTTAGACAGCTTCCGCTCCTAATGGAGATAAAGGAGAAAAATATAAAAATAAGAAGATTGAAATGCATTGCAACTTTTCTGATAAAGATGGTCATGATGAGTCCAAATGTTTCAAGAATATGGCAGCTTTAGAAGAAGCGATGAAGAAGCACAACATCAATATCGATTCTACTTCTTCTTCTTCTTCTCATGGACATGCACTTTCATCTTTTGGTTTCTCCTTCAATACAACTTCTACTTCTACTTCTGATGAGTGGCTTACTGATTCTGGAACATGTTATCATATGGCTATGGATAGAGACAAATTTTCTACTCTAAATGAATGTAACACCGAGAAAATATTTGTTGGTGATGATA
>JASDQU010735289.1:441710-495846 GCA_032191745.1 Picea mariana
GAAGCTTGGACTAATATTAAACCAAATGTAAGTCACTTCAGTATTTGGAAGTATAGCATGGGCTCACATTCCTGATGAGAAAAGGAAAGCATTGTAGCCTAAAAGTGAGAAGTGTATATTTGTTGGTTATTCTAAAGATGCCAAAGGTTATAGATTTCTTCAAACACATTGTAATGAAATTATTATTAGAAGAGATGTTAAATTTGATGAAAATCTCTTGCCCTGCGAGCCTAATTTGACAATTGTTTCTTCTTTGGCCTATGAGCCTAATTCGGTGGTTGTGCCTTCTTCGGCCTGTGAGCCATCTTCGGCGTTTGTGCCTTCTTCTTTTCTAGTTTATTCTTCAGATGATGACACTGAGGATGAAAATCCACCTCCGCCTACTCACCTTCCTCCTGATGATTCCTTTGAACCTGAACCAGCACCAACTCCACCACTTCCTACATAGGTCTTATCAAAACGAGAAGCAGCTGGTGATCTTGTAGGTGATCCTTCAGATCAGCGTTGTACACATTCATAGTTTGAGTGAGCCTCTTCTCTTTTGGTTCAAGTTTCATAAACTGATGATCCAAAGACATTTGCAGAAGCTTCAGGTCATCCAGATTGGGATACAACAATGAATGAAGAGTATCATTCTTTAATGGAAAACAATACTTGGGATCTTGTACCTCTTCCAAAAGGAATAAAACTTGCCAGATGTAAATGGGTCTATAGAACTATGTATGCATCATATGGAAGTGTTGAAAGGCACAAGGCTCGGTTAGTTGCCAAAGGATTTTCCAAAGTTGAGGGAATTGACTATAATGAAACCTTTTCCCCTATAGCCAAAATGAATTCCATCCGACTTGTTCTTTCCCTTGGTGCCTCACATAAATGGGAGGTCCATCAGATGGATGTTAAATCCGCCTTCTTGCATAGAGATTTTCAAGAATAAATATACATGGAACAACCTCCCGGCTATGTCCAGAATGACTCTAGCCTTGTTTGTCACCTTAAGCAATATCTTTATGGTCTCAAGCAAGCTCCCCGAGCTTGGTATGCAAAAATGGACATCTTTCTTATTGCCAATGGATTCTCTAGATGCCATTTTGATCCTAATGTATATACCAAGAAAGCAGGAAGCCATCTCATAATCCTTTTCCTTTATGTTGATGACCTTATCCTTACTGTTAGTGAACCAAAACTTTTAAACCATATGAAAACTAGCCTTAAGAAGAAATTTGAAATGAGAGACTTAGGCTTTTTGCACTATTTCCTTGGCCTCCAAGTTTTTCAAACTAATGCAGGAATTTTTCTTTCCCATTCTAAGTATGCTTGTGACCTTCTTCATCGCTTTCACATGGATGATTGTAAACCAACCCATTCTCCCTTCCAGTCTGGAGTCAAGCTTACTGCCACCTGTACTTCTCTCGAAGTTGATGCCACCCTATATCGTCAGTTAGTTAGTCGCCTCTTATACTTGACTCATACCTGTCCTGATAATTCCTTTGTTGTTGGTCTTGTTTCCCGGTATATGCAAAGACCCCATGAAATCCATTAGAAAGTATCTAAAAGGATACTTCACTATGTCCGTGGTACAGTTCATTTCGGGATACATTACAGTTCAGGGGGGGCTCCTTTATTGGTTGGCTTCAGTGATTCAGATTGAGCTGGCGACCCTGATGATCAGAAGTCTACTGCAGGTTATGTTTTCATCCTTGGTTCAGGACCTATCACTTGGGCCTATAATAAACAAAAACCTATTTCACTTTCTTCAGCAGAAGAAAAGTACCGAGCAACAACAAATGCAAGTTAGGAATCCTTGTGGCTTCGACAGATCCTTTCAGAGTTTGGATTCCAACAACAACATCCGACCAGCCTTTGGTGCGATAATCAGAGTGCCATCAAGCTCGCCAAATACCTAGTTCAACATCAGCATAGAAAACACATAGAGCTACACATGCACTTCATAAAAAATATCATTCATGATCAAGTTATTGAAGTGTTTTTTTTCCCTATAGAAGATCAAGTTGCAGACATTTTCACAAAGTCTCTTACAGAAGCGAATTTTTCCAAAATTCAATCTATGGTAGGAGTTCAGGAAGTTGTGGTTAAGGGGGGATAGGCTCTAATGCCTCCCTCCTTCTTGTATTGTGTCACCATTGTAAATCCTTCAATCCTATCCCAAGTTGTTCTTAAGGGGGGATGTTAGGATATTTAGACACTTAGGATTTAGTTAAGATCTACTTGGTCTAATGTGTCGTTAGGTAAAAGTGTGTTTCTTAGTGTGTTTATTTAGTATGCATTAGTATGAATTTTTAGTTAGGAAATACGACGGTCATGATATGTTCCCGACATAGAGTGATCTGACAGTTCATACTCTCCTCGATCTTAATGACCATTGATCTGTGGCTTAACACTCTTTTGGTACATGATCTCTATTTAAAGAGCATGGAGGGTCATTTTTCGATGATCGATTGTGAGAAACTCCTTTGTAAAATCTCTTTGTAATATTTTTATTTTGCATTAATAAACTTCTCCAAGTGGCCGCATTGGCTGGGGCCATGGATGTTTCCCTGTAGGGGTTTTACCACGTGAAAACATCGGTGCGTTGATCTTTGTTCTGGTTATGTGCGTGGTTACTGAAGGTGTTTATCCTATGTTGGAATACCTATGTTGTCGAACACCTGATATATCACATTTGACTAATGATCCCATAATGGATGCCCCATTTTGGCCTCTAATCCCTGCCAAACTACCTTCTAATATCCCAAAATTCAACGGGAGACTTGGAGAAAACCCTAATAACCACATAATGACCTTCCATATTTGGTGTTCTTTGAACTCTTTGATGGATGTCTCCATTTGTTTAATACTTTTCCAAAGAATTCTCATAGGATCGAAAACCAAACTATATATCGAGTTGTCGTGACACTCCTTTAGCTACTTTAATTCACTATCTATGGAATTTTTGGCACATTTCCAGTTGTCAATTTGATATGATACCAGTACATATCTCTTAACCTCACTTAGACAATCCACCTCCACCCATATTTTTTATCATATTCATGAACGGATGTTGCGGCTAGGACTAATTAAAGCTAATATTTTGGACCAAATCTTGGCAGATTGGTTTACCAAGTTGCTTTTGTCGCTCATCACTAGAGATGTCTCCATGGGAGGTGTTGTCACTATGGAGAAAGTAATTAATCATGCTAAATATTTGGACTTGGTATATTCCTAGTCCAACACACTTTATGATCTGATCCTTCATGCTCCTTTCCCTTCAAATGATCCGTCAATACCTTCTCTGGAAGCCCATGCCGGTGAAATGGTGGGTTTCAAAACCAACACCAAAATTTCTCCCTTTCCTACACAAACCTATGAGGTTAATGGTCCATTCCACTTCATCTCAACAACCTGGAGGTAAGAATAAAAACAAGGGTAAATCAAAGAATTCTTCTAACCCATAGGAGAGTACAAAAATTGTTGATACTTAACTAAAAAGGAAATCTAAGATTCGATGCATGATTTGTACTGAGGACCTATACACAAAAGAATTCCCTCATCATGAGGAAGTAGCTAAATTTCTGAAGGGAACCTCCCTACCTACAGTGTTAACTGACCCTTTACCAACTCAGTAGCAACAAATGGTTGCACAAAATCCTACCCCTCCGTAAGGAGGAAATGCAAGTCTTTCCCACCATGGGGATGCTTCCTAAAGTGTCAGTTGGGTATTTATTTGTAAGGAGACGATTAGTCTAACGACCATAGCTAATACCTATGCCACTCCTCCAAAAAATCATGCAAATGGAGGTGCTACTGATAATACCTCCACTTCCACTCCTCCTCCATCCTTCACCCCTCTTCATATCGAGAGGCATGTTGTTGACTCATTGTTGCACCCTCCCAAGCTCAGCACAATTCGAAAGTTGATTTTAAATCCAAGTACCCATGCTTCTAAAAAATACAACAATGTTGAATATTTGGCACAAGCACCTTGCGCTATGTCAATGCTTGAAGTTTTACAAAATTGTCCAAGTAAACATAGAACCCTATTATCATCAATTGGAGTTGTGTATCCATAGGTGTAAAATATGATTTTATTTAATATGGACTATTTTAAACTGAGGCTCTCACACCACCTAGCATTCCAAACTCAAGCTATAGTTTGTGGGAGGAACATCCATCGCATTGTTTTGGATGAAGGAGCTTATGCATGTGTCATGTGCCATTGGTTCTCCTAAACTTCACCAATCTCATACCACCCTGTTGACAACCACACATGTTTTTTATTTTTTAAACATGATCAAGAGGCATTCCATTTTTTGTAGCTGCCATCACCCCGTCTATAAACACTTTTATGAATTCACTATGATTGATTGGGTTAAAGCCTATTTCACTATTTTATACTATTTTGATTTTCGATTCTTCTATGTTTAATGCATGACTATAAGAATGATTTAAACTTAGAATTTGGCTTGTCATTTTCATAATCTTTGCCTTAGTTTTATCGTTCCACAAACCATCATATGAAATTAAAATATAAATCTTATAGAATGGTGGTTAGACACATTGTGCTTGTGATGAATATGATTATCATTTCAATGGTTTGATAATTTCAATTTGAGCTGAGTTTTGGTTTGTGTAATGGTTCGATCATTTGTATTTAAATTATGAGGAGTTTTATTTTGATATATTTTTAAAAACCCTTGTCAATTCAATGATCGTGTTGCTAGTCATGAGAATTAATGCGCAAGTATCATACCCTGTACTTAATCCATTTTGCTGGCAGAGTAAATAAGTGAGCTTTTCATTACCGGTTGAAGGTTGTTTTCATGCTCTGTACGCAAGGTTTTCATTACCAGGTATGGTCAAGTATCATGACCAAACCCTAGGTGTTTATACTATGATTGCATAGAGGGTTCGTTTTGTTTGTCTCCATTTTATCCATTAGGATCTGTTTCTTTTTTTCATGCCATCTAAACCCATAACTGTCTTGAGTCGCCCCTGTTACAGTCCAGTCATATTTTTAATGGCTCCTGTTGTTCGTTTGGATCCAAATGGCCGTCGGGCATTGCTATCTCACGGTGATGCGAATCCAACCAAATAAACCGCAATTGCATGCCAGAGACACGTTTTTGCGGGAACGATCCCGAGAAAACCGTTATGAATTAGTCCAAACCCTTTAAGACCTATTTCGAAAATGGGGCCATTTACCTTCATCGCAGACAGATTCTTTAGAAACAAATCCATTTCAGAGGTATGTTTCATTTTTTGGACAACATTTTCCCATAAAAAAAAAATTGCCTGAGTTTTCTTTTTCCCCTTTCCTCTCTATGGGTGTGAACATTTTGGCTTTGGACAACGTACAACATTTTGGCTTTAGTCCTTTGTGAATGGTGTTTCATTAATGTTTTGTTTTATTTAATCTTGGTATATTAATATGTCATGTAGCTTTAGACTCAATGACATGTTATGTTTTAGGATAATCATGTTATAAATATCGTTCATGATTTGTTGTTCCAGATATTGAGACTGTGATCATCTTTTCAATTCGAATATCAGGATTTTTCTTTGATGTTTAGTTGAAAAATGAAATGAATGTATTACACATAGATTTCTCTGACTGTAATCATTTGCAATCATAAGATCACATAATTAATATGTGTTCCCTATTTTGTTTCTAAATCCTAGCTTCCAATACATTCTTTGAATTTATTCAGAAAATTTCAGTATAAGTCTATTGTAGATTTATCTCGTAGACATGGTAGCTGGATGCTCTTGATTCATAAAGAGGAACTGACACATTTAATGAACTAATATCAGGTTATATTTTGTGTTTCTAATTTCTTTCATTTATGTATTAGTGAAACCAGAAAGTTTAGATCAACTTTGACTATCTGTACATTTGTGTTTCATAACTTAGTTAATTCAAGTTTTGTTAGATTTATAATTAGAAAATAGAAAATGTTCAAATGTGCTTTCTTTATCTGCTTCTCAAAAACAATTATTTTTACATTGATTTCGTAAGTTTCTAGTAAAACTTGCAACTTGTAAATTATGTTCATAAGTTGATATTTTTTACGTTTTCTTTCTCTTCTCTAATACATTTGTACATATAATTATATTAGAGTTTATGTATATATTATTATTTAACATTGGCTAGTTATTCCTTTTCTTTATTTTAGGACCTTAGATTGTCCAACGGAGCCATTAAACCCGTCAGAACAGGTTACACCAAACGACTTGGGTTACTTGGACAACCCCGGACCAGACCTGTTCTTCCAGTGGACGGCTTGTCAAATTTTCTCGTCAACACACCCTTAAAGTGTTTGATGGATGTGGTTTCCAATCTTACAGACTCTTGCAATATTTCCCTATGGAATTAAAGGGAAAAGTCATTTCTATCAACATTGAAGTGTTTGATGCACCCCTAGATTATAATTTATTGGTTGGTCACAGTTAGTTTTATGCGATGACTATCGTCACTTCTTCAATATTTCACATTTTTCAATTTCCCCATCAAGGGAAAATTGTGACTGTTGACCAACTTGATTATTGCACAACAAATCTCAATAGTTTTGCAATGAATAATATCCCTTTCTCGGGGCAGTCTGATCTTGTAGAAATTTTAATACAAATTATGTATTGCCTGGATTCTCCTGATCTAACAATTATATGTCATTGTTAAATACATAATCGCTTCTACTAATATTCTTGCAGAATTTAAAACACAATTGCCAATTGCAATATCAAGAAGAAAGATCAATCACACATAACACAGATGTTTTACTGGGAAAGCATAAAGCTAAAAACCCCACTATCATATATTATGTATATATCATGTATCATGAAACAATCTCATACAAAACTCTAATCCAAGATATCTTAGTACAATATACAGTCATCTCACACTATCATGCAAAAATTGACAAATTCATGTGCCAATTTATTGCTTCCAGACAACCTGCCTCCTTTGCGCAATCCCTGCTGATGAAAATCTATGCAATGAATGAATGAATCCATCTTGCCTAGGCTACGCAATCCTCATGGGAACATCCACTGTGTGTTGTTGCATGAGTTCACTCACTAATGTCACAATTGATAATCAAATTGTCCCTTTCACCTGTTATCTCAACGAGGTCTCCACTGGATCTGACATGCATGTAGTTAATAGTGGTAAATCTTCAGTTTCATGTGAGATCACTGATTGTGAATTAATTAATAATTAATTCACTGATCTCTCACTAGTGTAATTTCATTTACAACTAGTAAATTGAGATTAACTCACTTAACTGAGTTAAACTACTTCACAATTCACATAACTACACATCCAACTTTGTTACCAATTCGATTTACTCAATTACAACTAATTTGACTTGCATGTCCCACCAGTCAACCTTTGAACTTGAATTTCCTATAGCTGACTGATTTTCCACTTTAGTTAACTATTTCCAAGTGCTCATTGAGAATAGACGAATATTTATTGTCCAACTATTATTAAGGGATAATAATAGTCGACATACATCTATAAATAGAATTCGCTCACCATCTATAAATAAACATCATCTATCAATAGAATTTGTTCATCATCTAAAAATAGACTTACACCTAAAAATAGCCTAAGGCTCCATCCTAGTGTAGGTGCATAATTTTCACTAGGATCTTCTTGTTTAATCTCAACACTCCCTCTCAACAAGAAAGGGATTATCCTTCACCCTGATCATGTCTCTATGGTATTCGAATTTTCTCTTGGTGAGCGCCTTCGTCAGAATGTCTGCATCCTGATTTTTCGTAGGAATGTACTGAAGTAACATGATCTTTCCCTGCACACAATCTCTAATATGATGATATCGGATATATATATTCTTATATCTATCATGAAATACAGGATTAATCAAGAGTTTAATGCAACTCTGATTATCACAATGAATCATTGTCAGATCTAAATGAGAACCAAATAAACCAACCAAGATATTTCTCATATAGATAGCCTCACATGCAACTTGACTCGTTGCCATGTATTCTGATTCCATTGAACTAAGTGCCATGGATCTCTATTTCCTATTGTACAAAGAAACAAATGTAGATCTGATACTAAAGATCCCCCCTGATGTGCTCTTTCTGTCCATTGGGCTGCCCGCCCAATCTGCATCTGTGAAGCCATGCAACTTCACCTCATCCATATTTCTGTACCATAATCCATACTCCGATGTTCCCCTCAGTTATCTCAAGACATGCTTACCCTCCTTCCAAAAGATCTTGGTAGGCTTAACCGTCGCTTGACTCATTTGGTTAACCACATAGCAAATGTTTGGTCTCGTGTTCACTAGATACATTAGCGAACCCACTAACTATCGATAGACAGTAGCATCCACCACCTCTCCAGAAGTAGCATCTTCTTTCTTCCAGTTTCCTGGAAGAAGAGTATCCATGGGTTTGCAGCCCTCCATGTGAAACTTACCCAGTATCTCTCTTGCATACTTTCCTTGAGACACAAAATGTTTACCATCTTGCTACCATATTTCCAAGCCAAGGAAATAATGAAGGAGGCCCATATCCTTCATCTCTAACTCCTGTACAAGGTCCTCATTGCATGAGTGTATCAGATGCTCATCACCAGTCATTATTAAATCATCAATATAAAGAACAATGATTAAAAAATTACCCTGTAGATCCATCTTGAACCTACCACTGATTTGTCGACTGGTCTTGGGACAATTTCCCATGCATTCTTTTTGACAATGAAGTCATACTCCTCCACCATTGCATCAACCCAAGTGGGATCCTGTACTACTTCCTGAAAGGAAGATGGTTCATTCACAATACATTTTATCATGAGAGACATGTATCCAGTAAATCGATCAGGAGACTATCCCTGTCTACGCTGTGAAGTAGGGGCTCCTACATTCTGTGCAACATCTAGTCTCAATTTATCAGCTTTCGTGGTGTGCTTTCTTCCATTTCTGATGGATGAATCTGCATGAGTGGCTTCCTCAACTTCATGAACCTCCTCATGTGGTTGATCCACATCTTGAGACTCATCTTTGGGAACCAACAGTTCCTCCTCTACATGCAAGTCTAGCTCCCTCTCAAGTGACAACTGCATGGCTTTCCCCTCATCGAATTTTATATCCTGTCACATAACAATCATCTTACTGTTAGGAAAATACACATGATAATTATGGGGTGTTTCTATGTACCCCAAAAATATCCCAACATCAGCAGTCAGCTCCAGCTTCTTCCTGGCGTTCTTGGTCACATGCACATAAACAAATGAGCCAAAAATCTTAAAATGAGAAAAATCAGGTTTCTTACTAGTGAAATATTCTTCAGGTGTACTCATGCCAAGTACTCTATGAGCACAACATTTTTTCACATAAACCACAGTGTTTCATGCTTCCACCCACCAATGCATTGGTAGGCCCTGATCATGCAACATCGCTCGGGTCGATCGTTCTGTTCTTCCTCTCTGCGACTCCATTTTGCTGTGGGTTATGAGGCACTATGAGTTCTCTTAGAATTCCTTCTTTGCTACAGAAGTCTTTGAATTCGTTAGAGATGTATTCTCCACCATTATCTCTCCTCAGAGCCTTCACTTACTTCCTCGACTCTTTCTCCACCAATGCTTTAAACTCACAGAACTTTGAGAATGTTTGATCCTTCT
The DNA here is from genome assembly GCA_032191745.1 of Picea mariana. Taxonomy (NCBI): domain Eukaryota; kingdom Viridiplantae; phylum Streptophyta; class Pinopsida; order Pinales; family Pinaceae; genus Picea; species Picea mariana. The sequence goes on from JASDQU010735289.1 coordinate 451,360, forward strand.
TCTGCATGAAGAAGATATAGAATTTATGAGAAAAGTGTAAATCCTAACCTTGTACAATATCTACTGCAAAAAAAATTCAGAAAAGAACAGAAAAGATACAATGGCAAATACAAACATTACACAAAGATTTTTCCCCTGGAAACCCAAACCGGCAAAACCAACATATTCTATATTCATTCATCGTGTTACATTGTTTACAATACGGTATACATATATGATCCAGTGGCATCCAAAACCCTAACCCAATGACCTGGATTAGTCCAAAACCCTAATTCCTTAACCAAAAATAGAAAACCATCGGCAAAAACCATGTGCCGAAAAACCACCTAAATACATGACACATTTCCCGAGGTAGGTGTCATGTTTCATGTTTACATGACACTACTACTCGTGCAAAGGATATAACACATACCCAACATGAATTCACCAACAAAAATAACATAATACTTATGTTTTGTTGTTGAAGAAACCAAGGATGGTCCACACATGTATGTGTGAATTCTCTCCAGGATCATCGAAGCACAGTTATCCTTTTCATGAAAGGTGGACTTTACATACTTCCCCATGGTACAACCCTTGCACTTATCTAACTGAGCAAGTGTTCCCGTTGGAATTCTAGTAGATATTTGATGCATTATTTTCAAGGCTTCATGATGAAGATGGCCCAATCGCTTGTGCCATAATTCACCCTCATCCCGTCTCACTACTTTTTCTTCCTTGCCCATCATGGCAATGCATCCATCTACCTCCATATTGTAGAGATTCTTAACTCAAATCCCTATATTCTTGACTTGACCCATTGTTTTATGTCACAGGAAATCTTTTCCATCGATCAAAACAACGTCATAGCTTCTGTCCTCCAACATTGCAATTGAGACCAAGTTTTTCTTTAGACATGGAACATGCATAACATCTTTTAATTGAAATGGTTTACCTGACTCCCTCTAAAAGGTAATGGTAACAATGTTAGTTGCACTGTATCGTCCATCGTCGCCCATCTCTATATGCATTTTGAGATATCTCTTCTCCAAGTCACTGAAAATCTCCTTATCTCCCGTCATGTGGAAGGAAGTGCCACTATACAAATACCACACCGATCCCAATGCAATTGACGCCATGAATGTGATCAAGGATAAGTCAAGTTCAAATTGTGAGATAAGGGCGTCACCATATGTAGCTCCAACATCCTTCTTGTTCTTCTTCTCCTGCGGACAGTTAGTAGCGAGATTCCCATGTTCATGACAGTGAAAACACTTCACTTTGGACAAATCCAGCTTCTTGCCTTTAGACTCGGATTTTGAATGGAATTTCTTCCCCTTCCCTTTAATTTCCTTGGTAGCCAAAGAAAAATCCTCTTCATCATCATGCTTTAAAGAATATCCCTCTCTGGTGTTCCTTCTGAACTCCTCCTGCACCAAATCCAACCATAGTCATTCCCAATCTAGAATTTTTTCCCTTCCATTGAAAGAGTCTTGATAACTATGCCAATTTTTGGGAAGTCCTAGGAGAGCCAAGCTCACCAAATCATCATCAACGACTGTTATTCCCACACTCCCCAACTCATCCCAACATTGGACAAACTTTGTGAGATATTTTGGAATGGAGTCGCCCTTCTCCATCTCGATCTCCCTGAGTTTATCTTTGAGCGCTAATTTCCTATGGTCGCTATTGTTTTGGAATAGATCCATCAAAGTCTTCCACATTGAATATGATGTGGATTTCCCATGGAGGTTTGAGACAATGTGGTCTCGTACTCCCTCCAATAGGATCCTTCTCACCTTTTCCACTTTCTTTTTCCATGCATCAAGATTTGCAGTGTCTGCAGCATCTAGCTTAGGAACATCTTTGTCAATGAATTCCTTCAAGCCATTGTCTTCGAGTACTACCTGCATCTTGTCCTTCAAGCAATGTAGTTCGAGCTTCCCTCAAGTGCATACTATAACCTCAAGCCATTGAAAGCCATTTCTATATTGAATCAGTTGTAGCACCGAGAAAGTCTTTCTGCAAATTCAAATTCTATCCAATCATAAACTCAGCTTTTGCAATCTTCTGTGCTCTGATACCATGTAGAAATTTTAATACAAATTATGTATTTCCTAGATTCTCCTGATATAACAATTATATTCCACTATTAAAAATAGAATCGCTTCTACTAATATTCTTTTGAAATTTAAAACATGATCATCAATTGCAACATCAAGAAGAAAGATCAATCACACATAACACAAATGTTTTACCAGGAAATCATAAAGCTAAAAACCCCACTATCATATATTATGTATATATCATGGATCATGAAACAATATCATAAAAAAATCTAATCCAATATCTCTCAGTACAATATACAATCATCTCACACTGTCATACAAAAATTGACAAATTCATGTTCCAATTTAATGCTTCTAGACAACCTACCTCCTCTGCACAATCCCTGCTGATGGAAATCCATACAATGAATGAATGAATCCCGCTTTCCTAGGTTGAGAAATCCTCATGGGAACATCCATTGTGTGTGTGGTTGCATGAGTGCACTCACTAATGTCATAATTGATATTCAAACTATCCCTTTCACCTGTTATCTCAACTGGGTCTCCACTGGATTTGACATGCATGTAGTTAACAATGGTAAATCTTTAGTTTCATGTGATATCACTGATTGTGAATTAATTATTAATTAATTCATTGATCTCTCACTAGTGTAAGTTCAGTTACAACTACTACAACTGAGATTAACTCACTTAACTGCGTTAAACTACTTCACAACTCAAATAACTACACATCCAACTCTGTTACAACTTTGAATCACTTAGTTACAACTAATTTGACTTGCATGTCCCACCAGTCAACCTTTGAACTCAAATTTCCTATAGCTAACTGATTTTCCACTTCAGTTAACTATTTCCAAGTGCTCATTGAGAATAGACTAATATTTATTGTCCAACTATTATTAAGGGATAATAATAGTCGACATACATCTATAAATAGAATCTACTCACCATCTATAAATAGACATAATATATAAATAGAATTTTCTCATCATCTAAAAATAGACTTCCACCTAAAAATAGCCTGAGGCTCCATCCTAGTGTAGGTGCATAATTTTCACTAGGATCTTCTTGTTGAATCTCAACAGATATTAAGTAAAAATGTGTGGTGGTAGGTCTCCTCAAAGATTCATCACTCATGGGATATTTTCCCTTACCTCCCCATTATCCCCCACATGAGTTTTCCACATTAAACATGATTACGGCTACAGTGCAATGATCATTTGAATCGTTCGATCCTTGGATAGTTCTTATCCAATCTACTACTAAAACACTAAGTGACATCATGTCACTTAGTCTAGAAGAGTCTCGTCTTCCACAAGATCTGGTACCTAAACCCTCCCTTCCTCCACCTATCTCAATTGATCCTCTTTCTTCCTTCCTCTCTAGAGAGCCTATCCCTATTAGTAACTAGGAGTCTAAGAGAGTGCAAAATAAGTGTCAACGGACGGACCGAAGCTTGGGGAGCATGTCTCCAACCTATAGACATCATACTAAAGTTAAACCACAAACTTCTTATGATAATGTTGGGGGGGGAATACCAACCTCTAAACACCATGTTGGGAAAAAACCTACCAATATGTATTGATCAACATACCAACCTATGGACATCATGTTGGGAAGAGGCTCATTCATGGGTATTACACCAAGAATAGTTTATTATCATTTTCAAGATCATAAAAAATGAAACCTACTTTGAGCACAGTTTTATTCTTTGTTTCAATCTAGTTAAAAAATGAAGCATAATACGAGCATACTTTGTCATCCTTCAAGCTCGTTAAACCACGAAGAGTCATCTTTCAAGTGATATTTTACCACTTTTTCGGCTTCGTAAGTCTAACTACGAAAAAGCTATACTCTAGTCAATCATGACTAGAATAGTTTTCCCTTGTATTGTTTTATACTTTTTCGGGAATGGGGGACTAAATTTATGAAAAAGAACATCCATGGAGTCGTCTTTAATTTATTTTTAGACTCTCTAAATAGGAAAAGACTATTGATTTTTCCTTCTTTGGACTCGTAAAACATGCATTGAAGGACCCATACAGGGGTGAATCCCTCCTTCTTCAGGTTCGTTAAACATATGATAAGGGATTCATCGAGAATTCACTATACCGAGCATATTTTATCCTCCTCAAGCTCGTTAAAAAACAAAGGGATACTTGCCAATCATGGCGGGGGAAAAATTAAAGGAAGTGGGTCAAGTTTTTGGAAAGAATCATGGTAGTTGTTTGTTGTCTCCCCTAAACAGGGAAATTGTTTGCATCTTGTCTTACAGTTGGGTAATCTTCTTGTCCCTGAGTCATACCAATCCCGTGAGTCCTCATACTCCTTCATCTCACCCGAAGAGTTCCTCGGTGATCATCACACTATGTTTTGGTCTATCTCTGAGTCGAGTCAATGTTGCCAAGTCATTTGTCATGCATCACAATGTTCAAGGGAGATTTTACCTCAAACCAATCATTCTGCAATATTACCATCTTTCATCCTCATTTCAGTCAATACTCATGTAAACCACCAACTTACATCACTTTTCGATGCCAGTTTCATGTCTATGATGGAGGAAACATAATGTCACTCCTTCGAAGAGTTTGTTCCTACCGACTTCAACACATTATCTGGGAATTACACTTAGAAACCATTTAGCACCTTGGATCTCGCATTCTTCAATGGCATGTTTCCTCGCTTTTGATAGTAGGTTTACACCATTGTCCTCTGATCTAATGATTCCATAAATTTTTTATTCATCTCATTTATTCACATTTGTTGGAATGTACTAAGGTACCTTGGGATTCATTATCATCATTAGTGATTTCCCTCGCACTTGTTAACAGTATGCATCAATGACCAGTAATCAAGTGGTGTCTACCATATTCAACATCAAATACATCTATTCACATGGATAGATTCATACTATTTTAAGATCGGGATGAAGACCCCGGGTTGTGGGCTCACTTTGTTATATGCTTTTCCCAGGTTGCGTTGTAGATCATTTGAATATGTATAACATTCCAATATAACCACCATATTTCACTTTGTATTGGTCCATGTCTATTTTGTTTTTTCATATCGTAGATCCACTATGTATTCTTTCATGGCTATGACTTAATCAAGTCATGGAGGTATGTATTTGCATTGTATGTTTGGTGGTCATATCCTTAGTCGATGCTTTTATGGATCTGTAGTGTATTGGTCGATGACCATGCTTTGAGTTAGTTTACTCTGAGCATAGGTATGTCTTCCTCGAGGATGATACATATATATGATGTTTGTTTGCAGCTTCCACCAGGCTCTCCTAATCTAGTTTCGTTGTATTAATATTTTTTAAATAGTTTCAACCATCAGTTTCTCTTCTAACCTCACACTTTTGGGGGCATCTGTTACACACCAAAATGTCACACTTGAGTGTCACTTCTATTATACACCTAAGTGTTGCAAGTGTCATAAAGTGTTGTATGTGCCTCAATAAGTGTTGTGTGCACTTTATCAAGTGTCATATGCACCTTAATAAGTTTCTCATGCACTTTATCAAGTGTAGCAACTATGACACCATGGAAGAAAATTTTCATAATCCCTATTCTTTTTGGAGGAGAAAAACTCATCATGAGAAGGTTGAAAAAATATTTTTTACCTTGATATTTTGACCATTTTTTAAGGTAAACACTCCCCTTCCCATGTATAGGGAGCATTGAACTCTTATCAACTCTCCCCTTCCCATGTATAGGGAGCATTGACAACACTCTATGATCAATACTAGGGGAGTGTTAAAGTGGTTAGAGGGAGTTATAACTAACACACCTTTTTGTAAGGACCAACTCCGAGGAGATGAGATTTGTTTGGGTAGAATCATATATCAAGGCTTCATCTTAGGCTAAAATCCCAACTTATTGATAAAAATCCTCAACCATTTCCTAAAATCCTTCATGGTGGTTAAGCCTCTAACTCCTACATAATGAGTGTGTTCCAAGGTGAAAAGGGAGAGAAATGATTTCAGAGCATCAAAACTTTGATCTTGTGAGGAGAATCCATCTAAACGTCATCATTCTAATCTTGAGACATTCAAGCAAGGGATGGATTGGAGATCTTGGAGGAGCTACTGCAATGTCAATGATTGGTTTGTAAGTACTTCACCATGTTTCTCCATTAATATAACTTAGCCTATTTCCTTCATATTATTGTTTATACATGTATGTACATATAGATAGATCTACTCTTGTATAATGATATATTGTAGGAGTATAAGGTGTTGTTTTATTTCTTGTAGACTTTCTTCATCATGATAGAATCTTGGATAACAAGACAAAAGATTGAAGATCAGGGAGGACAACCGTCGAAAAGGAGTAAGTCACACTTATTTATTATATATTATCTACTTATAGACATAAATAATAGATCTAAAGGAATGTTTGTGTCCATTTTTTTTTCTTAGAAAATATGGGTCTAGATATCCAAGGGAGATTTCACCTATCTGCAGGGGAAACATTCTATGATAGTTGAGGATGTGGTATCATTGTTTGGTTCAAACTCTTGATTACCTCTACTAATATTAGGTTCTTCCGGCTATTTTTGTCAATAATGAAATGGAGGGGGGTCCCCTTCTCCCACATCTATGAGTGGAACAGGCGCTCCCCTTATTTACGCTCCTCTGGTTCCTTTGGTTGGACTTTTGTGGTAGTGACAATGAAACTGGGTTTTGCGTCAATGATTTGTTTTCCCTTATTTGGTTTTGAATCAGATTATGAGTCGGCATCAAACTCTGAGGCTTTCATATCATACAACAATGATTGTTTGGAGAGACATTCATCATTTTTGTGCCAAGGGATTTCGTGGAACTCACACCACTTTCCAGTGTCCTTCTTCGACTTCCGTTACCCTTCTTTGTTGGTGTCTTGGACTGGTTGTCCTATGGTTGTACATCCTTTCTATGTCCTTTGCTTTGGAATTTAGGGCCACATTTACCATGCTTATACTATGATGGGTTTTCAAAGTTGAAATCTTGCTTATTCTTTTTCTTGAACTTTTTCTCTATCTTGACATCATATCGGTAAGTTTCTCACAATGAGGAGATGTCCAGGAACTACATATCTTTTTGGATGTACCTATGTAGGACACTGTGGTACTTCAGGACCATGTGCTACTCAAATTATTTAATACCCATATTTGTGCGCAAGGTATGGAATATTTTGGTGTACTTTGGCATCGTCTAATCTCTCTCCTGACACAGAGTTATCCATCTCATGTATTGATCATGATAGTTTGCTACACGGTAGTATTTCTCCTTGAGGGCATAAAAAAAATCATCCCAAGTGGGTTTTGACCCAAAAATTGCAAACTCATCTCCAACATGTTTCTCACTGTAAATTTCCCACCAATATCTAACATGGAGAAGAGACTTAAGGAACGTGAAGGTGATCTTTTCACTATTGGACAAATTTTGGATAGAGAAATAATCCTCTAGTAGAATTCATCATTTTTCCAAAGCATCAACGTCTATTTTTCCTTAAAATAAAGGAATATCAAATTTAACTTGTACCTTGAAAGGTGTTGCAGCTCCGAAGTGACTATTGGTAGAAGGTGTCACCATTGTTATTGGCAACCATCGAAGGATATGGGTGAAATTACCCATCATCGCATTCCTCTGTTGTGTGAGGGATTCCTTGAGAAATAGTTTGATAGGATCTCCTACTCCATTGTCTCTCTTTTATTCTGCCATGGGAGTTCACTTGGGATGGTGAGAGAGGTTTTCCTCAAGATAAACTAACTTGATACCTAACTCTTTATACCTTGACCTCGTCGGGGACATGCACTAAGAAACGATAAGGAGCACATTGCTTTGATACCACTTATCCATACTATATTGAGAGTGACATGAAGGAAAGATATAACAAGGAAACACACAAAGATATTGCAAGAAACATGATAATAGAGTTAAACTCATATTCTATTAATGATTGTCTAAAATACAAAAGATTGCAAAATGAAAAGCACACAAGCTAGCTAGAATGGTGGTAGATTATCTTTGAAGATAAAGATGTGACGACTACACTCATTCGCAAGAATTTGACTACAAAGAGGCCAAAAAATCATTTTTAACATAAATCATAAATGAGAAAACCCTAAACATACAAAACCCTAATCTTAGACGATGAAATGCCAAAAAAGGTTTGTGGGCCCCGATGTGGTTAATTGATACATCAACTTCCCAGGGGTGCAAATTTTGCATACTATCTTTGTTTGGGGTGCTTGGTATCCCATTGGAAAGGTCTAGCCGAGGAGTACACATTTCACTTGTCCTAGCATCTTGCATCGGCCATATTCCTGGTGCTATCAGGCAAAATAAACATCATTTAGGGCCTCAAAATGGCCCCGGAAGTTTGGGACCTGAAAACCCGTAGAAAAATTTCCAAGATGTGGAACCATTCTGAATTAGTGGAATAGGTGGCTGGACACCAGTATCCACCTGGATCGCATTTCTATCAATTTTTATGTTCCTATGGTTTATGGGGAAAATATTGAATGTTGGGATTCATTATTACCATTACATGAAAAATAAATATTACATAATTGTATCATCACTGAAGATTTCAACACCACCCTCGGTGGGTAGGAAAAAAGAGGGGGAAGCACTGTCCGGGACCAATTTATATAACATATGGAGATGTCATTATGTTACAAGGAAAATCTCTCTGTGGCAAGGGAAAACCACAACATATGGAAATGACTACAGAAATCAACTCTATTCTCAAGTATGCTATATAATCAAATATGCTAGCAAGACAATATAAAAGGCCTACCTCATCCATATGTTCGATGAAGTCCACCGTTGAGCACTTGACTCAAATCAATATACCTACAACTAGTCCTCAACAACCATGAAAAGCAAGCATATGGTGATGATATATGATGTTAGCACATTCAATATCATAATTCATTAATATACATAACAAATATGCCCATGGAATAATAATTCAAATATTTTCAAGATATAAATTGGACAGGAAAAGAGTATTTCTATTAATATATGATTAGCAGAAGTGAAAAAATTTACACACTTCTATGTCGGCACGGTTCAGAACCAAGAAAAGAAGTTCCTTCCATCTGGGCCTCCACCACTTCAATCCTCCACCAAAGGCAAGCTCATAGAAGAGAGACAATGAAGTTCTCAATCAATAAGGGAAGAGCTTGGGGGATAAACACTGTGTTCATACTTAAAGGACAAAGGGATGCAGACTAAATATGAAGTGAGTAATTTCTCCAGAGTAACTTTTCTCTCAAAGTTGTATTCTTTCTCCTCTTTTCCATAGCTCAAAATTGGCCCATTTGTATCCTTCAAATGGAACTAAAGGGACGAGTCATAACGTTTCCAGTATATGGAAGGCCAATGATCATTGATCTCCTATCGTGACATGGAAACCCAACACCATTTTTCATTTTTGGGCACAATGTACACGGGTTGTAGTGGTGCAACCTGCGTATATGCATGTTTTATAGTAGGCAAGGTGCGTAGATGTAGAAAAAATGTATTTTTATATCTAGGATTTGCAAAAAGGGATGAAAATTCTGCATAGGGAAATGGAAAAAGGCCCTCTATGCAAGATTGCATAGGGTGAGGCAACTCTTGCTATAACACATTACATATGAATACTTTATCGACATCAAACCCACTCGCAGTAAATATGTGTGGACCAACAAAAGAATTAGGTTAGGTCACATAGTCACTAGATTAGATCTATTTTTAGTTCATTGAATATTCTTAGGGGCCTCAGAAATAGTGAAATCAAGTATCATTCCCTAGTAAATGTTGGATTATTGGCCCATTCTCCTTGAGATTCAAGAAGATCATAATTCGAGGCCTATTACTTTTCGTTTTAACCTACGTTGGCTTCAAGAAGAGAAAGTACTTGGGATAATAGCAGAATCCTAGAAAAAATGGGTCAATGGCTCCCCTACCTTAACATAGGAATAAAAAGCTCATTCTACTAAAAATTATCTCAGGAATTGGGAAAAATCCATACTTTTCAATCCTGATCAACAGAAGATCAAAACCAAGGAAACTTTGGAACACATTCAAGATAAAATTGAATATGAACCAGTGTCTTTCGACTTCCTACAGGAAGAAAATGCATCCTTATAAGCATACTAAAAGGCCCTTCATGTCGAAGAATAAGTTTGGAGACTCAAATCCATAAGCTTTTGGCTTCAGGATGGGGATATGAATATTTCCTTCTTCCATAAGCAAGCTTGATCCTAAATATGGAATAATAACATTAATTAACTCATGACAAGTAATGGCTCAATCCTTTGCTCTATTGAAGAAATAAAATGGGAGGCAGTCCATCACTGTGAAGAGCTATACATCTCTGGGGATGCAGAAGAGTAGGAGGAGGTTTAAAAAATGCTATCCAACATCCCAAATATCATCACTCGAGAAGAAAATGTAATCCTTAATAAAGAAATTAAAGAAGAGGAATTGTTATCATTCAATTGGAGTTTTTTCGATCATGTTGGCACTTGATCAATATATATTTTCTCTGCATGCTCAAGTATATTCATAAATCCTTTAGAATGGGGGGTGTTATCAATTCTACCTTTCTTTCTCTTATTCCCAAGGAGTCCAATCCTTCCTCCTTCCCTTGGTTCCAACTAATATCCCTTTGCAACACCTCCTATAAGATTCTATCCAACACCATTTTGAATAGGATACAACTCCTTCCAATGATAATTTTTGAAAACCAACGAGGCTTCATGGCTCAAAGGAAAATAATTAACAATATCATTCTTGTCTAAGAAGATATTCACTTTATCAAGATCCACAAGGAAAAATGCATGGCTATTAAAATAGACATGACTAATGCCTTTGACCAAGTAACTCAATCTTCTGTATTTCATGTTCTAGCTAAATTTGGGTTTTGTTCAACATATATACAATGGATATAATCTTCTATCAACAATCCCAGAATGTTTCCTTTAGCCAATGGGAGGTATGTTGAGGAAAAGGTATGGAACACCCTACTCAATCATTTTCATATCTTGCATGGCTAGGAAAAGATAGTTGGGAATGTCACCCAAGGTTTATAGCCTCAAAATATTCACTCAATCCACAAGTATTAATTACAAGGATTAAGGATGGTTTTATGATTTTTATATGTTGCAATGTAAAAATAAACTTTAAAGAAAACTACAAGAATGTATACATCTCTTACAATAAAGTAAGAATGGATACCAAAAGAGAAAGGAGGAACCAAGTCATGAAAACACATGTATGAGATAGGACAATAATCTGATTTTGTTTCATTATGAGATACAAAATGTATATTTCTCTTTACAAACCCCTGCGAGGGTATGGACCAAAGTCATATTTACAGGTCTCCGATGGGCACCATAAAAAAAGAATCTGGCGGTAAAATAAAAATGAAATTAATGATTTGGATCAGCTTGCCACAAAATGTTGTCATTTGACTCTGCAAGATATTTTTTATCATCCATGAAAATTAATTCAAAAATAGACAAGAATACACAAACTATCAAGGATGGATCAAACACCTTTAAAACAAGATGCTGAAAAGTATGATTCGGTTTTGAATCTTGTTGCCTTCGATAAGACCCTACTTTCAACAAGAGGATTAGGCCTTCAAGTAAACTCAAAAATGAATGAAAACTGAAGCTATCTCATTAACTAAAGAACAAACCTTAGTCTTGTCTTTCTCCTTCTATTCTCCCCTTGTTTTTTCCTCTCATTGAACCTTTATTCTTTCTCAATAAGTTGAGGTAGTTCAACTACTTCCTTTAGTTAGGTCAAATTAACTTAACTAATTGGTTTAGGGAGAAATAATTAATAATAATATATAAATAAGGGTCTAGTTAATAATTACTAAATAGGTGGGACCCCCTTGTGACTCCCATCATTCTCTTGTCAATCATCAAATATAAAATACAAAATTTATTATTTGGATCATATAACACCCTTGTAGCTCCCATAGATATCATTTAAATCGAATATTTAAATATCAACAAAATTTAAGGACATATACCAAGAAAACAATATATCCATTTTATCCACAAAAATATCCCAAATAAAGATTGTTGTCTAAAATAAGTTGAAAATTATTAACATTGTCTTCATCATTGAAAATCATTAAAAAAAACATTTAAAACCCATATTTGCTTCTTTGCGAGGCATATTTCCTCTTCTCACTGTTGTCTCCAACTGACTTTTCTTGGGTATCCCTTGGTTGGTTAGACCCTTGGGGATATATGGCGCTAATAACATGGGAGTAGTCATGTTTTAGGTGGAGATGTGAAGACACAAACTTAGAATATTATGTGGATGGACTAGAGGGGGAGGTCGTTGTTTTTCCTTTGTCTTGCACATGTTGTAGGATATCAATTTTTACTCTTTTTCTAGTGTGTGAGGATTGTACGGGAGAAACAATAGGAGCAATTTGAACATTGGTATTAACTGGTGGAGGTAAAGTTGAGGACATAGTGGGCCAACCTCAATGGTGGGAGACATGCTGGTGGATAATTTCTTTCCAACCATCATTAGCAGGGACTTCGGGCTGCATTGACACATGTGGAGGAACAGGAATCCCTAGAAAATTCTGAGGAGGTTGAAATGGGGGTCTGTCAGGTCGAGGATGCAATATACCATGGCCAACCAAAATGAAAAACCAAGCTTGAAACAAATTGTTTAAATCTTGTGGATCAACATCGAAGTGAATAGAAAACTGAGGCCTTCTATGGCCTCGCTGCTAGTTACCTATACCTCTATTATTTTGGTCATTACTGCCTTGCTGAAAAAACTCATCCTGCAAAAATATTTAACCAGTCATGAAAATTTATTAATAAACCATACATCAAACTCTACTTAAATAAATCAAGATTCGGCTCTATTATTTACTACATGATGCATGCAATCCATCCATAAAAATGTCATTCATTAATTGTCACACGAACAGGGAATTGATAGGGTCATTGGGAGTAACAAGGGATTGTATTTAGCATAAAGTGATATAATGGGGGGTAAATATTTATGAATATTATTCAAGCAATAAAAAAAAACAATCAACTTTGTATCTAAACATATCTCTGAATACCAATCATCAATTACTACCACTTCATTTCTTTCATTTTCATACAGAATTTTCCTTAAAAAATGAGTAACAACGGAACATGGAGTGAAAATTGTAATTGGGATAATGAGGGTAGTGTATTTTGCGTAAAATTGTATAATGGAAAGGACTCCCATGAATATTGTTTTAATATATCAAACAATGCTACCTTCAACGCCAATTAAAATTCAAAACCCCTTATTGTTTCAAAATTGAAATTCAACACTTTCTTTTCAAAAATCCAAAATTGGGTTTTCACTTCAAGCCTTCTCACTTACATTTAGAAATTGCATTACACAATAATCATTTCACAATTTAATTCCCAATAAACATTGAAAAATAATAACACATCTTGAGCACAACAGAGTCGAGGAGACACTGCACCATAATAATCAAAATAACCACAACCAACACTCGAGGAATGTACAGACTATGGTCCACAATATAATCACCAATGCGTTCTTAATCACCACAAGGTCCCATGAAGTGGCCCCTAAAGATATCCCTTTGTATGACATATTTCAAAATTGAAACTTCAAATAACAATGCTCCTAAAATCCCTCTTATTATTGTTCATAAAACTCACTCAACGCATATATAATTCATCCACAGAGGTATTCCTTTCATACAAAATTTAACACACAGTAGATCGTAACCCTTAAATAATGATTTTGAATGTTTTCATCACCCCAATATCTCCATGGGACAGACTGTATTACCAGAAACATGAGTGGGCTTAACATCCCTTCCTTTTTTGCACAACAAATAATCAACTAAACCCATGACCAAAAATAAGCACAGGCAGTGCCTTTATCAAATTCTAGGTTCTCCACTTCCACAATAATTTCCAATACACAGGGTTCAATACATAACAATGAAGAGTAATGCGGTGAGGGGGATGAGCTGACCAAATTGAGGGTTTAGCCAAAAGAGCACAAGAAGCTTAATGCTTCTACAAAACTTTGCATTTATATTCACAGAGTTGTTACAGGGACGCGGGCACAATGGGAACGAAGACTAATAACTTAAGTGACATGCAGAGTGTTCATATAACCCACAGGTAAGGAGCAATGATACTCTTAGGGAAGAAACCCAAAACAATAAACCAGAGGCAGGGCAGGCCCGAGAGTCCCCAACTGCATTCTTTCCCACAAGTAAAGCACAAATAGCATATAGAGTAAAAACATCCACACATCTTTTCAATATGCATGGTTTAAACACAATGCCACAGAGACCAACACTTAACCACCAATCCATACACAGTAACAAACTCCATATATTATAAACTTTGGAAATGCATAGAGAGCGATCAAACTCAAGAGCAAACTGCTAACTTAATTAAAGAGCAAAGCGAAATATTCATGGATGGAGCAACAAGAAACCCATGCCTATGCAAAAATTTCTAAGGAGAAGCAACCAAGCTTGTATACCTCTTCAACAGCTGAACAAAATGGAGTAGCAACAACCAACAAGAGAAAATGAAAAATGACTAGGGTGGCGGGCTCGGGGAGGGTTAGAGCAACGTACATTTACTACATGATGTATCTACGTTCGTCCATAACCCGTATGAGAAAGATAACATACAACATATCAAACACTAAATCCAAATCAATTAATGTAGGTCGAATACACCACCAATTCCCTAAGTCTTCAATAAAACAAATGTGTCATCCCTTGCTTAAAAACTCCAATGTGACATATCTCAAATAATTTCTAGGGATACCATGTTCCAACCTTACTTCCAATTCAAACAATGTGTGTACTCTTGTAGCATGAAATCACCACATCACACATATAACTTAAGCATGGATTTTAGGTCCTTCCTCAAAATAAATGTAACATAATAATACTTGTGAGTGGTATATAAAAACAACACCATTCCCTTTTAAATCATATCGCCCATAACATCATATTTGATTAATCATTCTGACAGAGATTTTAAACATAAATAAATTTTAGGTCTCATCTCAGCCAACTCATAAGCATGTAAAACATAAGTGTTGTCTCTTTGTCGTAGTCATACAAGTTACACAAGGGGTCCCACCTATTAGTATATTATCAAATATAGTTAAATAATAAGGTGTTTGTAATCATTTGCAAGAAGGTACCCTATGTTGTTCTTTTGGGCGTCAAAAAAATGGTGACTCCAATGGGAAATCTATTTCCAATAGATTAAGAACTCGGAATGTCCGGTTTTGCAAATCGGTGAACATAGATCAAAGAAATATTGACTAGAATGATTATGCAACAGGGGAAAAAATATGATTTAAGGGAAATAATGAGACAATATTTTGGGAATAACTCATGGAAAGTGGTACATATGAGGGGGTTTGGTCATGTATGCATAACATTTGATTAGTCATAGTAAAATTGTTTCTTCATGTTAAGGAGAAATTTTCTGATGTGCTCCTTTGAATCTCAGGATGGAGGGAAGAAAGGGATATCAGAAAATAGGGAAGAAAATCAAATCATATATCTAACAACAGTATTGGAAGCAAAAAGAAATTTAAGTGATGTCTAAAAGGAGGACATCATGGAAAATGTGTAAACTTTATTGTTATTGACCAACAAAACTTACAGAATGACATTGTTGTGGAAAAACGGATCCAAAATTTATTTCTGGTAACGAAAAATAAAACAACAAAAAATGAGACAATAGAAACTAAAAAAAATCATTTAAACAAAGCCAAATAAAACAACGAAACAAAAATATATATACAATAGTGATCCCCACATGGAATTTATCAATCAATTTGGTTCCAAATAATGTTTCAAGTGGGAACCTTTGGTACCATAGGAAAACAATCGCTCTTCCAAATCCTTTAAAACATAAGAGTTCGCGCCTAGGACAAAAGCGATTTTGAAAGGACCTAGCCATAATTTATGAAACTTCGAATGTCTTCCTCTGTTAGCATGGGTTGAGTCCCAAAGTAAGACTTTCTCATTTACCTTAAATTTTACATCTTTTGCACGTTTGTTAAAATATTTCTTTACAGTTTGTTGGCTTCTCTTTATATTTTCCAAGGAAAACATTTGTTGTTCTTCTAAGGCTAATAGTGCATTTATCCTTTGAGGGACATTGGAAGAGTTTAATTCTTCAATCTGTAGCATCAAATGTAGAGAAGAAGCTTCCAACTCAGTAGGTAGAATGGATTCTTGACCATAAAAAATATGGAAGGGAGTGCTACCTGTGCTTACCTTGGTAGTAGTGCGATCTGCCCAAAGGGCGTAGGTGAGAATGGTATGCCATTGACGACGGTTATCTTTGATGAGCCTCTTTATGATCCTAACCAGATTGTTTTTAGTAGACTCAGCTTGCCCATTTCTTTGGGGGTAATAAGCTGATGAAGTGAAATGCATGACTCCCAATTTAGCTAGAAATTGAGTCATTTTTGCAGAAATGAAAGCGGGACCATTTTCTATAATAATATATAAAGGAATGCCAAATCTGGAGAAGATATTAGTTTCTAGGAAAGAAATTACATGTTCATCATGTGAGTGTCTAAGAGGGATAACTTTATTCCACTTAGTGAAATAATCAATGGTTGTTAAAATAAAAATCTTCCCTGCGGAAGACAGAGGATTAATAGGACCAATAAATTCTAGGCGCCATTTGGAAAAAGGAAAATCAGGGATAACAGGTTGCAAAGGAATAGCATAAAGACGCTCTTTCCCAGCGAATTTTTGGCACTTTTCATAAGATCTTGCGAATTTATAAGAATCTCAAAATATTGAAGGCCAATAATAACCATTTATGATGATTTTAAAAGAAGTAGCTTTAGCAGAAAAGTGGCCACCAACACGCATAACAAAATATGAAGATCCATGAGTTTCCTGTAACAATTTATGTGCTTCCTCATTATTCACACATCGAATTAATATACCATCAACAGACCTTCTGAAAAAAAAAATCCTAAAATAATATATTTGGAAGATTCAAGACAGAGTCTTCTCCTTTGATGAGGAACTATGTCATCTGGGCATTTATGATATTGCGAGTAATACACCATATTTTTATTCCAGGGGTGTTCAGCAATAGAAAGGGTTTGATTCTCAATATAAAATAGTGTTGAAAGAGGATTATCATGATCATCAATTTATTCACTTGCTTCAGCATGTTGAGCTAAGTGAAGGGATAAGTCTAGTCCCTTAATTGTTTTCAAAGTCATGATGGTTAAATCATTCTCCTAGATTTTGGCACGCCAATGTGCAAGCTTCCCTGAAAGATAAGTTTGTGAAAGAAGAAACTTGACAACATGCAAAGGGACTTTTACCTGTGTGTGTTTTCCGAGGATAATGTGGCAAAATTTCTCTAGAGCTTTAACAAGAGAAGATGCATGTTTCTCAATATAAGAATATTTGACTTTGTCATCTGATAAACTTTGGCTCATGTAAGCTACGGGTTTTTCATTATTCTTATCATCACATTGCAAGAGGATAGAAAAAAATGCTTCCATAGTGGCATTAGTATATATAATAAAAAATTTCTCAAAGTCTGGTTTCGCCAGAACCGATGCATCACTGATTTCCTTCTAAATCCTTACGAAAGAATTTTTTACATCGCCTGTCCAAGAAAAGGAGCGATCTTTATTTAGAATATTATGAATTGGTTTAACTATTAAAGAAAAATCAGGAACAAACCTGTAGACAAAGTTGATAATACCCATAAAGGCTTGAACATCCTTTTTGGAAGTGGGGGCAGAAAGGTTCAGGATAGTAGTAATCCTTTCGGGATCTATGCTTATTCCTGAATAAAAAATGATATGTCCAACGATCTTTCCCTTGGTGATGCTAAAAATAGATTTAGAATGATTTAAAGAAATGCCAATGTTTTTACATCGCATGAGAACTTTCTTGAGACAACCAAAGTGATCCAATCGATTCTTTGAATAGACAGTCAAATCATCAAGATATGCTTGGATAATTTTACCGATCATATCGTCAAATTTTATTTTCATAGCTCTCTGGAAAGTGTCACTTGCATTAGATAAGACAAAAGGCATGCATTCATAAGAAAATGTGCCCCAACGTGTAGTGAAGGTGGTTTTGTATCTATCAGTCCTTTTTACCTTGATTTGATTATATCTAGAGAAACCATCAAGTAAGGACATCATTTTTTACCTTGCGACCTGTTGTAAAATTATTTCCATATTAGGGAGAGGAAAATGATAGTTTACGCTTGCTCTATTCAATGCATGAAAATCAACACATAATCGAATCTGACCAGTTGTTTTCCTAACAGGGACCAAATTTGAAACCCACTCAGAATACTTAACTGGAAAGATTATACCAACTTTCAAAAGTTTTTCCAACTCCTTTCTAATAGTAGCTTCAAGTGAGGGATTAATGGGTCTTTGTTTTTGCCTAAATGGTTTTATCCCTTCTTTGATAGGAATGGCATGTTGTAAAATATCAGGATCAAAACCACAAATATCATTGTATGACCATACAAAAATATCTTGAAATTCACATAATAGTTCTGTGAATTTTTCCTTTTCTTCGTCAAAACATTGGGCACCTAGTTTAACCATCTTTGGAGATTCAGAGGTCCTAAGGTTCAAGGAAATGGTATCACCCGCTTTACTTTTTGAATCCTCTTCCTTAAACATTTCTTTGTTGCCTACATCACTCGAAGAAAATGAACTCTCAAGAGGAGTAAAGCCTTTTGGAAATTTGTCATCTTCCATAGATATGATTGCCTTAGGCTTAAATGGTTCATTTTGTATGAAAGTGCATATTCCTTCATCATTAGGGAAAACCTGCCATTATTCTACATTATATGGAATATGAGGACGATATAAATATTAAAAACTACAATCAAGCATTTGAGGTAGAAGTTGTCGAGTTGGAGATGCTGCAAATACAACTAACCTATCAGCCATTGAATTAAGTTATTTATTAACATGAGTGATGTTAAATGATAACAGGTTTGATATAAGAATCCAAACAGCTTGGGTATATAGTTTCATCAACTTATTGCTAGGAGAATAGATTTTACACACAAGGTCCACAACAAGTTCATAATCACCAAAAACTGTAAGGTGGCCGCAACCAAGGGTATAAGCATTTTCGATGCCTAGCAGTAAGGCTTCAAACTCATTGACATTGTTCATGCAAGAAAACTCTAACCTATAAGAAAAGTTGTGGATTTTACCTATATGTGAGTACAAGATAATTACAGCTTCATTACCTTCGTTTGAGCATGAGCCATCGAAATCCATGTGCCACATACCATCTTCTAAATCAATTTGTTCTAAAGTAGTGTCACCCTCATCAACAAAGATATAGTACACCCCTAAGTCTTCCTCGAGATAGTTTACATTCGGTTGAGGAATACTTTCTATGTATGGTGAAATTCTTCCTTCTCTTAGGACTATAACATTCTTTCCATTTCGGGGAACAAATAAGTGTGTTCCATAAAGAGAAAGATATCCACCTATTAGGGCTTGCTAGTCTCTTCCTAGGATAATAGAATAGTTTCTTATTGGCATGTTGATTACTTGGATGCTGAGGGTTGTCCTTATTTCATCATGTGCACACAAAAATAAAGTTACGTCTTCGATTTCACCTATAGTTGACTGCTACAGATTGTTATAGGAGAGCATGCTTCTATAATTTTCATTATTACATGATAATCCTAGCTCTTCCATGATTATTTTTGACATTACGCTTGGGCCCGAACTGCCACCAATTAGGAAACAATGGGATATATTATCCATAAATTTTACAGAAATGAAAAATGGAGGGTTTTTACATGGTGTCTAAAATTATTTACACCTATATTATTTACAGTGGGATCCTCTTATTTTGTCTCTTCACAAAGAGTGGCTATGGTGGAAGATTTTCCTTCCATAAAATTCCTGAGGTGATTTTGTTGTTCAGGGATGAAAATCATGTCCAAAAGAGTAGCATCGGCCTTGATATTATCCAATTGGTTAAGGATGTTATACTTGGAAGACGGAAGAGGGGAAGGAACTCCTTGAATTTCAATAATTTTGAGAGTTTGTACATTAGTTCCTTGTGAAGATGAGGTTGGGGTGGAAGAAGTACAAGGAGGATCGTATTTCCCTTTAGGAGCATAAGATTTGTTCCTAGTATTTATGATCATAACATCTTCCAGTTCTGCCCAATATAGAACAACGATAGTGTTTTCAGGATTCTTGCCAAATATTTTATCTTTGTCACTCTTCTTAACTTCACAAGTACTTTCTTCATGATTTTCTTCGCAGAAGTTACACTAACTGCGAGACATAATTTCCTTGGGCTGAAAAATGTTTTCATTTGTATTCCTAAAAGGTGTTGCATAAGAAGAAGATGCCCCAAGAGTAAGTGAGTGAACATTCCCCTTTCGTTCATAGGCTATCATTCGATTGTTCATATCTTTTACAAGTTGTAGGAGGGCATACATATCTATTTGATTGACCGAGTCTCCATTAGGGAGAATTGTTCTTTCAAGTTTCTCTTCGTACTCCAGGAAAGTGTGGAGAGCGAGCCAATATTGTCAATAGACTTTACTTCAAGCCTACGATGATAAGGAGAGGGAAGCACATTATAGTAATGCATGAAAGAGGCTTGGTTTTGGGGGTGGATTAGTTTAGGGATTTGATTGTACAATTTAGTGAAGCAGAGATTAAAGGACTTAATAGTCTCACCATATTTGTAAGAAATATTGTTATATTCCCTTAATTGTTCGGTCAGGCTCTTGGATTGTCCACAAGTGGACTTGAACCAATAAACCAAATATTCCCAACTAGAAAGGATATTTGGAGGGAGATTAAAGAAATCAGTTGTTGTTTTCCCTTCAAGGGAGTTGAAAAATAAGAACATGCATGTATCATTATCATTAGCCCCGATATTATGACAAGCATTAGAAAATTCCACCAGGTGTTCATTTGTAGAAACAATATTATTCCCTGAGAACCTAGGAAGATGTTGTTTAAACTTAGGTAGTGAACGAGTAGCAGGTGATAGATTCAAGGGAGAAGATACGTGCCATGGGGTGGTCGTAGCATCTTCCTCAAACTGAAAAAGCTTGTACTTCTTTATAACCTTAGCAGGTTTGGTAGTCGATTGTATAGGAACTTGATGACTATATAGACTACCAATTACCAATGAGGCTGAAGGTTAGGATGATGAAGCACCTCCAGGACCACTAGAACCACCCGCAAATGCCATTTTGAAAGTGATGGGTAAGGGAGAAAAGGGTGAGCTGGAAGAATCAAATAAATTCCTCCTTAGAGTGCTTTCTTGGGTCAAGAAAATAGATTTCATCCTTCCTATTTAAATGATAGAAGTAGATTTAGCGGACAACCCTCTTCTTCTTCTAGAAATGCGAGAATTTGAGGACATGAAAATGAAGACCAAAGAATTAGGAAAAGGGAGGTTACTGTTGATTTCTAGGCTGCCTTTACCTGGCTTCCGAGTGTTCAGGGATACTTATATCTTGTTCAATTACTTACCAAGAGTGTTCAAGCTCAACCTGGGTATTAGCAGTTTCTAGGATAGTATTGAATAAGGTCGAGGAAATTTTAGTCTGGTCTTTAAGACCGTGTTCAATATTAGGCTACCTTGTAGAAGGTATTGTCATGAGAAAAATCAATCAAGGAGTACTCGAAAAAAAACAAAAACATTCAAAGATAGTCATGAATACAATAAACTAAAGAGATATGGAAGATCTCCCCAGTATGGTTGCCAAATAAATGTTGAGGAAAAGGTATGGAAAACCCTACTCAATCATTTTCACATATTTCTTGGCTAGGACAAGATAGTTGGGAATGTCACCCAAGGTTTATAGACTCAAAACATTCACTCAATCCACAAGTATTAATTACAAGGATTAAGGTTGGTTTTATGATTTGTATATGTTGCAATGTAAAAATAAAATTTAAACAAAGCTATAAGAATTTATACAAATTTTGCAATAAAGTAAACATGGAGACCAAAAGAGAAAGGAGGAACCAAGTCATGAAAACACATGTATGAGATAGGGCAATAATCTAATTTCATTTCATTCTAASATACAAAAAGTGTATTTCTCTTTACAAACCCCTGCGAGGGTATGGACCAAAGTCAGATTTAGACGTCTTTGATGGGCTCCATACAAAAAGACTCTGATAGTAAAATATAACTGAAATTAATGATCTGGACCARCTTGCCACAAAATATTTCCATTTGACTCTGCAAGATATTCTTTATCATCCATGAAAATTAATTCAAAAACATACAAGAATACACAGACTATCAAGGATGGATCAAACACCTTTAAAACAAGCTGCTGAAAAGTATGATACASTTTTCAATCTTGCTTCYTTCAATAAGACCCTGCCGTCAACAAGAGGATTAGGCCTTCAAGTAAACTCGGAAATGAATGAAAACTAAAGCTATCTCATTAACTAAAGAACAAACCTTAGTCTTGTCTTTCTCCTTCTATTCTCCCCTTGTTTCTTCCTCTCATTGAACCTTTATTCTTTCTCAATAAGTTGAGGTAGTTCAACTACTTCCTTTAGTTAAGTCAAATTAACTTAACTAATTAGTTTAGGGAGAAATAATTAATAATAATATATAAATAAGGGTCTAGTTAATAATTACTAAATAGGTGGCACCCCCTTGTGACTCCCATCATTCTCTTGTCAATCATCAAATATAAAATACAAAATTTATCATTTGGATCATATAACACCCTCGTAGCTCCCATGGATACCATTTAAAACGAATATTTAAATATCAACAAAATTAAGGACATATCCCAAGAAAGCAATATATCCATTTTATCCACAAAAATATCCAAAATAAATCTTGTTGTCCAAAATAAGTTGAAAATTATTAACACTTTCTTCATCACTGAAAATCATAAAAAAAAAACATTTAAAACCCATATTTGCTGCTTTGCAAGGAATATTTCCTCTTCTCACTGTTGTCTCCAACTGAATTTTCTTGGGTATCCCTTGGTTGGTTAGACCCTTGGGGCTGTATGGTGTCGATCACATGGGAGAAATCATATTTTAGGTGGATACGTGAAGACACAGACTTAGAAGATTCGATGGATGGACTAGAGGAGGAGGTCGTTGCTTTTCCTTTGTCTTGCATAGGTTGTGGGATATCAGTTTTTAATCTTTTTCCGGCGTGTGAGGATTGTACTGGCGAAACAACAGGAGTAATTTTAACATTGGTATTAACTAGTGGTGGTAAATGTAAGGACACGGGTGTTATTGGATAAATCAGTAGGTGCGGACACTAACTGATCTCCCTAGATCCACCTAGATATAGAACAAAACACACCAGAACATGACGCTTTCCTTAAGTTTTAGATGTTGAATTTATTAACTAAAGAGGGATAGGTGACATAGCATTTAAATGTCGCTTCCTCTTGCCATCGCCATCCTAGCTCCATTCCAATGCTCATACAATGATGATCCTGCAAAAGAACACAACCAACCAAAGTGATAGTAGTAGCATAAACTCAATATAAACCTATGTATGTGATCAAGGAATCATACAATAAAACACAACAAGATTTATAGGAAAGAATCATATTACTGTATCATATTAAATGTGAAAGAGAGATTACAACCATGGCCTTGATGTCATAAGGTCCCTTCCAACTTTCCTTCATTCCCCACACACTTCCACTCCAAGAATTTTGAGAGCATACATCTGATAATATTCAGAATCTATCTTGACAAAATGGATCATCTAGCCAAGCTAACAATCCCCAAAGCTCACTCCAATCCAAGCTCCAAAATCAAAAGCTTCAAAGCTAATATCATCCAAGAAAACTTTCTCCATGACAGCTCCTCTCCTTTTATAAGCTGAAGAGGATAAGGTGAGGAGGTTAGGATGATCCCACCAAATCATGAAAGAGAGTAAGATCCAAACCATTCGGATTCCACCTCACCATGGAAGTTTCTCCTTCTATAAGCATCGAGAAGATGCTCATTTTTCCCACATATGAGCATTCTCACACCCTGCTTATAGAGCAACTTGCGAACCTCTCACAACCCATCTATGGTGTAGCCTGCGAGAATCAGGAATTCTCTCACCCTAGCCATAGTGCAGCATGCAAAAATCATTTTTAATAGGGTTTTCATAAAGGAAAATGCAACTTCTTTTCTCAAGAAAAGTTATTCTCCCTTCTTTCTTCAGGAACTCAGGCCAATAACCCCTCTGAAGACTACAGACATGTTTACATCATTAACGGTCATATGGATGACGAAAATAATGTGTAATAGAGAGCCCCCCAAAGTATGAACTTAGAACAGAGTGATAGATGAAATACATTGTTGAGTGTATGTAGGGAACAAGGAACAATCAGTCGGAAACCTACCAACAAACAAGAAAATACAGTACAATAATATATCATCACTGAGGTAGGCATTCCCATACTCAGAATACAAATGACTCAGAACATAAATGTCGACATGCAAAGATCCATGTCAAGTAAGACAGGTCATAGCCACCAAACATACAATGTGGATCCATGCCATTATGACTCAAATATGAACATAGCCACAAAACATACAATGTGGATCTATGCAATGGTACAAACTAAATATACTCCAACGCAACCTGAATCTATTAGAAAAGATTCAGGGTCTTCATCTCTACCACTCTATAGTATGAATCTAACCATGTGAATACATGTGTTGAAGTCGAACATGGTAGAAACCACTTGATTACCGGTCATTACTGTATATCGTTAACAAGTGTGAGGGAAATCACCATTAATGTCAATGACTCCCAAGGTACACGAGTACAATCCAATGAATGTGAATTAATGAGTTAAAGTCGAACACTCGGTGGAATATTTTGATCAGGGGTCAATGATGAAAACCCATTGTTGAAAGAGAGGAAACCTGCCATTGAGGCATGCAAGTTCCAAGGTACCAATTGGTTTCTAAGTCTAATTCCTGGATAATGATTTGAAGTTGACAGGAAAATACTCATCATAGGAGGGCTTTAATGCATCCCCCATCAATGACATGAAACAAGTAACAAGATTTGATGTAGATCAGAGTAACAAGTGATTCAGGATTGACTTAGGGATGGCCGACGCAATAGAAGGCTTAAGGACTGCAGAAATGGCCAACGCAATAGAAGGCTTTTCGGGTTGAACTTCATTTTTAATGTATTGACGACACGACAATTGTCTTGGAAACACTGACTTGACAACATGGATCATAGACCAATTTGTAATATTTTCATGTTTAGAGAGTCTGAAAAGAGCTTAAAGGGAACTCCAGTGGGTTCCTTTTTTCGTATAACCTTTACGAGTCTGAAAAAGTGATAAAAGTATACTCAGTTACATTCTCATTGATTTACGAGCACGAGAAATAACAAATACTAAGCTCGGTAACTGATTCTCATGTATTTATGAGCATGAGAAAGGACAAAGACTAAGCTCGAGATTGTTTTCATTTTTACATAATCTTTAAAACTAGCCAAAACTATGCTTGGACCTAGTTTCATTTTTACACAATCTTGAACCAGAGGAAACTATGATTGAGACAGGTGGTTTCATTTTTACACAATATTGAACCATAGAAAACTATTCTTGGACTTCCCAACGCATAACACAGAGATGGTTGGTACTTAGCCCCCAGTTTAAGAAGCTAGCGGCTCAAATTCAGCATGAAGTCCAGAGGCTGAGGCAAATTCCCCCCAACCTTCGTTTCATCCAACTGCAAAGGAGAATGAAATGAAGCTTCAAATACTAGAAGAAGGAATTGACTGAAATAGAGAGTGGGGAAACTNAGAGAGGGGGGAAACTATTTCATTTTTTAATGAACTTGACACAGAAACAAGAACTATGCTCGTAACCTCTGTTTCATTTTTTAATGAGGTTGCCACAGAGACGAAAAAACTATCCTCGTAAGTGGTTTCATTTGTTAACGATATTGAAATTAGAAAACCATGCTCAAAGACCTCTGTTTCATTTTTTAACGAGGTTACCTCAGAGACGCAAAAACTATCCTCGGAGTCTCTCTTCTTGATCATGGATTCCAAGAGGACAATGCTCTGGAATGACACCATGTCAAGGGACAAAACTCGGTCATGGCTTCCAAGAGGTCGTCACTGAAAGGAATAAACACACTTTGGAAGGACACCATGTCGAGGGACACGACAAGAGTAAAGAGATCAAGCTCTAACAACCCTAACGAAGAGATCACCATGTCAACTACTGGATCCAAGACATTAGAAGTTGAAGCCATGGGCGACAACGCCACATAATTGACCTATTGTGGGGGCGACACCATCTGCATATAAGAACCATTTAGGGAGGCAATCCAGTCGGGGTCAATGAATGAAAGTTGATCAACAGTCACAACTCATCCATCGTGAGGGAAAGATATAACATGAAAAAGAGTAGACATAATAGCTTTCATGGCATAGACATAATCTCGCCCAAGGAGTAAAGCGAAATCCAAGGGGTCTTGGACTACCATGACGTCAATAAAGACAGTTTTCTCTCCCAAAGATACAGAAAACTGAGGAAGGGTCCCTAAACGTTGACTGGTTCTTCTATTAAAAGATAACAGATTCTGCGTAACCGACACAAGCTGAGGAAAACCCAAAGCTTGCCAAGCAAAAGAGGACAAAATACTAACGAATGCACCTTCATCTATCATTGTCTGAGGAACGTCTTGACCATAAACCTGTACTATAATCTGGAAAGGAATGTGAGAGGGAAGACAAGGTCCAGTTATCAAACCCCAATCAAAATGGATGGCCTCATAACTTGGAGGGGGTTCCACGAGAGAAGGAGGAATAGCCCCCGGCATGGTAGATTATGTATCAACGAGAAAAACATGGGCAGTATCTGGTTTACTCTCTAGCGGGAGAGTAGGATCGACCAATGGAGAGATCAGATCGACCAATTGGGTTTCATTCTCCAAGGGGAGAATGGGGTCGACAGGTGGAAACGGATCGACCTCTTGGGTTTCACTCTCTAACGGGAGAGTGGGATCAACTGAGGATGGGATCAGATCGACCAATTTAGTTTCACTCTTTGAGGGGAGAGCGGGATTGACCAAGGATGGTATCGGATCAACCACTTTGTCAATTGGTTCAACTAAGGACATGACCATATTGACGACATGATCAACCGGATTGACCAGTGAAGGGACCAGAGTGATCATTTCATCAACTATAGGGGGGTCAAGAGTAAGCTTACGATAAGCAACTGGAAGTTGAGGCTGTGAAATAGTCACATCTTCCAGTAGTTTCGATGCTTTGTCTATACGAGGGAAAAGGTGAGTTAGATGAATCCCTTTGCATAACATACACGAGAACTTGACTCTACTTTTCTTCTTCCCAACGGTATTGTGACTAGTTGACGAGAGGTCATTAGCATGTTGTTCAGAGGCTGACGACATGGGTTGGTCAGGGTGTGTAGACCGAACCTCTATAACCTTGGATAGACCAGGGCAATCCTTAAGAAGATGGCTACCCTTACAAATCCTGCAAGGGTACTTGGGCTTATGAGTTGTTTGGGTGATCTTGACATCATCAACACTCCCAGCATGATTAACGGTAACTGGTTGTTTTCCAACATGTCTGACAGAGGTTGGAGGTTTCGACCCTTGTTTATCTTTCTTCTTCTTAATCTTTCTTTTCTTCTTCTTCTTATTCATCAGGTTACTAGCTTCAGAACTTTCACTCGACGAATAAGATGAAACAGAAGGCGACCTTGCAAGCAAAGAAGGCGAAGAAGACCTTACTGGTGAAGAAGGTGAAGGATCAACATGAAGCACTAACTGCATTCGGGATTACCTAAGTGGAAAACAACCATACTGGTAATCCAATTGTGAGACCTAGAAGGTTCAAAGTAGCAATATGAGGAGGACCAATGTTTTTGTAAGAAGGAAAAACAAGAGGTTCCCCTGGAAAAGGAGTTCCTTCATTGGGCATTCCGGGAACTAACGCCATAAAAATAAAGATACAATCTAGAATCCACTAGGGAAAACAAACAACACACGTTAAAAATCTAGTAAGAAAACAAGCAAACAAAACCTTCTCATAATGAGCAGACTAGTTGGTGATGAAATCCAACGTCGCGGGAACAAAGTAAGAAGGGGATAAGATAGAGCGAGTGGAAAAGTTACGTTGACGACTTTCTTAATGGACTTACGCCTTGGTGCAAGCTCCCACACATAATCGTGGGTATACCCTCCAAGGAGCCCGAGTGAGTTTGGCCAATGTCGATTCCAGGTACCATGGAGACTTGCCCCTCCACAGTCACCTCATGTAAAGAACCTAGAGAGATAGGCCACTAAGGTTACCACTTACAACAGTGATTTCTGGGGAAACAGTCGACAGTCCGATCCACGCACAAAGGCAGGGTATCTAGCCCGAAATCAACTCGAAAGGATTCCACTCATAATTGTGGGTGTACCTTCAAGTGACCCCCATAATACACGCAATCTCTACACCAAGACCAAAAAAGCAAGGTGAGTAACTCTGTCAGTCTTAATGTGACCTCATGATTGACTCTTGTGTGAGAATGGCTTTCCAGGACAAAATGAATTAAGTGGATTTAACTCTTCCTATCACAAGATACTATGTTTGTTTGCAGCTTTGGAAAGTTATCTTTCACACCTATTCCAAAGCCCTACAACTAATCTAATGTAGGTTTTCTACCAGAAAAGATAAAAATGTCTAATTAATTTTTATAAGAGATTTGTTTTTAAGGCTGTTATTACTCAAAAGGAAAATGGCATGGACAATATGGTGTTTTGACCGAATCAAAAGTTATGCAAAGAGATGAAGATGCAATATTTTCATTTCGATGAGAGCTATGCTACGAGAAGGAGAAAACATTTATCATTCCTGGATGCACAATGTCCCAACATTTAAAAAAACTCATCAATATCAATATCTTTAAGAAATGAGAAAAATAGACTGTACACCAATACACGATTCATGCCCCCCCCCCCCCACCATGAGGGGGAAAATTTTTCAAAATTTAAGACCAAAAAATGCCAAGAATCATGCAATTTTCGCTACTTCAAATGCAAGGATGCCCCCAATCTAATATAAAGCAAGAAATTAAATCTTTTTGTTTCAAAAATTTCACTAAAAGCAATAATGAACTTTCTTAAAACAAAGAAACCCAAACTAAAAGTTTTCTTTCAAAGCGAACTATTCAGAAGAAATCTGATCTTTCCCTAAACAATTCTAAAGAAAACACATGCTTTGTAATTGAAAGACACTCAAAGCAAGAGACTAATCCTTCAAAACCAAACAAAGCAAAAATGGCTAAAAGAAACTCAAAGAATGTCAAGCAGACCGTAAAAAGATCAATATAGGCTCCAAAAGTTCAATCCAGTTGATCAAAGCAAAACTGGGCATCAAAAGATAACAAGACCGAATGCAAAATAATTTACAAACAAGTTCGTAGCCTAGTAGTGAGGTGCAGAGCGAAAATTAGGCATTTTCATAGTCTAGACACAGGTAGGGTGTGAGAAGGTTGCACTGGACTGAACAGTAAGGTGAAAAAATCAAGGACTTTCACAGGCTGTATACAGGTGAAGTGCAGGAATGTCTGCAATCAAAAGGAATTTGGAAAAAGGACAAAGAGTCTAAGTGAACTTTCAGATCCAGAGAGTCTGGATGGATCTCCCACAGACTCATAGACCATAAAGAAAGAAATCAAAGCAAGGGAAACTAGACTAACTAGGAAACAATCCGTTCCCTAGTGGAGTCGCCAATTTTGTTATTGGATAAATCGGTAGGTGTGGACACTAATTGATCTCCCTAGATCCACCTAGATCTAGAACAAAACACACCAAAACATGATGCTTTCCTTAAGTTTTAGATATTGAATTTATTAACTAAAGAGGGATAGGTGACATACCGTTTAAACATCGCTTCCTCTTGCCATCACCATCCTAGCTCCATTCCAATGCTCATACAATGATGATCCTGCAAAAGAACACAACCAACCAAAGTGATAGTAATAGAATAAACTCAATATAAACCTATGTATGTGATCAAGGAATCATACAATAAAACACAACAAGCTTTAGAGGAAAGAATCATATTACTGTATCATATTAAATGTGAAAGAGAGATTACAACCATGGCCTTGATGTCGTAAGGTCCCTTCCAACTGTCCTTCATTCCCCACACACTTCCACTCCAAGAATTATGAGAGCATAGATCTGATAATATTCACAATCTATCTTGACAAAATGGCTCATCTAGCCAAGCTAACAATCCCCAAAGCTCAATCCAATCCAAGCTCCAAAATCAAAATCTCCAAAGCTAATATCATCCAAGCCAACTTTCTCCATGAGAGCTCCTCTCCTTTTATAAGATGAAGAGGATAAGATGAGGAGGTTAGGATGATCCCACCAAATCATAAAAGTGAGTAAGATCCAAACCATTCAGATGCCACCTCACCATGGAAGTTTCTCCTTCTATAAGCATCAAGAAGATGCTCGTTTTTCCCACGTATGAGCATTCATGCACCCTGCTTATAGAGAAACCTACGAACCTCTCGCAACCCATCTATGGTGCAGCCTACGAGAATCAAGCATTCTCGCACCCTAGCCATAGTCAAGCATGCGAAAATCATTTTTAATAGGGTTTTCATAAAGGAAAATGCAACTTCTTTTCTCAGGAAAAGTTCTTTTCCCTTCTTTCTTCAGAAACTCAGGCCACTGACCCCTCTGAAGACTACAGATAGGTTTACATCATTAACGGTCATAGGGATGACGAAAATAATGTGTAACAATAGGTGTCCAACCTCGGTGATGGGAGACAGGCTTGTGGACAATTTCTTGCCAACCATCATTAGCGAGGACTTCGGGTTGCATTGACACATGTGGAGGAACAAGAATACTGAGAAAATTCTGAGGAGGTTGAAATGGGGGTCTGTCAGGTCAGGGATGCAATATACTATGGTCAACCAAATTGAAAAACCCATCTTGAAACAATTGGTTTAAATTTTGTGGATCAACATCGAAGTGAATAGAAAACCGAGGCCTTCTTTGGCCTCGCTGCCAGTTACCTCTACCTCTATTATTTCATCGATTACTGCCTGTTATGAAAAAACTCATTCTGTAGAAATATTTAGCCAGTCATGAAATTTTTTTAATAACCCATACATGAAACTCTACTTAAATAAATCAATATTTGGCTCTATTATTTACTACATGACATATGCAATCCATCCATAAAAATTTCATTCATTAATTTCCACACGAATAGGGAATTGATAGGGTCATTGGGAGTATGGAGGGCTTGTATTTAGCATAAAGTGATATAATGGGGGGGGGGGGATATTTATGAATATTGTTCAAGCAATCAACAAAAACAATAAAACTTTGTATCTAAACATATCTCTGAATACCAATCATCAATTATTTCCACTTCATTTCTTTCATTTTCATACAAACGTTTCCTTAAAGAATGAGTAACAATAGAACAAGGAGTGAAAAAGTGTAATTGGGATAATGAGGGTAGTCTATTTTGCGTAAAATGGTATAATGGAAAGGACTCCCATGTATATTGTTCTAATATATCAAAAAATGATACCTTCAATGTCAATTAAAATTCAAAACCCCTTATTGTTTCAAAATTGAAATTCAACACTTTGTTTTCAAAAATCCAAAACTGGGTTTTCACTTCAAGGCTCCTCACTTACATTTATAAATTGCATTTCACAATAATCGTTTCAAAATTTAATTCCCAATAAACATTCAACAATGATAACACATCTTGCACACAACATAGTGAAGGAGACACTGACCATAATAATCACAATAACCACAACCAACAATCGAGGAATGGACAGCTTGTGGTTCATGATATAATCACCAGTGCGTTCTAAATGGCCACAGGGTCCCACGAAGTGGCCCCAAAAGATATCCCTTTGTATGAAATATTTCAAAATTGAAACTTCAAATAATAACGCTCCTAAAATCCCTCTTATTACTGTTCACAAAACTCACTCAACACATATATAATTCATCCATAGAGGTATTCCTTTCATACAAAATTGAACACACAGTAGATCGTAACCCTTAAATAATGAATTTGCAATGTTTCCATAACCCCAATATCTCCACAGGATAGACTGTATTACCAAACACATGATTGGGCTTAACATTCCTTCTATTTTTTCACAACAAATAATCAACTAAACCCATGACCAAAAACAAGCATGGACAACGCCTTTATCAAATTCTGGGTTGGCCACTTCCACAATAATTTCCAATACAAAGTTTTCAATACATAACATTGAAGAGTAATGCGGTGAGGGTGACGAGATGGCCAAATTGAGGGTTTAGCCAAAGGAGCTTGAGAAGCTTAATGCTTCTACAAAAATTCGCATTTATATTCAGAGAGTTGTTACAAGGACACAGGCACAATGGGAACGAATATTAATAACTTAAATGACATGCAGAGTGTTCATATAACCCACAAGTAAGGAGCAGTGATACTCTTAGGGAAGAAACCCAAAACAAGAAACCATAGGAAAGACAGGCCCGAGAGTCCCCAACTGTATTCTTTCCCACAAGTAAAGAAAAAATAACATACACAGTAAGAACATCCACAAAAATTTTCAATGTGCATGGTTCAAACACAACAACATAGAGACCAATCCATACACAGTCAAAAACTCCATATGTTATAAACTTTGGAAATGCACAGACAACAAGCAAACTCAAGAGCCAAATGTTGACTTAATTAAAGAGCAGAGTGAAATATTCATGGATGGAGCAGCAAGAAACCCATACTTGTGTAAAAATTGCTAAGGAGAAAAAACCAATATTATATACCTCTTCCACAACCAAACAAAACGAAGTAACAACAACCAACAAGAGAAAATGAAAAATGACTAGGGTCGCAGGCTCGAGGAGGGTTAGAGCGATGTGCATTTACTGCACGTGGTATCTACATTCATCCATAGCTAGTACGCTCAAGATAACATACAACACATCAACCACTAACTCCAAATCAATTAATGCAGGTCGAATACACCACCATTTCCCTAAGTCTCCAATTTAACAAATGCGCCATCCCTTGTTTAAAAAATCCAATGTGACATATCTCAAATACTTGCTAGGGACACCATGTTCCAACCTTACTTCCAATTCAAACAATCTGTGTACCCTTTTAGCATGGAATCACCCCATCACACATATAACTTAAGCATGGAGTTTAGGTCCTTCCTCAAAGTAAATGTAACATAATAATACTTGTGAGTGTTATATAAAAAAAACACCATTCCCTTTTAAATCATATCGCACATAACATCATATTCTATTAATCATTCTGACAGAGATTTTAAACGCAAATAAACTGTAGGGCTCATCTCATCCAACTCATAAGCATGTAAAGAATAAGTGTCGTCTCTTCGTCATAGTCACACAAGTTACACAAGGGGTCCCACCTATTAGTATATTATTAAATATAGTTAAATAATAAGGCATTTGCAATCATTTGAAAACAGGTACCCTATGTTGTGTTTTTTGCCGTCAACAAGGCCCTCCTCATTTTTCACTTCTAGTATAGGGATTTGTCAAGGATGTCCTCTTTCACCATTATTTTTTATAATCATGGATGGATATTTTAGCAAAAATTTGGAATTTAAGTGACTTTAAGTTTTCATCCTAGGTATCCAGGTGGTAAGGGGAGTTAAAGGAATAAACCATTCCCAATTTATACTGACAGATACCATCCTTTTAGGTATTGCCTCCACTACTGTGGCAACTCATTTTAAACATATGTTTGATCTCTTTTTGTTCAAAGTGTCTGGGGGAATGGCCAATTACAATAAGTGCCAAATTTATGTATGGAATGTAAGTAAGCTCACCTTAAGTCTTGTCTCAAGGATTTCCCCCTTCCTAATTTCAGATGACTGGAATTCTTTCAGATATCCGAGAATGCCCATATGCCTTCAGTCTTACAAAGAAAAACGATGGCTTCCAATTATAGAAAATATGAAGAACAGTTTCAAACAATGGGGAGCTCATTGGTTGTGTTATCATCATAACAATTTTTAGATCAGGGTCCAAGTTTCAAAGATTTAGCGAAAAGCCACATCGCTATGGAAGTATGATAGTTTAGAGGATAAGGTATTATATGGCGGCATGTGGACAAATATAGCAGAGGCGTGAAATGTATTATTCTGTGGACCCTCGATCTGAAGCAGCCTGGATCAACGACTAAGGCACATATCAGGGAATGAAGCAGCGTGAAAAATAATTATTCGAAGGCGGGCCGGGGAAAACTACTGTGGTTTCGTTCATGGACGTGTGGCACCTCTAGAGGTACATTGGGGAGAAAAACAGTCTACCTAAAACCACTTTCTCCAATCTCCGATATCAAAATCTTTTGGGTCACGGTGGACCGTATATCTTAGAGCGATCCAGATCAACGGTTGAAACTCATATTGGCGATTGAAGTAGCGCAAGGATTAATAATTTGAAGGCAGGTCGAGGAAAACTAACATGGTTTATTTCGTGGACATGTGGCGCTTCTAGAGGTACATCAAGGTGAAAAGTGGTCTACCTAAAACCGATTTCTCCAATCCTTGATGTTGATAGGCACATATAAAAGGAGGATCCCCGGCATTATTTTATGATACTTTGAAACATTCAAACGTTCGATATTTGGCGCAAACCATCCATTATAAACTCAAGCTCAAAGTTGGATCAGATTCGTGTCTTCTTCATCGCTTAACAGGTATTTTTCACCATGGTCGCTAATCCTGTCATTTTATCCATGAATGAACAAGATATCGCCTCTAGAGAAGAAGCCCTAATTGACAGGGACTCCGATGTTTTCGACACAGTGATAACAATCTCGCCTGTTTCTGTGTCAATATCGAATTTGTTAGACAATTTTGGGAAGTGCATCCCCTTTCTCAGAACGGCTCAAGCCTCCATTACCCCTTATGTCGTAGAAGTAGTCTTTCCTTTCCTTGAGTTTATAAGCTAGTGTGCAAAGAAATATTCACAAGAAGAAAGAGTTATTTTGACTAAATTAGGGTCAAATGTTTTATGTGAAATAGACATACCGTCACTTAGACATACCCTCAGTGTATCAGAGTCCTCCTCTGTAGCGTCAGAGCCCTTCGATGAAGAGAAGATGATCACAATTTACAGAGAATTCCCTTCAGAAGTAAAAACCTTGTTTTTGCAAACCATTGTCAAACCTGAACACCATTCGGAAAGTCTGTCATTACCTATCAATGTGAGCATTATGATCATTGAGGTCTAGTGGGCTTGTTCCATGCTTAGCCAAATTTTAGGGCTAGATAACAACAAGTTCGTAGTAGAAGTCATGTTAGGTTTCCTGTTAACCTTTTTTGTGTTAGAGCCACGTCAGTCGGTCTGTATTAGTTTTGAAAGATTCATCGCTGATAATATGCATCAACAACTAGTCAATTTCAGTTCATTGAGACACTTCAGATACTACACGCACCTGCTAAAGATGTTCCTGGAATTGAACAAGACCGAATTCCCTGAAACTGCTTACATCTCAATTGAATGTAAGAGGATCACCATTCTTAGTTTCATCAATAAGATCATGTCCTGGGTGTACAATCTTATCTTCGGCTCAGACTTGCCAAGGGTTCTATAAGAAATGTAAAGTTTTTTACAACCCAATCCAGAGAGCAGAGTAGTAGATTGGATATTGTTCATACAAGCTATTTTGATATGGGTGTATGTTTATCAAGACAGACCTTATCTTTTACCAGTATTTTTGACTCCCGGAATTTTTTCTTTAGAGTTCATCAGACAAAGGATCATTTCAGAAATAGAGAACTTTCTTAAAGCACACAAGGAACCTAACTTAAAATTTCATTTCATGGAAGGACCCTTTGTGGTAAAAAACAAGTCATGTTTACCTCAAATCCAAGCCAAGTTCAATGAATTTGGGTTTACATAATTAAAAGGAAGGAAATATGACTCGCATTAGATCATATTAAAGAGAAGGTTGATGAGCAAATTGGGCCCCTATGAGAACGAGCATGTTGAAGGATTTGATAAAATGGCTAATCTAGAAACATGTATAGATATGGAGGTCACTTTGCAGCATGATCGGATAAAACCAACAGAGTCTGCCCCTCAGCAGATCCAGACATAGAAATCTTCTCCAAGATTGATTGTTAAAGCCCCAAAGATGAGTGTTTATAATAAGAGGAACAGTTCAGAGGCCCTGGGTGTCGGTAGTCAACAAGATATTTCGAAGAAGATGAAAATCACACCACCCTCTCAAGTGGTTGACCTGGAAGAAGAAGAACCTAAAGAAAAAACAAGCATGGAGATGGTGGAAGGTGCAACCAAGAACGAAGAAGTTGGTACAAGAAGTATGCCACAAAGTGAAAGCAACACAAGGGTTTTCAGCAGCAAGAAACACATATTTAGCAAGACACCTGGGGCAGTATATCAATCCAAAGAAGACTTGATGAACCAACATTATGTAAAAGGAAGTATGGCCAACAGTGAGATAAGAGACCTATTGCTCGAAGTAGAGAAGATCTCCCAACACAAGAATTCCTTGTTCTCAATTAGAGATGTGGAAAGAAAGACGTTTAATATAGCAATAGCAGGTGATGATAAAGTGTCTAAAATCAAGATGCACTACGAGAATATTAGTGCCCCAGACAAAGTAAAGTTTCACAGGAATGCTAGTGACATGATATACTCGGACTACCTAAGTTTAAGTTTGAAAGTTTCAAGATTGAAAACACATGCACTCAAACTAGATGGACAATTGAAACAGGAGAAATCATCCAGCAAAGACTGGAAGACACAGGTCAAAATATTGGAGTCTGAAGGCCCTCAAGGAGTAAAGGATTCTTTAGATGAGAAGGACAAGATAATCCAAGGTCTGAAGAAGAAGTTAAATATGTCCCCTACCGAACATCCACAGGAAGTAGAGCTAGCTTCTCTAGAGCAAGAGAAGGAAACATTCAGACAAGAAGCACTAAATTACAAAGCTAAAGTGTTACAACTGAAAAAGGAGAAAGAGAATTGGTTGCAAGGAAAAGTAGCAACATCAGATATGGCTGTCATTGTACTTGCTAATGTAGAATTTGGATCAAGCACTGATGGATTGGTCCAAGCCATGTCCCAAGTGAGTCTACATACAGGGGAAATCAAAATCCTTAAGAAAGCCTTGGAAAAGTTGAAACGAGAGATGAAAATAAAACATGAAAAGATGTCTCCACTCCAAAGGGAAAATCAAGATTTGCAAGAGAGAGCAAGCAAGATGAGAATGAGGATAAAAGGTAAAACATTGTTACAAGGAGATAAACATGTGATCTGGGATTCTATTGCTGCAAATGATGCTAAGTTCAGGGTTTATCTGAATTTTATAAATGACAAAGACAACGTGGCTACCATGGCCCGAAGAAGGTGTACTGTTGTTACTTAAACATTACCCAAGAAACCCTCAGAATGGGCCCAGAACACTATTGATTTGCTAAATTATGTGCCCACTATTGATCTTCAGACTATTGGGGTAAAGGACAGAACTTTGTTGACCATCTGGGCCAGGAGAATCATCACCAAGCACAACTTGCTCAAACCGGTTCAGAACAAAGCTACACAAATGGAGCACAATATATAGGAGTTTAAAGACACGTTTGAACAATTGTTTGTCAAGGGCCTCCCACTATTTTGGGATGGAAAAGGTTCATTATACAATCAAGAAGACTACAATTATCTGCTCATTCAGTGTAGGATGGACCATTCCAAATTTGAAGCTATGGAGGAGAATCTGAAAGTCCCAAGTCTGGTAGAGTATTTGGCCACAGATTTTGAAATTTTGAATCAATTTAAAATAGTGAAGATTGGCCTGCCGATTATGCCCTACGCCACATGCATTGACCTAGAGATTTTGATTAAGGAGAAGATGGACTACGAGATTCCTTCTGACTCATAATGGAAAGAAATAGTGCGGCTGGGAAAGACAAAATGCAGTTTTCCCGGGACCAGTAAGTGACCTCCAGGTGTCACCAAGCCAGGAAGTTCAACAGAAGATCAGGACAAGCCAAATGTTGTAAAGGAAGCTGAACAGTCAGAGAAATCCATTCCTAGTTTTGAAACGTCTTTTGAGTGATCATTGTAAATCGATTGATATACCGAGACTGTCAGTTGAAATTACTATAATTAGTTTTAGAAGATGAAACATTTCATTTCATCCATTTTAATCGAATTGTATAAATACTAAGGCATTTGAATGAATTAATGTTGGCAGAAGTGCAAGAGCACCCTTTTGGTTGTTTCGAACTCTATTGTAATTTTCGGAAGTTGAATTGAATATATATGTGGAATATTTTGAAGTCTCTATGAAAAGATTCTAATGGTGGTGATATGAGCTTTGTCTTCCTTCATCGTATGCATTTCCTATGATCTGTTATTGCATTTACACTTTCTTGTATTTAAATTGGATCGTTAAAGGCCCGGAATTCATCTTATGACACTCTTGGCTTAATCAATTTAAACTGTGTGTATTTCTTCTTAACAAATTCAGAATTCATTTCAGTAATTCTTTGATGCAGTTATGTTTTTTCTTTATCTTCATACACTCAATTTAAATTCAAGAATAACTCAGACTCATCGCCTAGTTTAGCCTTTATCCTCTAGAGAGTTCTATTGGCTGGGCATTGTTTTCATTCACTTTCAGAATTTTGACTCCATAGCCCTGAGTGTTCCTCCCCTTCCTTCCCAACAACTTTATTAAAAACCCCAAAACAAACCAAAATCTAGCCACCGATTTCCAAAGAAATATCAAGTGACATGACAGAGCCCTCTTTGAGTTGAGCAGGCTAGTTCTTCAGCTCTAAAGTAGGTTGAAACAGTTACCTCTGTTGTTTTCTATTAGCCAGACAAAATTTACAAAGTGCTAACAAGTTGAATCCAACATGTAGAGTGGTGTTGATTAATTCTATT
Organism: Picea mariana; assembly: GCA_032191745.1. Taxonomy (NCBI): domain Eukaryota; kingdom Viridiplantae; phylum Streptophyta; class Pinopsida; order Pinales; family Pinaceae; genus Picea; species Picea mariana. The sequence continues at coordinate 490,429 of JASDQU010735289.1, forward strand.
CTCTCGACATTGCCACTATTTCAATTTTTTGCTACAATTTGAGTTTCAAAGATACATAGAGGACTAGGAATTCAAGATCCCTCTATAATGAATATAGCATTAGGAGCCAAGATTCTTTGGTGACTTATCACTAGAAGGTATGACTTGTGGAAACAAGTTCTAGACAAAAAATATCTTGAAGGTCCTCGAAAATGAAGTCTAGATCACGTGTTACCTTAGCAAGAAGGTTCTGAATTTGGAAACTACTCAGAGCATCCCATCCCACTTTTCTCCCTAGTTTAACGTGGATTTCAGGGAATGGAAAGTCTATAAAATTTTGGATGGAAAATATCATGGGACAACCACCTCTCAATGTAAAGCAAGAGCTTCTTCCCCTCTAGTGATGGTTAATTCTTCAAGGTAAAGTTAACCTTTTTGACATATCTTATTGGACGACTTCAAGCATTCGGGAAATATGGAATTTTGGACACCCCCCCAAGGTATATGTCATCTAATGAGACCTCTAGAATCATCATTGAAATTATGCACACTACTTACATCCTCTCATAGAGAGAATAGAGGATGGGGAAATTCAAACTAATCGGTCAAGCAAGGCTACCAGTTTCAACTGTCCCCCAACCATCTACCTCCCAAGTCTCTCATATGGAAGAAAATATGGCATATAGATGAACTTCCAAAAATATTCTTTTGGATTTTGGCTCAAGTGAAGCTTCTCACGATAGAGATTTTGATCAAACGAGGTTGGCACAACCCTGATGGTGTGTCTTATTCAAAACGGTATTTGAATCCTCCCTCCATATTTTTCTAAATTATGACTATACAGTTTGGGTTTGGGAAAGTGTGTTTGTAGGAATCTACCATTGTTATCAACACCCTTTCAACTGGAATAATATTTTCACCAAATGGGATACCATGTATAAATTATCTTTCAAGGATAAGACATTAAATAAGAGAGTCTAGTCGACCCTAAGAAAATTCATCTACTGGAAGATCTGGCTTTCATGCAATCGTGCAATTTTCAATCACTGTTTAATAACCTTGAAACAAGTAGTCATTCGAGCCAAAGTTTTGTTGGTATAATATTTTGGTGTACAAAAAGTGAAAAAATCTCCTCAACAACCACTTGAGAAGGATGATAGAGAATGGTGGCTCCAACTTAATCTTGACACTTCCAAATTTGAGGTTCCTATCAAATATCCCATATCATGCTATCAACTTTCGATGACCCCTCCAAAATTCCAAGAGTGGTCCTCTCTCCAAAACCCATTCTTACTTTTATTTTTCGGTGTAGCTAAAGACAATATCGAGGCGATAGGTGCATGAGGGGTCATTCTCACCCCGGGCGAACCATCGAAACTTCCTATGAATGTATTATTGGCATACTTTCTAATAATAGGGTGGAAACTTATGCTCTCTTCTAGGGTCTCCAAGCCACCATGGGTTTGCAAATTAAGTAGCTCAAATTTTTAGGGGATTTTAGAGTGATCATCAAGCATATGGTTTCAAGGACCTCTCTAGTTGACATTCACCTTATGGACATTATAAACATGATCATAATGATTTGCAAAAAAATTGAAATAGTGGAGTGGTCTCATATACCTTATGAATACAACGACTTAGCTGATGAAAGGGATAATCAAGCTTCTCATCATCAAGTAGGAGTTTTATTCATTATTTCCATCAGGAATGTCTACGCCATCCCATGACCTCATGATCAACATCATTCCTAGGACAAAAATAATCCAAAAGAGAAGCCTCAAAAGAGCCTCTCTACACTATTTTTTATTCGAATCTCATGTTAGATTCTGAATGTTGTCTATCAACATAGTATATGTAGTTACTTTTTTCTCTCTATAAGTTGTAGTTTTCAGGTTACTTATGGATAATAAAAATGGAAATTCCCTTTTGTTTATGTGTTTCTTGAATAGCGTTAGGTTTTTTATAGTCATAATGAAGCAGTATGTAACTACTGAACATCCCCTTGATGGTAGGTATCCTTATATGTACTACCTCACTATGATCATAGGCTACAATGTATTTCGATAATAAAGTTTCCCCAGTGTTTGTAAAAAATAATATTATGGTTATTCTATTGAATGTATTGGATCCATCTCTAATTTTATTTGAGAGCAATGTAATATCCATGTAATATTTGTATTTCTTCATTTGTGAAGTTCAACGTAGCAACACGAATTGGGGTGTATAAAATTTAACCATGCTAGATGGATCAAGGTTGGATGATGGTAGTCAAAGACACCGAACTCAAATACTAGAATCAAAGTTTAAAATGTTGAAATTTTCTTTTGAATTTTCATTTCATTGATACCATATTCTCTTTTGTTTTAGTATTCATATCCATTTATAGATACCAAGATGACTATCCCATCAAGTATGATTGTCAAGTTTGTTTGGATCCAAGTGTTTTCCAATTATGTATTGATTAACTATATTATTACTTCTGCAATGTAAATTGAACTCTATTCCTTGTATTCCATTTGAGTTGGGAAAATTAATAGCTATGCCATCAAAGTGTGTATGTTAATGTACTCTTCATAAGTATGAGTAGGAGAAAGGTTGGACAATTCTATGCCATTAGTGTAGGTTTATCTATATAGTGAATAAGAGAGATTGCATGCAAGCTTTATCAAGGTCATATTCATCGATGCAAACATAAAAAAAATGAATATGGAATATTTTTCTTGATCTTCCTAGTGTCTTGAAGTTTGATCAAAATAAATATGAGTGACCGAAGAGACTATCCTCTACTTAAATATTTAAGGTGTTGCATGTTGTGCTACCAATTCTCACCATTAATTTTTATGCCAAAATTCTCCTATTTGTAGATAAATATATCATTAACACTTGTGATGTGTTTCAAAGACTTGAATTATTTTCATATATATCTAATGTCTTGTCTTTAAGAAACATAATTAACATAATGACAACTTATACATCAATCATCATTAAACATTATCATATATGTATATGTGAGTGTGCCAAATACTAATAAATTTTTAATCCATGGATAACCTCTCAAGACATAATGGGACTCTATTAAGAGATATCATCTTAATATTTATAAGGATAATATTCATGAAAATTATAAGTTGACCTAAATTATCTAAGAATCTCCCATTCTATTGTAGTGATACGATTATATTGATTCTATGATAATGTTGGTCTTACCCTTCTCCCATAGTTCCAAAATGTAGTGTGGTAATGATGATATTAATATAGGGAGAAGGGAAAACCACCGTTATTCCAGAATCCATCATCACCCCACCTTTCTATGGCCAAGATCACCTTCACTAATTTATCTCATAGGTATCTTTATACGTGGAATAAGTGACATTGAATGTAGGTTTATTTAGGTACCATTTATTTGTGTGAACATGTAGACATGAATATGATATTTTTGTCTTCATATTTATGCTTTCCCTAAGGTTTCCTTATTAGAAAAGGAGTGTCTTAAAAGGTGAGTAACTAGTTTATTAGAAAAGGAGTGTCTTAAAAGGTGAGTAATTAGTATATTAAAATGCGTTTCACTTAGGGAGATAAAATATCGCCATTAAGTTTTCTTCTAAGATTATCATCTTCTTAGATCAAGTATACCCTTGACACTTGTGAATTTATCCGGGGGTTTGGAGGAGTTGTAGTGTTGTCATATCCCTCACTTGTATGAGATGGATAGAGGTACTTCACACCTCATTCACCTCTTCTATTTTTGCCCTCTAGAGACGTCCTTCTCTCAAATTCATTTCTTGGTGTATTAATAGGTATAATATTAATATTAAGAAGGAGATTATTAAGAAGAAGGGTTACCAAACCATTTTATACAATTTCCTTATCTATAATAGTGATAGTATTATTTATTATATGAGAATTTTTAGTCTCTGCTTCTTCAAAAAAAAATACCATGATAATGATTATTTGATATAGAGACAAGAGTGTTCAATATCTCCTTTTATGATTCAAAGATTTTTTATGGCAATGATAATATTGATATCAAGAGAATGGTTTGCCACCCTTATTTAATAAACTATCAATAAATACTAGTATTAAGAAGATAAGATTCAGAAAGAGTTAGACAAATCTTATCCCATAATTAAACAATAGGTAGAGGATAGACACATTAAAACATTATCAATAAAAAGAGCATAACTTCTTACCTTCGCGCTAGTCTCTATCACGTGCGCACGCATGCGTGCACACACACACAATGTTGGCATTTTCTGCAGTATGCAATTTCATATACATGCTTCTATGATCTCTTTCTACCAAATGTTTAGGTATAGAAACATGATTCCTCATTTTTAACTCCTTGGTTCTCAATATGATTAGTGACCATTTATGGAACTCATCCCTATGTTGGTTAAACAATTTTGAAGTGGCCCTACAAAATCATATGCATTATAGGGCCATACATTAATATATATTTTTATTATCTTCATTCTCTTTCTAACTTCTTGAATGTTGTCAACGATAAGATGATGATTCAGTTGCAAAAACTTGCAATTTCAATGAAACAATACAAATGTTTGTTAAAATGAGGAAAACAATAACATAGTATTACTACTATAAATTGCAATTTCATCAAACAAAACTAACAATTAAAACAATTGGATAAAAGATTTTCAACAATCAAACATTACTATTAAAAAAGCATTTCATTAACCTTGGAACACTATAAACATTCAAATTCAATAATTTTAACAATCTTATTTACACAAATATGAGCAATCCAAAATTACAATGTAAACAATGTATTTACTACATTTACTACTTTCCTGCCTAAAAACATAACCAAAGACATGAGAGCATGGTTATAAATTTTGATATAAACTGATTTACTAGTTTTGGTGTGGTAGTTATACATTATCATATGAACGAACTATGATTCAGCGATGAGATATTAACATATCTTTGCTAGTAGGATTTACCTCTTCATTGAACTTAGGTTGCTTTTCAATCCTTAAAATTTAACACCTTCATTTAGTTAAGATAAAGTTAGTTAAATCATGAATATTTTTCCATTTTGTTTAAGAAAAATTTTCTTCATATTTCTATGAGCCAACAAGGGTGAAATCACGAAGGTGGGTTACACTTTCGTGACAATCGGGTCTACAAATTTTCGAAAAACAAATTTTCAGCCGAACTAAATACATTTTTCGGCCGAAAGATATTATTTTCGGCCGAACTATTGTTCGGCCGAAAACATAAACGTCAAATCGAACGGAGCATTAACTGGGCCCTCGATTTGCGTGTAAAAATTTGGTCGGCCGGATTTTTTTTTCCGGCAATATTTTTTCGGCCGAAAGATAGTTCGGCCGAAAGAGTTTTCGGTCGAAAACTATTTCGGCCGAACTATCTTTCGGCCGAAAGATGTTTTATATAATTTCCACACATCGAATTGGGACG